>CM061142.1:46506494-46970119 GCA_030789695.1 Scilla litardierei
AAGACAAAGGGGCCACCCCTTCGCCACTGAACGACTCTCCTAAAACATCGTCAGTTGTAAGTCAAAGGGCCACCCCTTCGATACTGAACGACTCCCTTAAAGGTCATTAGCTGTAAGTCAAAGGGCCACCCATTCGCCACTGAACGACTGCTCTAAAGGTCGTCAGCTGAAAGTCAAAGGGCCACCCCTTTGCCACTGAACGACTCTCCAAAAACATTGTCAGTTGTAATTCGAAGGGCTACCCCTTCGCCACTGAACGACTCCTCTAAAGGTCGTCAGCTATAAGTCGACGGGCCACCCCTTTTCCACTGAACGACTCTCCTAAAACGTCATCAGATGTAAGTCGAAGGGCCACCCCTTCACTACTGAACGACTCTCCTAAAGGTCGTCAGCTGTAAGTCAAAGGGCCACCCCTTCGGTACTGAACGAATCTCCCAAAACGTCTTCAGCTGTAAGTCGAAGGGCCACCCCTTTGCCACTGAACGACTCCTCTAAAGGTCATCAGATGTAATTCGAAGGGCTACCCCTTCACCACTAAAGGACTTGTAATGCCCTACCAGCTACTGCACAAGTACTAGAGGGGGGGGGGGGGGTGAATAGTACTTTAAAATAATAAGGCGTATAATTCCAAATTAAATTGCAAACAACTACCAAATCAATTTGCGGAAGCTTAAATTGAATGACAACAATGAAATTAACAATGCTAACAAACGATGTTAATGGGTTCGGATCCACCCAAGTCTCCCCGACTTGTTCCCGGTGATCCTACGTCCCAACCACCCGGATCCCCTCCGGATACTTGAGTTAGAAACCCTAACTCAAGATTTCCACTATGAATATCTTGTGAAAAACCTTCACAAGATCAAATCATACATGCAATGGCAAAGTGAATCCCACAACCCGGGATCACAAACTTCTCTCACAACCGAGAGAGCCAATAAGCAATATAAAAGAGTTTAGATGAAATAAATACTCTTACCACAAAATCCTATACCTTGAGTTTTTCTTACCCAATAGGTGGAATGAAGGATTTGAGGAAGATGAAGTCACCAAGCCCTAGCACCAAGGAAATGAGCAGCAATGGGTGCCTAGGGAAGAGTTGGAGACTTGGATCAAGCAATGGCTTGAAAAGCTCACCAAGAACAAGCTTCTCTCTAGATCTAGAAATGAGAGAGAATGGGTTTCTTGTGAGGAAGAGAGCTTTAGATTTGAGGGAGAATAGCTATCTCTTTTTATCTCAATGAATCTCTTAATGGAAGCTCTTTTTTTGATGGAAATGACCTAGGTTCGTATTTATAGGAACCCAAAAACACAAGTTAGGTCATTCTCCAACGGATAGAAATCTGGGAGAATTAGTCGGTCAAAGAACAATCACTGACCGACTAGTTTATCAACTAGTCGGTCAGCCAAACAACGTGGACCGACTAAGAGTAGATCTGAGAAGAAATAGAATTTCAGACCTAGAAATCTAGTCGGTCCAAGAACACTTTCTGACCGACTAGTTTCACAACTAGTCGGTCAGTCAATGAACGTAGACCGACTAAGAGGCAAAATAACTTAGTCTGAATGCAAAGTGACTTAGTCGGTCCAAGAACAAAAGTTTACCGACTAGATTGTCAACTAGTCGGTCATCAAACGTTCTTAGACCGACTAACGGTAAACAGTAGCTCAGGAGAAATTTAGAGTGAACAGTAAGTCACAACTAGTCGGTCGGAGAAGCATCACTGACCGACTAGTTCACAAACTAGTCGGTCGGTGAGTCAACGTAGACCGACTAACTGTAAACAGTAAAGTCCAAGAAATTAAGGAATCAAACTAGTCGGTCCAAGAACAGTTGCCGACCGACTAGATCACCATCTAGTCGGTCAGTACTTGTTCTTGTACCAACTAACTTGCACAACAAAGTCCGAATCGAAGCGCGACGCTTCGAGGAAGCTAGAATGAACTTGTGCAAGGATCCTAGAGCTACGAAATGAGCGTAATGAAGATAGAAACGTAAGATATACTCAAGGCTTAACATTCTATCAATCGAAACTAAAAGACTATAAATAAAACCTTAATAAACGGTCTTTGAGAGCTTCGATTGAATCTTCATAACTTCCAAAGCGTTGCAGGAGCTTCAACGAAGCTTTAGGCTTGAATACGAGCTTTTGGAAGTGTTGAGATGTCGCTTTGAATATTCTCGTGAAATTGGCGACGATCTCCAATACTGCGCTCACAAATTGTTAGTTCATGAATTATTTATGTTTGCTCATCATCCAAAACCAAATCCGGGGAGTCCAATATTCAACATTCTCCCCCTTTTTGGTGATGACAAACCAACATAAATAATAATCAAAGATAATAATTCAAATGTAAAATACTTACTCCCCCTGCATTGATGACACGTTAATTCCAAAATGAATATAAATGAATTGCATCAAGCAGACGAGTAAGATAAATAAAGTGAATTGATTTTTGAAATATCGGATTTTGAAAATCCTTATATGTATCTTAACTCCCCCTGAATCTAACATATCAAACTAGATTCTTGGAAATTGAGTTAAATTTTTTTCATTTGCGCTATTTATTATCATTATCTCTCCCCCTTTGGCATTATCCCAAAAATGGGGGGCATACAACGACAACAATTAGGAAATGTAAAATCCAACATCGGGAGTCGTAGACAAAGACAATGGACCAACTTGACACCAATGGAAAATTGTGGAAATCAAAACAAGGTGTGTCAAATTTTCCATTATCAATAAAAATAAATGATAATCCAATTCATCAAAAATACCAAATGTTTATTCATTTCTTGAATAAAGAAACATACTCTTCAATATTCAATATTCTTGGTTAAATTGGTGCATGGAAAACAATTCTATACAATTATAGAATTTAAATCTATGAAACCAAGTTTTGAATCGTCGAGCGACAAAATAACATAGCACGGACATTGAATGAGAATGAATGTGCACGGCGAAATAAATATCACAACATGAACATCGATGTATATATTGAAATGATAACAAGATGAGTACATCCAAAAAGATATCCAATATATATGAAGTATATCAACAGCATTGATACAACATACCCATCAAAAAGAAATACATCATCATCATCATCATTCTCATCAAAATAAATACAACAGCAGCGACGTCATCCAAAATACATCAAAACATAATAACCCTCATACCCTATCCTAACCCAAAATACTCTCGCTAAGATATCCAAAGCGTATATGGAGAGTCCTCGGAACAACGATCACGAGGAGGAGGCAGGATCTGCAGCGTCCGTGGGTCCAGTCGACGGAGTGGACTCAGGATCTGCAGGGAGTAGAGGCGTCTCAACAGATGGAATCGTCGGGGCAGGAGTCGAGATCTCAGGAACAGGCTCTACAGCAGCATGGGTCTCGACAGCAGAAGTGTCAACTGGAATATCAGCAGGCTCAGCATCAGGGTCTACAGCAGGCTCAGAAGACTGAAGTGCTGAAGCAGAAGGCTCTGGAGCACCGGTAGTGGTGCCAACTCCAGGAGCAGAAGTGGTAGTACCAGCAACAGCAGCAGCAGTGGCCTCAGCGCCACGGGCAAAAGAAGTAGCAAGCTCGTCAAGCTCCTCATCGTCCATCTCCTCGGCCTCAGACACCGAAGGAGGAAGCTCAATCCCCATCATACGAGCCATACGACAGACTACCTCCTCAGTACGAGCCAAACGGGAGTCGTGCTGACGAAGTAGGCGTACGACATCGTCCAATGTAGCAGGGGAAGACGAGGCAGCAGCAGCTGACGGAGTAGACTGGGAAGCAGATGCGGTAGACCTCTGCACGTGACGAAGTGCCGCTAAAGATTTCTTCACGGCCGTCGCGTTCAGAGGCGTACCCAAAGGACGCTCATCGTCAGGAGGGAGAGGAACTCGAAAATGACGAAATACGAGGGTCAACAAGCAGGGGTATGGAATGTGCGCAGACTTATTGGTCTTGCGTATACACTCGAAAGAATCCATCTTATCGAGTATCACGCGAGCCCAATTTATCTCGCACCCCAAGAAAAGAGCGTAAATGAGCTTCAAAAACGGCTGAGAGGGAAGTGAAGAGGATCGATACTTCGGAAGAAGACAAGACTTCAAAATCAGGTTAAGAACCCACGCATTCGGCTTAAAGGATTTCGAAGGAACACCAATGAATGCGGAGGGGATAACCTGGAAGATATCTGCAAGAATAGACTGATCCAAGGAAGAAATGTCGTCTACGGAAATGTCCGAGGGGAGGAGACCACACGACGCACAACCAAGGATCTCCCCCAAGATTTCTGCCGTGAGAACTATAGGAGTTCCCAAGACAGTCGTCTCAATGGAGTGGCTGGCGTCGTACTGGCCTCGAATACGGTTGGCATAGAACAATTTCACGAGGCGAGGGTATGGTTTGGGATTGGCCTTGGGGTCGTATCGGAGATAATCTAGAAGGCCACTATAAGACAGAAGATCAGCAAGGCCGAGAAAATCAGAGAACTGAACGTAATGCTCTAACAACAGTGGACAGTGCTCTATACGGTTGTACGCGGCGAGACACTGAGGGTCATCGCGGCACAACGATATGTCTACACCGCCAACTGGCATAGGAGCTTTACCCTTGGCCTTACGGGTCTTTGGAGGTGGGGTAGGTTCCCTAGTAGGCTCATCCTCTGGGATAAATTCAGAGTCGGAATCGGGAGGAGTAGCCGGAGTGTGAAGAATAGGCTTTTTGGTCTTGGATTTACGGGGTTTGACGGATGCAGTCCTAGGCTTCTTAAGAGGAGGCGACGAAGGAGAGGCTTGGGTAGACTTGGCACGACGCTTAGGCTTAGGGGGATTCCTAGGGTCGGAAGGCCCTACGGTCATAGGAGAGGCCCCGGAAGAGGCGATCGGAATGCGAGTCTTAGCCATAGCTCTACGAGCACAAGCAATCGATAAAGAAGATCAAATATCCTAGCACAAACCCTAGAAGCTAGTACAAACCCTAGAATACCAAATGAAATCGAAAAGCACAAACCCTAGGTTAAAACTAGAATCCGAAACCCTAGAATACATAGGAGGAGAAATCGAACCCTAGGGCAAGAAATCGACCTAGGAGAGGGAGGAATATACCTAGGGGGTGGAGTCGACGGCGGAGGACGGTGGCGATGGCCGGAGATATGGCCGGAGACGACGGAATGCGAAGGGGCTCGACGGGGGGGTTTGGGGTTTTCGGGCTGGAGCAAAAGAGAAGACCGACTAATAGAGAGATTAGTCGGATGAAGTAGAGTATAAGTCGGTCTGGAATCAAAAAGACGTAACTGCCCTAACACACTTAGTCGGTCACAGTTCAAGTACTGACCGACTAGATTACGATCTAGTCGGTCGGTCAATGAGCTTGAACCGACTAAGTCGAAACAGAGGCACAGAGTGATTTTTAGGGCTAGATTTAGTCGGTCGCAGTATACTTACTGACCGACTAGTTTTCAATCTAGTCGGTCGGAAAGTGTACTATGACCGACTAACGAAAGAAAATAATAGGATATGGATATTTGCTTGATCTAGTCGGTCTGAGTTCATTTACTGACCGACTAGATGAGCATCTAGTAGGTTGACAAGTGAACTGAAACCGACTAGAAGAGTCCAAAAGTAGAAATTTGATTTCTCTTCACAAACCACTTGGATGAAACATCCTAACTCACTCATTAGTCATCTAAATTACCCCATAAAACGTCAAAATCTTAAATACGACATTGAAATACGAATTCGATCATAAATTCAAATAAATCACATAAAATTCCCAAAAATTCAATTAATCTAGCATGAATAAAATATCGCGAAATATATTAGCATGCAAGATGATTGAATTTAAATATGAATCCTATATCTCGGATTCACCCATAATCCCCAATTCTCGACGCAACCGCACAAAGGAGTCCTCCTTTAGGGGTTTCGTGAAAATATCGGCGATTTGCTTTTGGGTTTCAACGTACACTAAAATGATGTCCTTTTAGCAACATGATCATCTAAGAAATGGTGTCGGACATCTATGTGTTTCGATCGGGAATGGTGCACCGGATTCTTTGAAAGACAAATAGCACTTTGGTTATCCACCATGATAGGGCTAGTATCACAATGAATACCAAAATCCTTCAATGTGTGTCTCATCCAAAGAACCTGGGCACAAGCGGCACCGGCGGCAATGTATTCCGCCTCGGTGGTTGAAAGTGATACCGAATTTTGCTTCTTGGAAAACCAAGAGACAAGAGAATTTCCTAGAAAATGGCAAGTGCCACTAGTACTTTTCCTGTCGGATTTGCATCCCGCATAATCAGCGTCACTATATGAGACTAACTCATATGTGCTAGATCTCGGATAAAGTAATCCAAAATCTAAAGTGTAACTTAGATAGCGAAAAATACGTTTTACCGCTACTAAGTGAGAATCCTTAGGTTGAGACTGATAACGAGCACATATACATACGGCAAACATAATATCGGGCCTACTCGCGGTAAGATAAAGTAAGCTACCTATCATACCTCGATATAGACGAATGTCTACATCTTTTCCGCCCGTATCTTTATCAAGATGCGTAGTCGTGCTCATTGGAGTCTTTTTCCCGGAGGCATTCTCCATTCCAAATCGCTTTAGCAACTCCACCGTGTACTTCGTTTGGTGGATGAAGATTGCATCGTTCAATTGGCGAATTTGGAGACCTAAGAAATATTTGAGTTCGCCCATGTGGCTCATCTCAAATTGTTCCTTCATCACATTAGAAAACTCTTCGCAAAGAGCGAAGTTAGTAGCACCGAAAATGATATCATCAACATAAATTTGAACTAATAAAATATCATTATTCGCATGCTTAATAAAAAGTGTTGAATCGGCTTCGCCCATTTTAAAATTCAAATCCAAAAGAAAATTCTTTAGGCGATCATACCAAGCTCGAGGAGCTTGTCTCAAACCATAAAGAGCTTTCTTTAGTTTAAAAACGTGATTTGGAAAATTTTCATTTATGAAGCCCGGAGGTTGAGAAACGTAAACTTCCTCAACGACATCTCCGTTTAGAAATGCACTTTTAACATCCATTTGAAATAATTTAAAATTCTTATGGCATGCAAAAGACAAAAGTAATCTAATTGATTCTAATCTTGCTACCAGAGCGAAAGATTCTTCGAAATCGATACCTTCCTCTTGACGATAGCCTTGAGCTACTAACCTAGCTTTGTTCCGGACGACGACTTGGTTTTCGTCGGTTTTGTTCTTGAAGATCCACTTTGTCCCTATGACGGTGTGGTTCTTCGATGGCAATGGAACAAGCTCTGTCACGACCCGCTTCCCTAAAATGGAGGCGAGACGTGAAAAGGTCCGCACGAGAGTGGAGCTGTGAAGCCCCAAACCCGATAAGCGTCCACAATACATGAACAGGTCCCTGTAACCACAACAGAATAGCAATAATAACACACGGAGAGACTGAAATAAAATTCACATCTCACAAATATTGTCCAACATCACAAATATGTTCAACATCCAGAAAAGCCACCAGGCTAAAAGAAAAGAGTCTAAAGGCCCAGAACAAGGCCAACAAAAGCAACGACATAACAAAGTATGGGTGCCACGCACCAATAACAAACAACTGTCTAACAAAAATAAAACGCAACGGAGACACTAGGACTGGTCCCCAGTGTCCACGTACACCCCGTCAAACACAAGCTCGGGCTCGGCGTCAGCAAACACCTCGTCCTCAACGAGGCACTCGGGCTCAGGATCTAACATGTGTCACCCAAAAGAGTAAAGGGGCACATGTCAGCAAGTCTAAAAGACTTGGGCAAGGAAACTGAAAGTAAGGCAACTAGCAACCTAGCAGTTATAGTATTAAGTAATGACATGGCAGTTAAGCATGATGCAACAGTTTAAAAAAAAAGAGAGGCAAGCATGCACAATGTAGCAAAAGCTACCAAATCACTAATCACTTATCACTTATCACTTATCATTTATCACTAATCACTTAGTGCATAGAGAGTCCACCTGCTGGCCAGCTCGTGGCTCAGGCCGCTTATCTCTACCACTATAATCACTTGTCACTGGTAAACACTTAGTGCATAGAGAGTCCACCTGCTGGCCAGCTCGTGGCTCAGGCCGCTTATCTCTATCACTATTAATCACTTGTGCACTAGAGAGTCCACCTGCTGGCCGGAGTGGCGGATCAGGCCAACTCGGGGCTCAGGCCGCTTATCTCTTACCCCACCCATATGTGTCGAGCGTTGGGGTTTCCAACTCACTAAGCTCGCTTCTGGAACACGAGCCAGGAATATAATATTGTAGCGTGCGCTACGCAATCACGTTGAATAATCACTATGCAAAGACATGAACAGATATTTGCGTACCGTTAATTTAAATTAAACGTGACAGGCAAAATGCAATGACATGGCAATTAAATTGCGTACCGTTAATGGAAGGTAAACATGACATGGTAATTGTGCAACATGCTAAATGTCGGAATTGGCTTCGTTGTCAAGCTAATTCCCCAATTTGCGCCTAGGCGAGTATCATTTCGTCGCCTAGCCTCTTTTACGCCTACAACATGCAAATGGCCTAAAACATGGCCTAAACCCTAAGTGGCAAGTTTCACTTGCCTAGCACCGGGGATGACGATCAACCTCGTCACACGGATGCTATCTACGAGGAAATCGCTGTTTTGGGGGAGACAAACATCAACCACATGAAATTAATTAGGGTTTCACAAAAATTATAAATAAGTTATAAAAACAACGGTAGATCGATTTCTTACCGAGAGGAGACGGAAGGAACACTCCGGGGAACCCTAGGATCAAATCTGGAGAAGATTGGAGAAGATTGGGGAAACTAGGATTTTGGGGGATTCGGGGATTTGATGGGTTTTGGTGAGATTTTGGGGAAGATGAGAGGTAGATAGGGTAGATGGATGGTTTGGATGATGGATTTAGGGCTTGGAATGAAGCAATGGAGCTTGGAGGAAGGTGGGGAATCAATGGGGGCGATTTTAGGGTTTAGGGTCGAGTTGGAGGGGAAGAAAACGTTTGGGTTGGGTATTTATAGGCTAGGCTGGCGGCTAGGGCAAACCTAGGGTTTACAGCACTAGTTAGTCGGTCAAAGAACAACCACTGACCGACTAGTTTGACAACTAGTCGGTCGGTCGACCAACGCAGACCGACTAAGTGTAAACAGTAGCTACAGGTGAAATTAGGATTCTAGAGTTAGTCGGTCCATGAACAAATACTGACCGACTAGTTTGGCATCTAGTCGGTCGATGAACGTTCTTAGACCGACTAAGAGTAAACAGTAACTGATACAAAAATAAGATGATGAGTTAGTCGGTTCAAGAAGCATCGCCGACCGACTAGTTTGCAACCTAGTCGGTCAACCAATGTTCTTAGACCGACTAACGATAAACAGTAGCTTCCTCAGAAAATTAGAAAGCTCACTAGTCGGTCCAAGAAGGATTGCCGACCGACTGGATCGTCATCTAGTCGGTCGGTGGCCCTTCTTACACCGGCTAATGAGCACAGAAAAGTTCCGATACGGAGCGCGAGGCCCCGTGATCGAATCCTAAGACTCCTAGGCTTGATCTAATAGTTAGATATGACCGTTATGAAGCCCGTCACGAGTGACAAACTTCGAAATCGACAATCCTAAGAAAGAAGCGAGAAAATACGACGAATCGATCGAAAATGAAAACTACGGAGACGAAAACCACACAAGAGGAGAAAATCCACCAAAACATATATTATAATATATAAAATCCAGGTACATGAAAAGCAGTCGTTACATCCTCCCCAACTTAAGAAAAATTCCGTCCTCGGAATTTCCAAAACTCACGAGTCCGGAAACAAAAGTGGAAAACGCTCTCGCATCTCATCCTCATTCTCCCAAGTAGACTCTCCAGGTGAACCGTGTCGCCACATCACCCTCACAAGATTAACAATCTTGTTCCGAAGCGATTTCTGACGCCTGTCCAGAATCTGCACTGGATGCTGGTCATACGTCATATCGGGGCGAACTGTAATCTCCGAAAAATCCACCGCATGAGACGGATCGCTAATGTATCGACGAAGCTGCGACACATGGAAAACATTGTGAACTCCTTCCAAAGACGGTGGCAAGGCCAAGCGATAAGCTACCTCGCCAACCCTCTCCAAAACGTCAAACGGTCCAATGTATCGCGGGCTCAACTTTCCATGCTTCCCAAAACGAATCACACCACGATTCGGGGAAATCTTCAAGAACACATGGTCACCTGGCTGAAACTCCAAAGGACGACGTTTAGCATCCGCCCAATGCTTAAAACGGTCCTGAGCAATTCTCAACCTCTCCCGAATATTCCTGACGATATCCACGGCCTCCACGATCATCTCAGGTCCCAACAACTCCCGATCACCAACGTCATCCCAACTCAATGGCGATCGACATTTCCTCCCATAAAGAGCGGCGAAAGGCGCCATGCCAATACTCGCCTGGAAGCTGTTGTTGTAAGAGAACTCCACCAAATGTAGATGGTCCTCCCACGAACCCTTGAAATCCAACATGCACGCCCTCAGCATGTCTTCCAAAATCTGAATCGTCCTCTCGGACTGGCCATCCGTCTGCGGATGGTACGCCGTGCTGAAACTCAGACGCGTACCCAAGCTCTTCTGCAAACTCTGCCAGAACTGAGATGTGAATCTCGTGTCTCTGTCAGACACGATACTCACGGGGACTCCGTGAAGTCGCACAACCTCCTGCACGATTCACGATACATCACTATCCAAACTAGGAAAAGGAAATAAAAACGGAGAGTAAAAGAATTTTACCTCCATATATCTCCTCGCTAGCGCCTCAGTGGACTGTCCCACTCGGAACGGAATAAAATGCGCAGATTTGGTCAATCGATCCACGATCACCCAAATCGCGTTATTCTGCTTTGGACTCCGAGGTAGTCCAGTCACGAAATCCATAGTGATGTGCTGCCACTTCCACTCCGGAATCGGAAGCGGTTGTAGCAACCCGGCCGAACGCTGATGCTCCGCCTTCACTTGCTGGCAAACCAAGCACTTGGCTACACTCCGAGCCACACTCCTCTTCATACCATGCCACCAATAATTCAGACGAAGATCCTGGTACATCTTGGTGCCACCAGGATGCACAGAATACGACGAGCTGTGTGCCTCCACCATCAGCTCCTCTCTGATATCCCCAGCAGGCACACACAACCTGGCTCCAAACCTCAGCGAGCCATCCTCATGAATCAAAAAGTCAGTCCGCAGACCGGCTTCCACCATCTCCCGAATCCTCACCAGCTTCGGATCCTCAGCCTGGCCAGCCTTAATCCGATCCACGATCGTCGACTGTACCTGCATGTACATCAACAAAGAAGCCTCCCCAGGAAGAACAATTTCCACTCCAGACTCGCAAAAATCCTGCTGCAATCTCCACTGCGAGGTCAAAATCATCACCGTTGGCAGCCTACTCAAAGCATCTGGAACCACATTCACCTTGCCAGGGTGATACTACAAATCAATATCATAATCCGCCATAAGCTCCAACCATCGACGCTGTCGCATGTTGAGCTCCTTCTGAGTGAAAATATACTTCAAGCTTTTGTGATCGGTGAAAATCTTCACTTTCTCACTCAGCAAGAAGTGCCTCCAAATCTTAAGAGCAAACACAACGGCAGCCAACTCCAAATCATGCGTCGGATAATTCTTCTCATGAACCTTAAGCTGACGAGACGCATACGCCACAACGTGTCCGTGCTGATGCAGCACACAACCGAGACCCTTGCCAGAAGCATCGCAAAAGATCTCAAATCCACCGCTGCGATCAGGCACAACAAGAATAGGGGCACTCGTCAACCTCTCCTTCAGAACACCAAAAGCACCCTCACAATCACCCGACCAAGCATAAGCAACATCCTTCCGCGTCAACCTGGTCATCGGCTCAGCAATACGAGAAAAGTCCTTGATGAATCGCCGATAATAACCAGCAAGTCCGAGAAAACTCCGAATCTCAGACGCAGACGACGGAACAGGCCACTCCCTGATGGCCCTAATCTTCTCGGGATCCACAGAAATACCACCTCCAGACACCACATGCCCCAGAAAAGCAACTCGATCCAGCCAAAACTCGCACTTCGAAAACTTAGCATACAAACGATGCTTCCTCAAAATCTCCAACACCGTCCTCAAGTGCGAGGCATGCTCTTCCTCCGACTTTGAATATATCAGGATGTCGTCAATAAAGATAACGACAAACTTATCCAAAAAGTCGTAGAAAATCAGGTTCATCAGATTCATGAAAACTGCGGGCGCGTTAGTTACGCCGAAAGGCATAACCACAAACTCATAGTGTCCATACTTCGTCCTGAACGCTGTCTTCGTAACATCTCCCTTCTTCACCTTCAACTGATGGTAACCACTCCTCAAATCCAACTTAGAAAACACCCTCGAACCTCCAAGCTGATCAAAGATATCATCGATGCGAGGCAACGGGTATTTATTCTTAATGGTCACCGCATTCAACTCCCGATAGTCCACGCACATGCGACGCGAACCATCCTTCTTCTTAACCAACAACACCTGTGCTCCCCACGGAGACACACTAGGATTAATATAACCCTTCTGCAAAAGCTCATCCAACTGCTTCCGCAACTCTTCCAACTCTGCAGGTGCCATACGATACGGCGCCTTCGAAATCGGCTGCGCACCTGGAACAAGATCGATAGAAAATTCCAAAGCTCGATCAGGCGGCAAACTAGACATCTCCTCGGGGAAGACGTCGCCAAAATCACGCACCACAGATGGCCACTCCAGCTCCATCTGCATAGCCACAGCCTCCACCGGCCTGGCCCGAAATCTGACAGGACCAAGCGAACTGCTACCACGACTGAACTCAAATACTGGATGTCCGGGAATCTCGAACACCACCTTCTTCCTCCGACAGTCGATCGTAGCATAGAAGCTCGCAAGCCAGTCCATCCCAAGAACTGCATCATAGTTGATGATGTCGTGGACAATGAAATCAGCAAAAAGCTCATGTCCACAGACCACCAACGAGCAAGAATTGCAACCACGATGCACCGAGACCACACCATTCCCTGTAACGATATTCCAACTCTTGGGGAGAGGGGACGTCGACAAGGAATGCCTCTCCACGAAGCTCCGAGAAATAATGCACATCGATGCACCAGAGTCAAAGAGGACTCGTGCAGGAAATGTGCAAACCAAAATCACACCTAATCAATCAATTAACAATCAAACCCTAGTCTAGCAAACAAGCAAGTTCAAGTAAACAACATAATCTAGCAATCAAGACCAAATAGGAAAGTAATAGCTAGAATGAGGATTACCTGCGATAACCTCATCCACAGCTTCGCTCTCCGCAGCGGTCATCAGAAAAGCCTGCCTCCTCGGCGGAGCAGCCTGCTGAAAAGCCTGCCTCTGCGGAACAAGAGCTGCTCCACGTCCAGCAGGAACAGACGCTCGCTGCTGCAACGGCTGGGCAGCAATAGGTGCCTTCCAAGGCTGCTTCAACCTCGGGCACTCCCTGAGAGCATGGGCGGGATCTCCGCAGGCGATACATTGCCCCAAGAACCTCCTACATGATTCCTTGACATGGCCCTCCCTGCCACAAAAATGGCAAGTCCTCCGAGCAGGCCCTACTGGCCTCTTAAACCGAACAGGCTGGTTCGGCCTGAATCCAGGCCTAACCACAGCTCTCGCCTGTTCCACAGGCCTCTTCCCAGCACCAACCACAGATCCTCTCCTCTGGTTCACGAGCAGCTCCTGCCTCTTGGCAGCTACTAGAACCTTCTGATAAGATTCCCGGTCAGCGGAGGTCACAAAACTCTGGAGCTCCGAAGCAAGCCCCTGCAGGAACCTCTGAGCTCTCTCCTCAGCGTCCTGCACCATCTTTGGCGCAAACCGACTAAGCCTCATGAACTCCTGGTGGTACATGTCCACCGACGAGTTCCCCTGCTTCAGATCGATAAAACGCTGCAGCATCTCCTCCTTGGCAGCCTTCGGAAAGAACTCACCCTCAAATCTGGCTTTGAAGGTAGCCCAAGCTATCGGCTCCACCAACAACTTCTCTTCAGCATCCCACCAATTCCTGGCGTTATCCTTCAGCTGCCTCTTCGCCAAATCAACCCATCCAGCCGGGGTGATCTTGGCCATCTTTAGATTGTCCTCGACGTTCCGAATCCACTCATCGGCCGCCAGAGGACCCTCAGAACCATCAAAATATGCGGGACCCAGCTCCCGAAATTGCTTCGCTCCTGGCTCAGAGCGAGGGGCATCCGGAAGAACCCGGGCAGCTCGAGCAGGTGGAGCATTCTGGACTTGCAAAAGCACGCCCTGCTGCACTTGCATCATCTGGATCATCATCTGCATCATCTCACCGCTGGTGGGTTCCCGCTCAGGCTCCTCATCAGGAGGGAGCGCACCACTGCCCCCACCACGGGTGAAACGTCTTCCTGCCATCTAGTGACACGGAAAACAAATCAGATTAGATTCATAGCTTATGACTCGAACGTCGAACTTAGTTTATTGGACATTCTAATGTTATTATCGCTATTCCAAAAATCGCAGTTACAGAAGAGGACCTGCATGGGCCACCACTAAAACCTGTCACGACCCGCTTCCCTAAAATGGAGGCGAGACGTGAAAAGGTCCACACGAGAGTGGAGCTGTGAAGCCCCAAACCCGATAAGCGTCCACAATACATGAACAGGTCCCTGTAACCACAACAGAATAGCAATAATAACACACGGATAGACTGAAATAAAATTCACATCTCACAAATATTGTCCAACATCACAAATATGTTCAACATCCAGAAAAGCCACCAGGCTAAAAGAAAAGAGTCTAAAGGCCCAGAACAAGGCCAACAAAAGCAACGACATAACAAAGTATGGGTGCCACGCACCAATAACAAACAACTGTCTAACAAAAATAAAACGCAACGGAGACACTAGGACTGGTCCCCAGTGTCCACGTACACCCCGTCAAACACAAGCTCGGGCTCGGCGTCAGCAAACACCTCGTCCTCAACGAGGCACTCGGGCTCAGGATCTAACATGTGTCACCCAAAAGAGTAAAGGGGCACATGTCAGCAAGTCTAAAAGACTTGGGCAAGGAAACTGAAAGTAAGGCAACTAGCAACCTAGCAGTTATAGTATTAAGTAATGACATGGCAGTTAAGCATGATGCAACAGTTTAAAAAAAGAGAGGCAAGCATGCACAATGTAGCAAAAGCTACCAAATCACTAATCACTTATCACTTATCACTTATCATTTATCACTAATCACTTAGTGCATAGAGAGTCCACCTGCTGGCCAGCTCGTGGCTCAGGCCCCTTATCTCTACCACTATAATCACTTGTCACTGGTAAACACTTAGTGCATAGAGAGTCCACCTGCTGGCCAGCTCGTGGCTCAGGCCGCTTATCTCTATCACTATTAATCACTTGTGCACTAGAGAGTCCACCTGCTGGCCGGAGTGGCGGATCAGGCCAACTCGGGGCTCAGGCCGCTTATCTCTTACCCCACCCATATGTGTCGAGCGTTGGGGTTTCCAACTCACTAAGCTCGCTTCTGGAACACGAGCCAGGAATATAATATTGTAGCGTGCGCTACACAATCACGTTGAATAATCACTATGCAAAGACATGAACAGATATTTGCGTACCGTTAATTTAAATTAAACGTGACAGGCAAAATGCAATGACATGGCAATTAAATTGCGTACCGTTAATGGAAGGTAAACATGACATGGTAATTGTGCAACATGCTAAATGTCGGAATTAGCTTCGTTGTCAAGCTAATTCCCCAATTTGCGCCTAGGCGAGTATCATTTCGTCGCCTAGCCTCTTTTACGCCTACAACATGCAAATGGCCTAAAACATGGCCTAAACCCTAAGTGGCAAGTTTCACTTGCCTAGCACCGGGGATGACGATCAACCTCGTCACACGGATGCTATCTACGAGGAAATCGCTGTTTTGGGGGAGACAAACATCAACCACATGAAATTAATTAGGGTTTCACCAAAATTATAAATAAGTTATAAAAACAACGGTAGATCGATTTCTTACCGAGAGGAGACGGAAGGAACACTCCGGGGAACCCTAGGATCAAATCTGGAGAAGATTGGAGAAGATTGGGGAAACTAGGATTTTGGGGGATTCGGGGATTTGATGGGTTTTGGTGAGATTTTGGGGAAGATGAGAGGTAGATAGGGTAGATGGATGGTTTGGATGATGGATTTAGGGCTTGGAATGAAGCAATGGAGCTTGGAGGAAGGTGGGGAATCAATGGGGGCGATTTTAGGGTTTAGGGTCGAGTTGGAGGGGAAGAAAACGTTTGGGTTGGGTATTTATAGGCTAGGCTGGCGGCTAGGGCAAAACTAGGGTTTACAGCACTAGTTAGTCGGTCAAAGAACAACCACTGACCGACTAGTTTGACAACTAGTCGGTCGGTCGACCAACGCAGACCGACTAAGTGTAAACAGTAGCTACAGGTGAAATTAGGATTCTAGAGTTAGTCGGTCCATGAACAAATACTGACCGACTAGTTTGGCATCTAGTCGGTCGATGAACGTTCTTAGACCGACTAAGAGTAAACAGTAACTGATACAAAAATAAGATGATGAGTTAGTCGGTTCAAGAAGCATCGCCGACCGACTAGTTTGCAACCTAGTCGGTCAACCAACGTTCTTAGACCGACTAACGATAAACAGTAGCTTCCTCAGAAAATTAGAAAGCTCACTGGTCGGTCCAAGAAGGATTGCCGACCGACTGGATCGTCATCTAGTCGGTCGGTGGCCCTTCTTACACCGGCTAATGAGCACAGAAAAGTTCCGATACGGAGCGCGAGGCCCCGTGATCGAATCCTAAGACTCCTAGGCTTGATCTAATAGTTAGATATGACCGTTATGAAGCCCGTCACGAGTGACAAACTTCGAAATCGACAATCCTAAGAAAGAAGCGAGAAAATACGACGAATCGATCGAAAATGAAAACTACGGAGACGAAAACCACACAAGAGGAGAAAATCCACCAAAACATATATTATAATATATAAAATCCAGGTACATGAAAAGCAGTCGTTACAAGCTCCCAAACTTCATTCCTCTCGAATTGAATGAGCTCCTCCTCCATGGCTAAGATCCAAGCGCTATCTTCGCATGCTTCATTAATATTCTTTGGCTCTATCGATGAGGCAAATGCACAATTTGCGAAGTGGTGGACTTGTGATCTCGTCTTGACACTATCTTGAATATTGCCAATGACTTGCTCATGGGGATGGTCACGAACGGTATGAAGCCGTTTGGGAATACCTTGATCACTAGGAACATTCTCAACAACTTCATTAGTTGGGTTAGTCTCAATAGAATCAATAGAATCATTAGACTTAGAATTATCAAATGAATCACATATAACATCCAAAGAATCATTATCATTTGAAATTCTAGTTGGAACAAATCCTTCATTAAATGAGACATGAAGCGACTCCTCGATCGTTGAGGTTCGTTTGTTGAATATCCGGTAGGCTTTGCTACGCGAAGAATATCCAACAAAAATCCCCTCATCGGATCTTGGATCGAATTTGTCCAAACTACCATATGTGTTCTTAATAAAACATTTCGAACCAAAAACACGAAAATGTTTAACTTGAGGCAACCTACCAAACAACAATTCATAACAAGTTTGTTTAGTGCCGGGCCTCAAAAGTATTCTATTAAACACATAGCAAGCGGTGTGTACCGCTTCCGCCCAAAATTGATGGCCAAGTTGGCTATCATCAAGCATAGTGCGAGCACACTCCACTAGCGTCCTATTCTTTCTCTCAACTACACCATTTTGAGGAGGTGCACGAGGGAAAGAGAAGGTGTGAGTAATACCAACTTCATCACAAAATGTCTCAAAAGACTCATTCTCAAATTCACCTCCATGATCACTACGAATAGTGACAATGGTGGTTCCTAAGAGATTTTGTACTTTCTTAACAAAAATTGTGAAGTTTTCAAAAGCTTCATTTTTATTACACAATGAAAATACCCAAGTAAATCTTGAATAGTCATCTACGATGACAAGTCCATACCTTGCATTTCCTAAGGAAGCTACTCTAGTTGGCCCAAATAAATCTAGATGTAATAGCTCTAGTGGCCGTTTAGTAGAGATGCTTTTCTTAGGTTTAAATGAAGATTTAGGAAGCTTGCCGCGTTGACAACAATCACAAAAACTTTTCTTTTCAAAAACAAGCTTCGGAAAACCTTTAATAGAATTCAATTTTGAAAGCTTATATAGTGTTCCAAAGTTCACATGTCCAAAGCGTCGATGCCATAAGTGTTGTTCACTTGTGTTGGCAACGAGACATTGTTCATATGACTTAGGAAGATCCAAAATATAAATGTCTTTACGACGAGTTCCGGAAAATAATAATTTTTCATTATCCTTTCTTAAAATATGACACAATCATTTCGCAAAGCTAACTTTGTAACCTTTGTCACAAAGCTGACTTATTGAAATAAGATTATGATTTAAACCACTAACAAGATAAACATCACTAATTAATGGTTTAGAAGGGTTACCGACTTTACCAACACCTATGATGGTTCCGCTCTCGTTGCCTCCAAATACGACGCGGTTTCCATTCGCAATGGGAACCACTCCGGAGAGCAAACGAGCGTCACCCGTCATGTGTTTGGAGCACCCGCTATCGAGTATCCAATTCCCTTTGGAGCTAAATTTAAATTCGTTGCTCCTTTTCTTTTTCTTTTCCTTGAGTACCTAAAGATAGATAAGTTCATATCATGGTACCCAAGGTCATTGGGTCCAAGGGATTAGACCTTTGGAAGCCAAGTCCAAGTGGACTTAGACTTCCCCACATAATTCTTACTATGCACAACATCCGAAAAATAAGCATTCATATATATTTGTTTTTCGTCCATGCTTGTGTCCTTTGGGCTCCAAATAGTGAAAATTTTGGGAGCCATCATCCTATTGGGTGCATGCATACGACGTTGATTTCTACGTGATGCATGTTGTGGATAGGCATACGGGACATGATGGAATGGTGCACGATGAGAATTATTCATATGATGAGGTGGGTGTACATATGCATGTGTGGAAACACGTGCGTGAGGGTGTCTCACTTGGTGTGCACGT
This sequence comes from Scilla litardierei, assembly GCA_030789695.1. NCBI lineage: Eukaryota > Viridiplantae > Streptophyta > Magnoliopsida > Asparagales > Asparagaceae > Scilla > Scilla litardierei. The sequence goes on from CM061142.1 coordinate 46,525,649, forward strand.
GCCCGGGAATGTGTTGCATAAAAATCATCATAAGTGTGAGACGGTGGAGTAGGACGTGTGTTCCTACGTGGCATGGTATTGGTGTACATGTAAGCATGCCCCTTCTTTGGAGGTCCACCCAAAGTGGGTTTCTTTCCGAAAGAGGGTGTGGATGAGGTGGAAGCACCATTGGAAGATGAACTTCCAATAGAGTGTTTGCTCCCACTCGTTGAGGCTTCGGAAGTTGGCCTAACAAAAGTAGTGACCGACTTGGATGAATTTCCCATCATATACCCCAAGCCAATGTGGTGTTTGGCCGGAAGTAAATCTTTTAGGATATTATCCAAATGGCCTTTACCCTTGTTGAATTCGTTGATTCGGCCCAATGTGTTCTCATATTTCTCTTTGAGAGAACGCAAAGAAGTATCCAAAGTGGATATTTGCGAAGTGAGCACATAAACACGAGATTTAAGATTCTCGTTCTCAATACTCAAAGTCGAGTTTTGAGAAGTTAAATCCGCTATCTCATGTTCTTCCGCATCCTCAATGCTAGCATGTTCAAGTTTAGATTTGAGATTCACAATCTCATTTCTTAACTCTTCAACAACGGTGTCGTTGTTGGTGATGATAGTCTTAGGCGATGTTTGAATGCTAGCTAGGTCATCTTTTACCTTAGTATATCTATTTACTAACTTAGTGTATTTTGACCATAGTTGAGTGTTAGCATCCCTAAGATCATCCATCGTTACCTCATCGCTTTCTTCATCACTATCATCGGAAGAGGAGGATCCTTGATCGTGCTCCTCTCTTGCCATGAAGCACATGTGTGCTTGCTCCACTTGCTCATCATCCGACTCTCTGCTTGAGGAATCCTCGGAGTCGGTGAAGGTAGCTCCGACAAGTCCCTTCTTGTTTCCTTTCGTGTACTTCTTGGACTTGTTATACTTTGGCGCCTTCCACTTCTCCTTGTGCTTATTGAGGGGACACTCCGCTTTCATGTGTCCCGGCTTATTACACTTGAAACACAAAGGAGAGGAAGAGGCGTTAGTAGAACCAAATTTAGCTTTGTTCTTGAAGTTACCTTTTCGGAAGAAACGGTTGAACTTCTTGGCCATGAGTGCCATGGAATCCAAGTCCAACTCGTTTTCCGATTCTTCATCATCGGTAGAGGTGGATGAAGCCGCCTTGAATGCAATCGCCTTTTTCTTAGGCGCATCTAGGTTCAAATATGACTTCATCTTTTCTTGTAGCTTCACCTTGCTATCTTTGCGTACCTCGTATGACATCAAGGTACCCATTAGTTGAACTACGGTATATTTGTCCATGTCATTACCTTCCTCGATGGCGAAGGTACGTTTTTCCCAAGAAGAGGGAAGTCCTTCAATAAGCTTTAAGCACTTCTCCTTTTGAGTGTGGGTCTTGCCGAGGGCCTCTAACTCGTTTATTATGTCAACGAAGCGAGCGTAATATTCTTTCATCTTCTCGCCCTGTTGCATATGAAACATTTCGTAATCTTTGGTTACGACTACGAGTTTAGAGTCTCTTACCCTACTCGTCCCTTCATGTAGAATGAGGAGGGAGTTCCAAATTTGATATGCACTCTTACATGTGCATATCTTATTGAAATCCTCGGGCTCCAATGCACATTGCAAGGTGTTCATTGCCTTGGCATTGCTTACCTCCGCGGCGACCTCCGCGGTAGTCCATTTCTCAAAATCTTCTTCTTCGGGTTCAATATACTCCTTCATTGTAGTTCTCCATAAAGATGCACTTCGGAGGAAGGTTTCCATCCGACACTTCCAGTACCCGTAGTTGGTACCGTTGAAGAGTGGAGGCCTCGTAGAGGAATGTCCTTCCATCACGGAAGATGCTCCTTCACGGTTCCTGAAGGTGTTATAGTTGGAAGGTGGACGCACGGTCTTGTTGTCGTTGGCAGACATAGCTGAGTATCTGGCTCTGATACCAAATGTAATGCCCTACCAGCTACTGCACAAGTACTAGAGGGGGGGTGAATAGTACTTTAAAATAATAAGGCGTATAATTCCAAATTAAATTGCAAACAACTACCAAATCAATTTGCGGAAGCTTAAATTGAATGACAACAATGAAATTAACAATGCTAACAAACGATGTTAATGGGTTCGGATCCACCCAAGTCTCCCCGACTTGTTCCCGGTGATCCTACGTCCCAACCACCTGGATCCCCTCCGGATACTTGAGTTAGAAACCCTAACTCAAGATTTCCACTATGAATATCTTGTGAAAAACCTTCACAAGATCAAATCATACATGCAATGGCAAAGTGAATCCCACAACCCGGGATCACAAACTTCTCTCACAACCGAGAGAGCCAATAAGCAATATAAAAGAGTTTAGATGAAATAAATACTCTTACCACAAAATCCTATACCTTGAGTTTTTCTTACCCAATAGGTGGAATGAAGGATTTGAGGAAGATGAAGTCACCAAGCCCTAGCACAAAGGAAATGAGCAGCAATGGGTGCCTAGGGAAGAGTTGGAGACTTGGATCAAGCAATGGCTTGAAAAGCTCACCAAGAACAAGCTTCTCTCTAGATCTAGAAATGAGAGAGAATGGGTTTCTTGTGAGGAAGAGAGCTTTAGATTTGAGGGAGAATAGCTATCTCTTTTTATCTCAATGAATCTCTTAATGGAAGCTCTTTTTTTTTGATGGAAATGACCTAGGTTCGTATTTATAGGAACCCAAAAACACAAGTTAGGTCATTCTCCAATGGATAGAAATCTGGGAGAATTAGTCGGTCAAAGAACAATCACTGACCGACTAGTTTATCAACTAGTCGGTCAGCCAAACAACGTGGACCGACTAAGAGTAGATCTGAGAAGAAATATAATTTCAGACCTAGAAATCTAGTCGGTCTAAGAACACTTTCTGACCAACTAGTTTCACAACTAGTCGGTCAGTCAATGAACGTAGACCGACTAAGAGGCAAAATAACTTAGTCTGAATGCAAAGTGACTTAGTCGGTCCAAGAACAAAAGTTGACCGACTAGATTGTCAACTAGTCGGTCATCAAACGTTCTTAGACCGACTAACGGTAAACAGTAGCTCAGGAGAAATTTAGAGTGAACAGTAAGTCACAACTAGTCGGTCGGAGAAGCATCACTGACCGACTAGTTCACAAACTAGTCGGTCGGTGAGTCAACGTAGACCGACTAACTGTAAACAGTAAAGTCCAAGAAATTAAGGAATCAAACTAGTCGGTCCAAGAACAGTTGCCGACCGACTAGATCACCATCTAGTCGGTCAGTACTTGTTCTTGTACTAACTAACATGCACAACAAAGTCCGAATCGAAGCGCGACGCTTCGAGGAAGCTAGAATGAACTTGTGCAAGGATCCTAGAGCTACGAAATGAGCGTAATGAAGATAGAAACATAAGATATACTCAAGGCTTAACATTCTATCAATCGAAACTAAAAGACTATAAATAAAACCTTAATAAACGGTCTTTGAGAGCTTCGATTGAATCTTCATAACTTCCAAAGCGTTGCAGGAGCTTCAACGAAGCTTTAGGCTTGAATACGAGCTTTTGGAAGTGTTGAGATGTCGCTTTGAATATTCTCGTGAAATTGGCGACGATCTCCAATACTGCGCTCACAAATTGTTAGTTCATGAATTATTTATGTTTGCTCATCATCCAAAACCAAATCTGGGGAGTCCAATATTCAACAGGACTCTCCTAAAACATCGTCCTGTGTAAGTCGAAGGGCTACCCCTTTGCTACTGAACGACTCTCCTAAAGGTCGTCAGTTGTAAGTCAAAGGGACACCCCTTCGCTACTGAACGCCTCTCCCAAAACTTCATCAGCCATAAGTCGAAGGGCAGTCCCTTCGTCACTGAATGACTGATGCTCCCGAAACTTACACATATAAGCCACCTAGAAATGGCACAAATGCCAAGGGCTAGATGTATCCTAAATGCGAATTCTCGGCATTTTATGCAAGCGTACGATGTCAAGTAATAGTATAAAAGATTATTGTCATGCCCCGCTTCCCAAAACGACGGAAACGAGACGTGACTAAGGTCCACATGGGCCGGAGCTGTGAGGCTCAGACCCAATAAGCGTTTGTAGGGATACCATTTAAAGATTTACAGGTTCTTGCATTTATAAAATTTGTAACAATAATAATAAAATACTCGAAAGGAAATTTGCATTCATTTTATTCCATCAAGATATCCAGAAGTACAAGAGTCTAAAAATGAAAGTAAAGCCCAGCATAGGTATAACAACAGAAGGTAAACTAATGGTGCAAGCACCCAACCTAGGCAGAAAAAGTAATCGGTACTACGCACCCGAACTAGAAAGCGATAAAAACTTCTGAGGATCAGCAATAGGGTAGTAGCTCTAGGACTGGTCCTTGTCAGGAAAGTACTCCGGATCAACGTTCTCCGGCTCCACGTCCTCAGGTAGCTCTGGCTCGTTCATGTACTCTGGCTCGATACCTGACGTATAACACCCAAGAGAAAATGAGCTGTACGTCAGGTAAAGTCTACAAGGAAAGGTTAGACTCTACTGCAAGTGTGAAACAATTTACTAAACAATGTTTTACTGGTTGAATTACATGCAGTTGCGATGATATGGCATTTATACTATGCAAGAAGTAAAGCGATACAGGAAAGTAAATGGGACAGGCAGTAGCAGCAGCGTGTGCCACTGGCTATGGGACTAAAATAGACCGGACAGGACAAGACAAGAAGTACCGTGTGTGTCACGAGGGGTTCACGACTTATGGTTTAAGGGCGACCAGACCCTCTCTACATGTGACCACTCAACCCTACCCCAAACCCGAGTGCTCAAGACAAGACAACACAGAGATCACTTTCGCTTGGAGAGCATCTGTAACGCCCGTAGGCATTTTCTAACACGGAGATCACTCTTGCTTGGAAAGCATCTGAAACACCCGTAGGCTTTTTGTAACACAGAGATCACTCTCGCTTGGAGAGCATCTGAAAAGCCCGTAGGCTTTTTGTAACATTGCATGACATGACAATTTATAAGGAGTTGTTCATTCTAGGGGGTCCACACGCACGCACACACAGATAGAACTTAGGGTATCAGTTGTTGTTGTTTGTGTTTAGACTTCGTCGTCAAGTCTAAACTGTCAAGGGGGTCATGGACGCTATTATTTCACGTCCGGTTATCTTTAGTCGTACTTTTACAGTTTAAGAACAGATGGCCTAAACATGGCCGAAAGTACGCAAGTGAGAAACACTTGCCTGCGGTAGCGAGTGCGTCGTCGGTCTGGAGCGTCTCGTCACAGCGGCGCGCTGGCGAGGGCCCGTCTGAAACGGGACAACGGCGATGTCAGATCGCATTTTTCATCAATCCTATTATGGTAAGTTTCTAAGTTCAACGGTGTAATGCCCTGCTAAGTTACTGCACAAGTACTAGAGGGGGGTGAATAGTACTTTAAAATAAATAAGAGGCTAATTCCTAATTACTTGCAAACTCTACCAAACAAAGCGGAAAATGCGGAAATGTAAATGTTAGACAACAAAGAAAACAATCGCAAACAACGATATTACTGGGTTCGGATCCACCCAAGTCTCCCCGACTTGTTCCCGGTGATCCTACGTCCCAACCACCCGGATCCCCTCCGGATACTTGAGTTAGAAACCCTAACCCAAGATTTCCACGATGAAATACTTGTGAAAAACCTTCACAAGTCAAATCATACACAAAGTAATTTATGACTCCCACAACCCGGGATCACAACCACACTCTCACAACCGAGAGTGAAACTTACAATAAGAATTGAAATGAAATAAGAAACTTCTTACCGACAAAATACCTATGCCTTGAGTAATGCTTACGAATTAGGGCAAGGATGATTTTGAGGAAGAAGAAGTGGCACCAAACCCTAGCTCCAAGATGTAGATCAGCGATGGAGAGCTATGGGGATGTTGGTGACCTAGAATCAAGCACTTGGCTTGGAAGGCTTCACACTCAATGAATCTCTCTTTGGAAGTAAGAGTGGGGAGAGATTATTGAATGGAATGAAAGAGCTTTGAATGAGCTTGGAATGATTTCTCTTGATCTCTAAACTTGCAATAATATCAGCCTTGACTGCAATGAATGCAGCCCATCAAGTATATATAGGTTAGAGGAGAGAGAGAAAGAAAAACGTTTCAATTAATGCTCCAACGGCTCTTTTCTGAACTCAACTAGTCGGTCAAAGAATAACTACCGACCGACTAGTTCATCAACTAGTCGATCGGTCAATCAACGTATACGGACTAATGAGTGAACAGAGAAAAGGTCAAAGCACAGACAAAAGGAACTAGTCGGTCCAAGAAGATTAGCTGACCGACTAGTTTCACAACTAGTCGGTCGGTTACTCAACTGAGACCGACTAACAGCTAAAACAGAAGTCTGAGCACAAATTGACTCAGTCGGTCCAAGAACAAATGTTGACCGACTAGTTCATCAACTAGTCGGTCGCCAAATGAGCATAGACCGACTAACGATAAACAGTAAGTCAAGTAAAAATTGGCATGTACAGTAAAACTCAACTAGTCGGTCCAAGAAGAAAAGTTGACCGACTAGTTCATCAACTAGTCGGTCGATCAATGAACACAGACCGACTAATGATAAACAGTAGCTCAGGCTCAAATGTGCATGTACAGGGAAAGCTCAACTAGTCGGTCACAGAAGCATCACTGACCGACTAGTTCACAAACTAGTCGGTCGGTGAGTCAACTTAGACCGACTAACTGTAAACAGCAAAGAGCTTGAAAATGACTGACTGAAACTAGTCGGTCCAAGAAGCTTTACCGACCGACTAGATCACCATCTAGTCGGTCAGTTCTTCTTCTTGAACCAACTAACATGCACAAGAAGTCCCGAATCGAAGCGAGATGCTTCGGGAAAGATTGTATGGACTTCTACTAAGATCCTAGAGCTAAGATATGAGCGTTATGAAGATTTAAACCGTAAGACCTACTCAAGGCTTAACATTCTACGAAAGAAGCTTAAAGACTATAAATTAAACTTGACGATACCGTCTTCAATAGCTTCAATCGAATCTTCATGACTTCTAAAATGGTCCATACGCTTCAACGAAGCTTTAGGCATACGATCACGTGCTTTGAGAAGTCTTGAGACGTCGTAGTTGATATTCATATGAATTTGGCGACGATCTCCATAACTGCGCTCACAAAGTGTTAGTTCACGATATATTTATGTTTGTTCATCATCCAAAACCAAATCTGGGGAGTCCAATATCCAACATTCTCCCCCTTTTTGGTGATGACAAACCAACATAAATAATAATCAAAAATAATAATTCAAATGAAATTTACTTACTCCCCCTGCATTGATGACACGTTAGTTCCAAATTAAACAATAAGAATACGCATCAAGCAGACGAGTAAAGTATTTAAATGAGAATCGATTATTGAAATTTCGAATACCAAAAGTTGGTTATTGAAATATCGGATTTGAAAATCCATTTATATATCTTAACTCCCCCTGAATCTAACATATCAAATTAGATTCTTGGAATAATGCTTTAAATTATCATTTAGCACATCGTTATTATTATATCTCTCCCCCTTTGGCATTAGCAAAAAGAGCGGGAGGAGATCAACGACAACAACAATGGCTTCAAATAAAAGCACGGGAGTCGTAGAAAACGACGACGGTTCAAGTGACACCAAAGAAAAAAATACGAATAAAATCAAGGCGTGTCAATGGTACCATAGTCTAAAATCGTAAAACGAAATCATCAAAACTCAAATCAATTTTACGGATTGAGTTATGGAATATACTCTCCAATATCAACATTCTTGGTTAATTTAGTGCATGGAAAACAATTCTATGTTTCCATAGAAGAAATTTCTATTAAACCAAGTTAATATCGTCGAGCGACGAAATCAAACATCAGAGACATAAAAAAATATAATGTGCACAATAGAATGAAATGTCAATGTCGATGTATATATAAAAAAAATATGAACCAGAGTACATCAAAAATATACATCACTGACATACAAAACATCGATCCAACGATCGGGGCACAAAATACATCATCATATCAAACAGATATCAGAGTGTCACATAACATACAACATCATCAAAGTACATCAAAATACATCATCAAAATGATCCAAAAATCATAGCCACCCACACTAGCCTACCCAACATCTCTCACAACTAGATATGTCATCCAATGAGTATCGGGAGAGTCCTCAAAGAAGCTCAAGAGGAAGCGGCAGGATCTGCAGCAGCAGCAGGCTCTGCAGGAGAAGTGGTGGTCACAGGAACATCTGGAATGTCAGTGGGGGCGACGGCAGAAGTGGCAATCTCTGGAGCACCAACAGTAGTGGCCTCGGGAGCACCAGTCGGAGCATCCACTGCAGGAGCGGTGGCAATAGGTGTGCTCTCGGGGGCACCAGCAGACGAAGCAGCAGCATCATCACCAGAAGTGCCCTCAGGGGCACGAGTGGAAACACGACAAAGCTCCTCAATATCCTCCTCATCCAACTCATCCTCGTCAGAAAAAGACGGAGGGACCTCAATATCAAGGCGTCGAGCGATACGGCAGAGAATCTCCTCAGAACGAGCCTGACGAGACTCCAAACGACGGATCGAACGAACGACATCGGCAAGAGTGGTAGAGGGAGCAGCAGAGGCAGAGGCAGAGGCAGATGCTGAAGGTGTCGTCCTCTGAACGTGACGGAGCGCCGCAAGAGACTTCTTGACGGCCGTCGTGTTCAGGGGAGGACCAAGTGGACGCTCATCTTCACGAAGAAGTGTGACACGGAAGTGTCGAAAAACAAGGGTCAACACGCACGGGAAGGGGATGTGAGCCGATTTCATGGTCTTGCGAATACACTCGAAAGAGTCCATCTTATCGAGTATAATGCGAGCCCAGTTAATCGAGCTCCCCATGAAAATAGCGTAGATCAACTTCAGAAAAGGCTGGGACGGTAGAGATGATGAGCCGTACTTGGGAAGCAAGCACGACTTCAGAATCAAATTAAGGACCCAGGCGTTAGGCTTGAAGGATTTTGAGGGTACGCCAATCATGGCGGGAGGAATCTGATGGAAAATCTCAGAAAGGATGGTCTGATCAATGGAAGAAATATCATCTACAGAAATGTCAGAGGGGAGGAGGCCATACGAGGAGATACCCAAAATCTCTCCTAAGATTTCTGCCGTGAGGACTATAGGAGTCCCCAAAACAGTCGTCTCAATCGAGTGGGTCTCGTCGTACTGACCCCGGATCCTATTGGCATAGAATAGTTTGACTAAACGAGGGTAGGGGTGAGGATTCGCCTTAGGATCATATCGAAGGTAATCGATAAGACCCGAAGACGACAAAAGATCAGCTAGCCCTATGAAGTCACTAATCTGGACGAAATGCTCCAGAAGCAGCGGGCAATGTTCGATACGGTTGTAAGCCGCGAGACACATAGGGTCGTCGCGACACAACGAGATATCGACACCGCCTACCGGCATCGGAGCCTTTCCCTTAGGCTTACGGGTAGACGTACGTGGTCGGGAGCTAGACTCAGGATGGGTAGGAGGAGTGGCTTCCCTATGAGTCTCAGGCTCGGCTCTATACTCGGAATCGGAATCGGTAGGATTATGGAAAGAGGAGGGAGAGGCAAGCACCTTGGTCTTGGGCTTAGGCTTGGGCTTGGGCTTGGGTTGAGCACGGGGCTTCGCTTTCGTCGTCCTCTTACGCTTAAGAGGATGCGAAGACGAAGAGGGTTCGGTAGGTTTTGAATGATGTTTCGGAGGAGGAGGGTCCGAGGGTGGAGAATCTATGGTCATTGGCGAAGGGCCAGAGGGAGTGATCGGGATACGTGTATGAGCCATAAGCACGACACGACACAAGAGATCGGAAACCCTAGCCGAAGTGATATAACCCTAGCCGAAATAGAAACCCTAGCCGAAATAGAATGATACCCTAACCCTAAGCACAAGAAACTAACCCTAGACAGGAGATAGGAGAGAGAGAGGGGGGTTTACCCTAGGAGGAGGTCGACGGAAAACGGCCGGAGATGTGGTCGGAAAACGGCGACGGGAGAGGGAGGAAGACGAAGGGTCGGGGGGTTTTGAGCTGAGAAGGGGTTTTCGATCGACTAAAAGAGATAATAGTCGGTCGAGATGACTAAATAAGTCGATTAGAAGCCAAAAGACGCAATTGCCCCCGTCACAACTAGTCGGTCTCAGTTCAAGCACTGACCGACTAGATCACGATCTAGTCGATCGGTCAATGAGCTTGAACCGACTAGTTGTAAACAGTGACTGAACCCAAGTTAACTGACAAGAATTAGTCGGTCTGTGTTCATTTACTGACCGACTAGATCTCAATCTAGTCGGTTGGTCACTGAACATGAACCGACTAAAGAGGTCCAAAAATTGAAAATCTATGAACTTTGATTTCTCTCCTAATCACACTTGGATGAAACATCAAAATACTCTCAATAATCATTATACTACCCCATTAAACATCGAAAATCTGAAATTTGACGATTACGCACAAATCGAGCGACAATTCCGAAAATTCAACAAAAATCCAGAAAATTTCAATACTTCAAGCATGAGCAAATATAACGAATAGAATAGCATGCAAGAATATTGAATCAAAACGAATCCTATATCTCGGATTCGCCCATAATCCCCAATTCTCGACGTAACCGCACAAAGGAGTCCTCCTTTAGGGGTTTCGTGAAAATATCGGCGATTTGTTTCTGGGTTTCAACGTACACTAATATGATGTCCTTTTTAGCAACATGATCATCTAAGAAATGGTGTCGGACATCTATGTGTTTCGAACGGGAATGGTGTACCGGGTTCTTGGAAAGACATATTGTTGAGTATTGGACTCCCCGGATTTGGTTTTGGATGATGAGCAAACATAAATATATCATGAACTAACAATTTGTGATCGCAGTTATGGAGATCGTCGCCAAATTCATGTGAACATCCAAAGCGACGTCTCAAGACTTCTCAAAGCGCGTGATCGCATGCCTAAAGCTTCGTTGAAGCTTTTGTGCCTTCCTTGAAGTCGAGAATGAAGATTGAAGCTTTGAAGACGGATCGTTAAGGTTTTTCTTATAGTCTTTTAGCTTCGATCTATAGAATGTTAAGCCTTGAGTAATTCTTACATTCATATCTTCATATCGCTCATATCGTAGCTCTAGGATCTTAGTACAAGTTCATTCTAAACTCCTCGAAGCATCGCGCTTCGATTCGGACTTGTTTGTGTATGTTAGTTGGTACAAGAAGAAGTACTGACCGACTAGATGGCAATCTAGTCGGTCAGCAAAGCTTCTTGGACCGACTAGTTTACTTCCTTAATTTCTTGTCAGTACTGTTTACAGTTAGTCGGTCTACGTTGACTCACCGACCGACTAGTTTGTGAACTAGTCGGTCAGTGATCCTTCTTTGACCGACTAGTTGTGACTTACTGTTCATACTAAATTTCTCCTAAGCTACTGTTTATCGTTAGTCGGTCTAAGAACGTTTGGTGACCGACTAGTTGACAATCTAGTCGGTCAACTTTTGCTCTTGGACCGACTAAGTCAACTTGTGTTCAGACTATTTCATTTTGCCTCTTAGTCGGTCTAAGTTCACTGACCGACCGACTAGTTGTGAAACTAGTCGGTCAGACAGTCTTCTTGAACCGACTAGATTTCTAGGTCTGAAATTCAATCTGTTCTCAGTTCACCTCTTAGTCGGTTCATGTTATTTCACCGACCGACTAGTTGATGAACTAGTCGGTCAGTGGTTGTTCTTTGACCGACTAGTCTGCTTCAGATTTAGATCCGTTGGAGTTTTGAAAGCGACGTTTCTCTCTCTCATTTCCCTTGATCCTTTAAATACCTGAAGGGGTTATTTCATAGGATCCAAGGCTGCCATTTCCAGAGCTCCATTGATTCAAAGAGAAAGCTTTCAACTCTCATCTTCAAGCTCTCCCATTCTCAAGAATCTCTCCATCACTCTTATTCTTCAAGAGAGATTCATTGGTTGTGAGCCTTCCAAGCCAAGGGCTTGATTCTAGGTCATCCATATCTACCCTAGGCTTCCATTGCTGGTCATCTTCTTGAAGCTAGGGTTTGGTGCCATCTTCCTCCATCAAAATCCTCTTTGCCCTAATTTGGTAAGAAATCTCAAGGCATAGGTATTTTGTTGGTAAGCATTTCATTTCAGTTATATTTGAATTGTACACTCTCGGTTGTGAGAGGTTTTGCGTGATCCCGGGTTGTGGGAGTCACGGACATCGATTGTAGGTCGATTGCCTTGCGAGGTTTTCGCAAGTGGGCATATTGGAAATCTTGAGTTAGGGTTTCTAACTCAAGTATCCGGAGGGGATCCGGGTGGTTGGGACGTAGGATCACCGGGAACAAGTCGGGGAGACTTGGGTGGATCCGAACCCATTAAACCATTTGTTTGCGTTTGCATTTATTCTTGTTGATCGTTGTTATTCCGCATTGTTGTTTGTTAATTGCACGATAATTAGGAATAACTCTCCCTATTATTTAAAAGTACTATTCACCCCCCCCTCTAGTACATGTGCAGTGGCTTCTAGGGCACTACAATTGGTATCAGAGCCAAGTTCAAAGCTACACATAGCCAAAGTTGAGAGCTATGACGAACAACGACTACAACGTCTTCAAGAACCGCGATGGAGCTTCTTCAGTTATGGAAGGACTATCCTCCGTCAGGCCTCCTCACTTCAACGGTACCAACTACGGGTACTGGAAATGCCGGATGCAAATTTTCCTCCGGAGCGCTTCACTATGGAGAGCCACCATGACGGAGTATGTCGAGCCTTCCGAAGAAGATTTCGCGAAGTGGACTCCCGCGGAGGTCGCCGCGGAAGTAGCCAATGCCAAGGCAATGAATGCCTTGAATTGTGCGTTGGAGCCCGAGGACTTCAACAAGATATGCACATGTAAGAGTGCATATCAAATATGGAACCAACTCCTCATATTGCACGAAGGATCGAGTACGGTAAAAGATTCTAAACTCGTCGTTGCTAATAAAGAATTTGAGTTGTTTCATATGGAGCAGGGCGAAACCATGAAGGAATATTACGCTCGCTTCGTGGATATATCAAACGACTTGGAAGCTCTTGGGAAGGTCTATACCCAAAAGGAGAAAGTTGCAAAGATTATCGACGGTCTTCCATCACATTGGGAAAAGCGTACCTACGCCATCGAGGAAGGTAACGACATGAATAAATATACCGTCACACAACTAATGGGTACCTTGTTGTCTTACGAGGTACGCAAGGATAGTAAGATCCGAATGAAGGAAAAGATGAAAGCGTACTTGAAGCAAGATGAGCCAAAGAAAAAGACGATTGCCTTCAAGGCCGCTCCATCTACCGATGATGAAGAATCGGAAGACGATTTGGACATGGAATCCATTGCCTGTATGGCAAGGAATTTCGATCGATTCCTCCGAGAAGGTATATCTTTGAATAAATCTAAAGTTAGTTCGACTAATGCTTCTACTCCCGTGTGTTATAAATGCAACAAGCCAGGACACATCAAACCGGATTGTCCTCTCTACAAACACAAGGAGAAAGGGAAAGCATCGAAGTACGACAAGTCGAGAAAGTACAAGAAAGGACTTGTTGGCACATTCACCGACTCCGAAGAGGATTCCTCAAGTGGAGAGTCGGATGATGGAAGAGTGGAGAAAGCAAAACTTTGCTTCATGGCGAATGCGACAAAAGTTCGAAAGTCCTCATTCGATGATAGCGAGGATGAAAGCGAGGATGGTAGCGAGGATGGGAGCGGAGAACCTACTATTGATGAAATGAGGTTAGCAAACCAAGAAATTTGGTCTAAATTTACTAAATTAGTAGATAGATATAATAAGACCAAAGATGAACTTGTTAGCCTCCAAACCTCTCCTAAGTCTACCATCACCAACAATGACACCATTGTTGAGACACTCGCCAATGAGAAAGCAAGTTTGCTTACTCATAATGGCTTGTTGAGAAATGAGGTGAAGTCCCTCAAATCTCAACTTGAGCATGTTCTTGTTGAGGATTCGGATGAACATGTGATAGCGGATTTGACGTCTCAAAACTCAACTTTGAGTATTGAGAATAAGAATCTCAAATCACGTGTTTATGTGCTCACATCGCAAGTATCCACGTTGGATGCTTCTTTGCATTCTCTCAAAGAGAAGTATGAGTGCATGTTAGGCCGTATCAATGATTTCAATAAAGGTAAGGGCCATTTGGATAATAGCCTAAATGACTTACTTCCGGCCAAACACCACATTGGCTTGGGGTATAAGATGGGAGACTCATCCAAATCGCCTACCACCTTTGTTAGGCCGACATCCGATGCCTCGACGAGTGGGAGCAAACACCACATTGGTAGTTCTCCTACCAATAGTGCTTCCACTTCGTACACACCCCCGATTGGAAAGAAACCCACTTTGGGTAGACCTCCAAAGAGGGGTCATGCATTTTTGTACTCACATGCTATGCCACGTAGGAACACACATCCTACTCCACCGGTGCATGCTATTAATGATTTTTATGCTCCGCACCCACGAGCACGTGCAAACACTCATATGAGACACCCACATGCACGTAATCATGCTCATGCACATCCTCATGCTTATGTTCAAACATCTCATCCACATGTGCATGCATACTCTCATAATCATCCTCATGCATACACACATCATAATGCTATTGCTAGACCTCATGCTCCTAGGCCACATGCACCACATAGAAATCAACCTTTTGTGCATGCAACTACTAGGAAGAGGATTCCCAAAATGTACACTATTTGGGGTCCCAAGAACACTAGCGATGATGCTATGAATGTTTATGTGAAATCATATATTAATGATGTTATTTTGAATGATGATTATGTTGGGAAGTCAAGTTCCTCTTGGACTTGGTTGCCGAAGGGTTAGTTCCTTTAACCCTTCAATGCTTGGTACCATGAGTTTATGATCATGTTATGGGTACCAAGGCATATGTTTATAAAATTGAGTTTGATTATATTAATTTATGGGTTACAATAATTTTTATTTCGTATTTCAAATTTGTTGTCTAACCCATTGGATCCAAAAGGGTTTTTGGATACCAAAATGAAGTTTTCTAGGTTCAATCCACCGTGGGATACCAACCCTACCAACTCCTCAATTTGCGAAGACTTTCATTCAAACGGAGTTGATGGTGCTTAGGTAATGCACCAATGTAGGGGGAGCTGAATGGTGTAAGTATGTTATTATATTTGGTATCCATGAGGGTTGAATGCATGCTTGGTTAGAATCTATTTCTTTACATTGGTATCATTTTGTTTCTCCTAGCATGATAGAATTGTGAATGCCATAAATGCTTTGAAATTCATATCTACTTTTGGCATGACATGTTTTAAAAATTATTTTGATGATTTTCGTATTACTTTTATCACCTTGTCACTTCTCATCGCACACTTCACTTAGTTTTGATGTGCTTTTACTTTATGTTCATTTTCGATCGATATTGTGACTTTTGATATTCTATGATGTGCACCACTCTTCTGACGGTTCATTCCTTTGTGCACATTTTATGTATGTCTCTGATATTGATTTCGTCGCTTGACGATTTATTTTGATTCAATAGCTTTAGTTGTATGAAAACATAGAATTGTTTTCCATGCACTAAAATAGCTATAAATGTTGATATTGAAGAGTAAATTCATTTCATCAATAAGTGAATTTACATTTGATATTTTGATGATTTAAGTTTTCGATTTTCGACTATGGTCTCATTGACACGCTTTGACTTTATTCGAAGTTTATTTTGGTGTCATATGAAACGTGGTCGTATTCTTAGACTCCCATGCTTAATGAATTATTTAGCCATTAATTATTGTCATTTGCTTCCTCCCGCTCTTTTTGGATTATGCCAAAGGGGGAGAGATATAATAATGGTATAATAATGGCATGTGCTAAATGATAATTTACCATGAATCTAATTTGATATGTTAGATTCAGGGGGAGTTAAGATATAAAATTTCAAATATTGGATTTGAATCTTTACTTTCATCGTCTGCTTGATGTATGTGCTTATTATTTCATATGGAACTAATGTGTCATCAATGCAGGGGGAGTAAGTATATTCCATTTAGTTCATTATTTTTGATTATTATATATGTTGGTTTGTCATCACCAAAAAGGGGGAGAATGTTGAGTATTGGACTCCCCGGATTTGGTTTTGGATGATGAGCAAACATAAATATATCATGAACTAACAATTTGTGATCGCAGTTATGGAGATCGTCGCCAAATTCATGTGAACATCCAAAGCGACGTCTCAAGACTTCTCAAAGCGCGTGATCGCATGCCTAAAGCTTCGTTGAAGCTTTTGTGCCTTCCTTGAAGTCGAGAATGAAGATTGAAGCTTTGAAGACGGATCGTTAAGGTTTTTCTTATAGTCTTTTAGCTTCGATCTATAGAATGTTAAGCCTTGAGTAATTCTTACATTCATATCTTCATATCGCTCATATCGTAGCTCTAGGATCTTAGTACAAGTTCATTCTAAACTCCTCGAAGCATCGCGCTTCGATTCGGACTTGTTTGTGTATGTTAGTTGGTACAAGAAGAAGTACTGACCGACTAGATGTCAATCTAGTCGGTCAGCAAAGCTTCTTGGACCGACTAGTTTACTTCCTTAATTTCTTGTTCAATACTGTTTACAGTTAGTCGGTCTACGTTGACTCACCGACCGACTAGTTTGTGAACTAGTCGGTCAGTGATGCTTCTTTGACCGACTAGTTGTGACTTACTGTTCATACTAAATTTCTCCTAAGCTACTGTTTATCGTTAGTCGGTCTAAGAACGTTTGGTGATCGACTAGTTGACAATCTAGTCGGTCAACTTTTGCTCTTGGACCGACTAAGTCAACTTGTGTTCAGACTATTTCATTTTGCCTCTTAGTCGGTCTAAGTTCACTGACCGACCGACTAGTTGTGAAACTAGTCGGTCAGACAGTCTTCTTGAACCGACTAGATTTCTAGGTCTGAAATTCAATCTGTTCTCAGTTCACCTCTTAGTCGGTTCATGTTATTTCACCGACCGACTAGTTGATGAACTAGTCGGTCAGTGGTTGTTCTTTGACCGACTAGTCTGCTTCAGATTTAGATCCGTTGGAGTTTTGAAAGCGACGTTTCTCTCTCTCATTTCCCTTGATCCTTTAAATACCTGAAGGGGTTATTTCATAGGATCCAAGGCTGCCATTTCCAGAGCTCCATTGATTCAAAGAGAAAGCTTTCAACTCTCATCTTCAAGCTCTCCCATTCTCAAGAATCTCTCCATCACTCTTATTCTTCAAGAGAGATTCATTGGTTGTGAGCCTTCCAAGCCAAGGGCTTGATTCTAGGTCATCCATATCTACCCTAGGCTTCCATTGCTGGTCATCTTCTTGAAGCTAGGGTTTGGTGCCATCTTCCTCCATCAAAATCCTCTTTGCCCTAATTTGGTAAGAAATCTCAAGGCATAGGTATTTTGTTGGTAAGCATTTCATTTCAGTTATATTTGAATTGTACACTCTCTGTTGTGAGAGGTTTTGCGTGATCCCGGGTTGTGGGAGTCACGGACATCGATTGTAGGTCGATTGCACTTGCGAGGTTTTCGCAAGTGGGCATATTGGAAATCTTGAGTTAGGGTTTCTAACTCAAGTATCCGGAGGGGATCCGGGTGGTTGGGACGTAGGATCACCGGGAACAAGTCGGGGAGACTTGGGTGGATCCGAACCCATTAAACCATTTGTTTGCGTTTGCATTTATTCTTGTTGATCGTTGTTATTCCGCATTGTTGTTTGTTAATTGCACGATAATTAGGAATAACTCTCCCTATTATTTAAAAGTACTATTCACCCCCCCTCTAGTACATGTGCAGTGGCTTCTAGGGCACTACACATATTGCACTTTGGTTGTCCACCATGATAGGGCAAGTATCACAGTTTATACCAAAGTCTTTAAGTGTGTGTCTCATCCAAAGAACTTGAGCACATGCGGCACCGGCGGCAATGTATTCCGCCTCGATGGTTGAAAGTGATACGGAATTTTGCTTCTTGGAAAACCAAGAGACAAGGGAATTTCCTATAAAATGGCAAGTGCCACTAGTACTTTTCCGGTCAGATTTGCATCCCGCATAATCGGCATCACTATATGAGATTAACTCATACGTGCTAGATTTTAGATAAAGTAATCCAAAATCAAGTGTATAACTTAGATAACGGAAAATACGTTTTACCGCTACTAAGTGAGACTCCTTAGGTTGAGACTGATAACGAGCACATACGCATACGGCAAACATAATATCGGGCCTACTTGCGGTAAGATAAAGTAAACTACCTATCATACCTCGATATAGACGAATGTCTACATCCTTACCGCCCGTATCCTTATCAAGATGCGTAGTCGTGCTCATTGGAGTCTTTTTCCCGGAGGCATTCTCCATTCCAAATCGCTTAAGCAACTCCACTGTATACTTCGTTTGGTGGATGAAGATTGCATCGTCCATTTGGCGAATTTGGAGACCTAAGAAATATTTGAGCTCACCCAGGTGGCTCATCTCAAATTGATCCTTCATCACATTAGAAAACTCTTCGCAAAGAGCAAAGTTAGTAGCATCGAAAATGATATCATCAACATATATTTGAACTAAAATTATATCATTATTCGAATACTTAACAAATAATGTGGAATCAACTTCTCCCATTTTAAAACCCAAATCCAAAAGAAAATTCTTTAAACGATCATACCAAGCTCGAGGAGCTTGTCTCAAACCGTAAAGCGCTTTCTTTAGTTTAAAAACATGATTTGAAAATTTTTCATTAATAAAACCCGGAGGTTGAGAAACGTAAACTTTCTCAACAACATCTCCATTTAAAAATGCACTTTTAACATCCATTTGAAATAATTTAAAATCCTTATGGCATGCAAAAGACAATAATAATCTAATTGATTCTAATCTAGCTACCGGAGCGAAGGATTCTTCGAAATCAATACCTTCCTCTTGACGGTAGCCTTGAGCAACTAACCGAGCTTTGTTCCGGACGACGACTTGGTTTTCATCGGTTTTGTTCTTGAAAATCCACTTTGTCCCTATGACGGTGTGGTTCTTTGATGGCAATGGAACAAGCTCCCAAACTTCATTCCTCTCGAATTGAATGAGTTCCTCCTCCATGGCTAAGATCCAAGCGCTATCTTCGCATGCTTTATTAACATTCTTTGGCTCTATCGAGGAGGCAAAGGCACAATGAGCGAAGTAGTTCACTTGTGATCTCGTCTTGACACTATCATTGATATTGCCAATGACTTGCTCATGAGGATGGTCACGAATGGTATGAAGCCGTTTGGGAATACCTTGATCACTAGGAACATTCTCAACAACTTCATTAGACGGGTTAGTCTCAATAGAATCAATAGAATCATTAGAGTTAGAATTACCAATTGAATCACATAAGACATCTATAGAGTCATCATCATTAGTAATTCTAGTTGGAACAAATCCTTCATTAAATGACACATGAAGCGATTCCTCGATCGTTGAGGTTCATTTGTTGAATATCCGGTAGGCTTTGCTACGCGAAGAATATCCAACAAAAATCCCCTCATCGGATCTTGGATTGAATTTGTCCAAACTACCATACGTGTTCTTAATAAAACATTTCGAACCAAAAACACGAAAATGTTTAACTTGAGGCAACCAACCAAACAACAATTCATAACAAGTTTGTTTAGTGCCGGGCCTTAAAAGTATTCTATTAAACACATAGCAAGCGGTATGTACCGCTTCCGCCCAAAATTGATGGCCAAGTTGGCTATCATCAAGCATAGTGCGAGCACATTCCACTAGCATCCTATTCTTTCTCTCAACAACACCATTTTGAGGAGGTGTATGAGGGAATGAAAAGGTGTGTGTAATACCAACTTCATCACAAAATGTCTCAAAAGACTCATTCTCAAATTCACCTCCATGATCACTACGAATAGTGACAATGGTGGTTCCTAAGAGATTTTGTACTTTCTTAACAAAAATTGTGAAGTTTTCATAAGCTTTATTTTTATTACACAATGAAAATACCCAAGTAAACCTAGAAAAGTCATCAACGATGACAAGCCCATATCTAGCATTACCTAATGAAGCAACTCTAATTGGCCCAAATAAATCTAGATGTAATAGCTCTAGTGGCCGTTTAGAAGAAATGCTTTTCTTAGGTTTAAATGAAGATTTTGGAAGCTTGCCTCGTTGGCACGAGTCACAAAAGCTTTTATTTTGAAAGACAAGCTTAGGGAAGCCTCTAATAGAATTTAACTTGGAAAGCTTAAATAGTGTTCCAAAGTTCACATGACCAAAACGTCTATGCCATACGTGTTGTTCACTGTGTTGGCAATGAGACATTGTTCATGTGTACTTGGAAGATCTAGGATATATATATCATTATGGCGTGTACCGGAAAACAATAATTCATTATTATCTTTTCTTAAAATATGGCACATTCCTTTCGCAAAGTTAACTTTGTAACCTTTGTCACAAAGTTGACTTATTGAAATGAGATTGTGGTTTAATCCTTTAACAAGGTAAACATCACATATAAGGGGTTTAGAAGGATTACCCACTTTACCAACACCTATGATGGTTCCGCTCTTGTTGCCTCCAAATACGACGCGGTTTCCATTTGCAATGGGAACCACTCCGGAGAGCAATGGAGCGTCACCCGTCATGTGTTTTAAACAACCGCTATCAAGTATCCAATTCCCCTTGGAGCTAAATTTAAATTTGTTGCTCCTTTTCTTTTTCTTTTCCTTGAGTACCTAAAGATAGAAAATTTCATATCATGGTACCCAAGGTCATTGGGTCCAAAAGATTAGACCTTTGGAAGCCAAGTCCAATTGGACTTAGACTTCCCCACATAATTTCTACTATGCACAACATTCGAAAAATAAGCATTCATGTAAACTTGTTTTTCATCCATGCTTGTGTCCTTTGGGCTCCAAATAGTGAAAATCTTGGGAGCCCTCATCCTATTGGGTGCATGCATGCGTTGTTGGTTTCTACGTGATGCATGTCGTGGATAGGCATAAGGAACATGATGGAATGGTGCATGTGGATAGTTATTCATACGATGATGTGGGTGAACATATGCATGTGGAGAAACACGTGCGTGAGGGTGTCTCACATGGTGTGCACGTGCCCATGAACGTGTAGCATAGAAATCATCATATGTGTGAGCCGGTGGAGTAGGACGTGTGTTCCTACGTGGCATAGTATTGGTGTACATATAAGCATGCCCCTTCTTTGGAGGTCCACCCAAAGTGGGTTTCTTTCCGAAAGAGGGTGTGGACGAGGTGAAAGCACCATTGGTAGAAGAACTACCAATAGAGTGTTTGCTACCAATCGTTGAGTCACCGGAAGTTGGCCTAACAAAAGTAGTGGCCGATTTGGATGAACTTCCCATCGTATACCCCAAGCCAATGTGGTGATTGGCCGGAAGTAAGTCACTTAGGATTTTATCCAAATGGTCCTTACCCTTATTGAATTTCTTAATTCGGCCTAATGTGTTCTCATATTTCTCGGTGAGAGAACGCATAGAAGTATCCAAATTGGATACTTGCGATGTGAGCACATAAACAAGAGATTTAAGATTCTCATTCTCAATACTCAAAGTCGAGTTTTGAGAAGTCAAATCCGCTATCTTGTGTTCCTGCGGATCTTCAATGCTAACATGTTCAAGTTGAGTCTTGAGATTAACAATCTCATTCTTCAACCCTTCAACAACGGTGTCGTTGTTGGTGATGATAGTTTTAGGCGAGGTTTGAATGCTAGCTAAGTCATCTTTTACTTTAGTATACCTATTTACTAATTTAGTATACTTAGACCATAATTGAGAATTAGCATTCCTAAGGTCATTCATAGTTACCTCATCGCCTTCGTTGTCGCTATCATCAGAAGAGGAAGATCATTGATCATGCTCCTCTCTTGCCATGAAGCACATGTGTGCTTGCTCCACTTGCTCATCGTCCGACTCTCCGCTTGAGGAATCCTCGGAGTCGGTGAATGTTGCCCCGACAAGCCCCTTTTTGTTCCCTTTCTTGTACTTCTTGGACTTGTCGTACTTTGGCGCCTTCCACTTCTCCTTTTGTTTGTTTAGAGGACACTCCGCTTTCATGTGTCCTGGCTTGTTGCATTTAAAGCACAAAGAAGAAGAAGAGTTAGATGAATTGAACTTCGATTTGTTTTTGAAGTTACCTTTCCGGAAGAACCGGTTGAACTTCTTGGCCATGAGTGCCATGGACTCCAAGTCCAACTCGTTTTCCGAGTTCTCATCATCGGTTGATGTGGAAGTAGATGGAGCCGCCTTGAAAGCAATAGCTTTCTTCTTTGGCTCTTCTTGTTGTAGGTAAGACTTCATCTTTTCCTGCAACTTCAACTTGCTATCCTTGCGTACCTCATAAGACATCAAGGTACCCATTAGTTGAACAACGGTATATTTATTCATATCATTACCTTCCTCGATGGCGAAGGTACGCTTTTCCCAACTCGAAGGAAGTCCTTCGATAAGCTTCGAACATTTCTCCTTTTGGGTGTAGGATTAGCCGAGAGCCTCTAACTCGTTTATGATGTCGACGAAGCGAGCATAATACTCCTTCATCTTCTCACCCTGTAGCATATGAAACATCTCGTAATCTTTATTAAATACAACGAGTTTAGAGTCTCTTACCCTACTCGTCCCTTCATGTAATATGAGGAGGGAGCTCCATATTTGATATGCACTCTTACATGTGCATATCTTGTTGAAATCCTCGGACTCCAAAGCGCATTGCAAGGCATTCATAGCCTTGGCATTGCTTACCTCCGCGGCGACCTCCGTGGGAGTCCATTTCTCGAAATCTTCTTCGGTTGGCTCGACATATTCCTTCATTGTGGTCCTCCATAGTGAAGCACTCCGGAGGAAAGTCTCCATCCGGCATTTCCAGTACCCGTAGTTGGTACCGTTGAAGAATGGAGGCCTCGTTGAGGAATGTCTTTCCATTACCGAAGACGCTCCTTCACGGTTCTTGAAGGTGCTATAGTCGGAAGGTGGACGAACGGTCTTGTTGTCGTTGGCAGACATAACTATAGACTTGGCTCTGATACCAAATGTAATGCCCTGCTAAGCTACTGCACAAGTACTAGAGGGGGGTGAATAGTACTTTAAAATAATTAAGGGGCTAATTCCTAATTACTTGCAAACTCTACCAAACAATGCGGAAAATGCGGAAATGTAAATGTTAGACAACAAAGAAAACAATCGCAAACAACGATATTACTGGGTTCGGATCCACCCAAGTCTCCCCGACTTGTTCCCGGTGATCCTACGTCCCAACCACCCGGATCCCCTCCGGATACTTGAGTTAGAAACCCTAACTCAAGATTTCCACGATGAAATACTTGTGAAAAACCTTCACAAGTCAAA
Source organism: Scilla litardierei (assembly GCA_030789695.1). Classification (NCBI taxonomy): domain Eukaryota; kingdom Viridiplantae; phylum Streptophyta; class Magnoliopsida; order Asparagales; family Asparagaceae; genus Scilla; species Scilla litardierei. Next base: position 46,549,108 of record CM061142.1, read on the forward strand.
TCATACACAAAGTAATTTATCACTCCCACAACCCGGGATCACAACCACACTCTCACAACCGAGAGTGAAACTTACAATAAGAATTGAAATGAAATAAGAAACTTCTTACCGACAAAATACCTATGCCTTGAGTAATGCTTACGAATTAGGGCAAGGATGATTTTGAGGAAGAAGAAGTGGCACCAAACCCCAGCTCCAAGATGTAGATCAGCGATGGAGAGCTATGGGGATGTTGGTGACCTAGAATCAAGCACTTGGCTTGGAAGGCTTCACACTCAATGAATCTCTCTTTGGAAGTAAGAGTGGGGAGAGATTATTGAATGGAATGAAAGAGCTTTGAATGAGCTTGAAATGATTTCTCTTGATCTCTAAACTTGCAATAATATCAGCCTTGACTGCAATGAATGCAGCCCATCAAGTATATATAGGTTAGAGGAGAGAGAGAAAGAAAAACGTTTCAATTAATGCTCCAACGGCTCTTTTCTGAACTCAACTAGTCGGTCAAAGAACAACTACCGACCGACTAGTTCATCAACTAGTCAGTCGGTCAATCAACGTATACCGACTAATGAGTGAACAGAGAAAAGGTCAAAGCACAGACAAAAGGAACTAGTCGGTCCAAGAAGAGTAGCTGACCGACTAGTTTCACAACTAGTCGGTCAGTTACTCAACTGAGACCGACTAACAGCTAAAACAGAAGTCTGAGCACAAATTGACTTAGTCGGTCCAAGAACAAATGTTGACCGACTAGTTCATCAACTAGTCGGTCGCTAAATGAGCATAGACCGACTAACGATAAACAGTAAGTCAAGTGAAAATTGGCATGTACAGTAAAACTCAACTAGTCGGTCCAAGAAGGAAAGTTGACCGACTAGTTCATCAACTAGTCGGTCGATCAATGAACACAGACCGACTAATGATAAACAGTAGCTCAGGCTCAAATGTGCATGTACAGGGAAAGCTCAACTAGTCGTTCACAGAAGCATCACTGACCGACTAGTTCACAAACTAGTCGGTCGGTGAGTCAACTTAGACCGACTAACTGTAAACAATAAAGAGCTTGGAAATGACTGACTGAAACTAGTCGGTCCAAGAAGGTTTGCCGACCGACTAGATCACCATCTAGTCGGTCAGTTCTTCTTCTTGAACAAACTAACATGCACAAGAAGTCCCGAATCGAAGCGCGATGCTTCGGGAAATATTGTATGGACTTCTACTAAGATCCTAGAGCTAAGATATGAGCGTTATGAAGATTTAAACCGTAAGATGATCGCTCCGGGATGTGACCCAAAGAACGGTTGTAGTTTTACCGCAAGCGCACGGTATAGCGGCGAGCGGGTTATCGAACACAGGGATGACGAATGACCGTGCTTGTTCCAATCAACCTGGCTATTTAAGAAGAGAGAAATTTGCCTTTGGCGATCCTGTCACAATCGTCAGACAAAGTACGGAAATATCAAATCAAATAAAAGCCGTCTAGGGAATGGGGAATCCCCGCTACTCACCGTATCTCGTCAATGTGGTTCATTGGTATCAAAATTGCTAGGGTAGAGATTCGGATGAACTAGTTGCAACTGAATGTAGAACCAAGCTCACGCTCTCGCGCTGTTGCCGGTCTATAGCTATCCAAGGTTCGGGTCCAATCTCTTGCAAACCCTAGCCTAGGAAAGCTAGCATTAGGATCAACATCATCGTTCAATCGCGCCCCGAGCCCACTCTCGTGCAAACTCGGGCCACGACCTAGGTTAGGATAGTTCCTACCCGTCCAATCTCTTGCAAACGGGTATCGGCACGGAATTGCAACCGAAAACCCTAATATCGGTCCAATCTCTTGTAAACCGATACTTCGGAAATTCGATTCCAACCCAATTCGGATTTCTAGGGTTTCCTATCGAATTGGGATCCAATCTCTTGCAAATCCCAATCGATATGAATACCTAGCCATCAGTAGTAAATCGATCCCAATCTAATCCCTAATAACAATTCTAGCACAATTTCTACCAATTCATCACAAATATGAAATAGGGCTTGTAGGGTTCATCCCCACGCCCCAAAACGTGGAGACTACTCACAAATCATAGCACAATCACAGAAATAATCAATGAAATAAGCAATAGAATTCATCACAATATTGAGATATGCAATAAAAATAGAATTTTTAGGGGAGAGAGACACAAACCAATGGAGTTCTTCAATTAATCCAACAAAAATCACCTTTTGTCTCCTCTCCAATCAAAAGAATAAAGCTAAAAAGTTGATCTAAAAATCTGCAAAAAAATCTAAGAAAAGCTCTCTAAACTAGGGTAAAAACAGGGTTTAAATACCCCCAAAAATCGTCCAAAAACTGTGACCAAAATACCCCTGCACAGCCTGTTTTCCGCAATTTTCGCTACAGGCAGTGCATCGCACTCGGCCGAGTGACAAAAGTCGCTCGGCCGAGTGAGAAACCATGTAATTTTCCAGTAAGTCTCGATCTTCAGGGGTCTTCACTTCGGGGGCCGCTCGGCCGAGTGAGTTGTCGTCACTCGGCCGATGGCTTCTTGGCACTCGGGCGGTCGGGATTATCCACTCGGCCGAGTGGGTCTTCTGAAGCTCAGGCAGCCGAAAAACAGTAACATGGCGATTCTTGAATGGCTTCGTCTGGGCGCCACTCGGGCGGATGGGGTCTCGTCACTCGGCCGATGTGGTTTCCGTCGCTCGGCCGAGTGCACGTATGAATCGTGTCTGTTCTGGTCGGCCGAGAGGTGTCTCGCTGGTCGGCCGAGTGACTCCTTCACTCGGCCGAGTGAGACACAAAAAATGCCCAGATTGCTTGTTTTGGCCTCCTCGTCGCTCCTGCGACGTCCGTTCTTCTTCCGCTCTTCTCCAACAGCAAAATACCCCTCGGGGAGGTCGTCGGTGACACTCTGGAGTAGGCGTATCTCGAGATCACTCCAAATCGCTCCAAATCACCTGAAATGCGACAAAAACAACAAATCGTGAAAAGTATCGCAATATCGTCGATATATCGTGAAAAACACGATTTGGGCGATCCAAATGGCATGCAAATATGCGTAAAAAAAGGTGTAAAATAAGGAGTGATCAAAATCCCCCAAGCTTACCTCTGACTCGTCCTCGAGGAAGTAAGTAAAAGGCGAACCCGGTGGATTCGGAAAACGAAAACGGCGAAAAATGGAAAAAAATGAAAAACGGAGAAGAATGGAAAAACGAAATAAAAATAAAAATAAAGAAGAAAGAAAGAAGCGAAGAGGTAAGCTGCTAGATCATTTTCTCAGGACGTGGGTTTCACTTACTCATATAGCATGCACCGAATGAAAAACACATGTCAAAGAGTTTTATTTTGATATCATAGTATAATAGTGCAAATAGAAATAGAAAACCCACGAACAATGATATAATCATGAAAAACGGAATATTTTTATAATTAACATCGTCTGAATCATCTAAAGCGGTATACAAATCACAGATTGCACACTTTTCAATTGAATGCTTTCTATCGGGAGTATAAGAGTATCACACAATAGAATAGGGAGAATAGAAAAGTATGGATTTCATGAAATGAACGCTAGGCTTAGATTTCTGGATTTCGTAAAGCTAGAAATAATCTTACCGAGTATAGAATATTACTTAGCCTAGGTTGTCGTGCAATGTCGAGTAGTCACTCTCTCACACATCAATGGATTCTCTCCCCCAAGCTTATCTATAAGCGTGGTGGCATAAAAAAATATTTACATCCACATTTCTATAAAGCTCCCAAAGTAAATGAAAATAAACACGAAAAGAGAGAAGAAGGGAGAAAGTGAGATGGGATCTCTTATTGAGGATTTTTTTCTCTTTTTCTTTTGTTTTTCTCTCTCTTTTTTTTGACATAGCATATATTCACAATGGTCCCAACTCAAAGAGATATAATGATTTACGAGAATATTTTCTCTCTTTTTTTTCTTGGGAATTTTGGAGCTAGGAATTAGTAGCGGGGGAAATGCCATATAATAGAATCGCTAAGGGGAGATTCACCAATGATTTTAAAATAGAGAAATGATGTTCAAGATTTTGTGGAGAAAGAAATAAATATATCTCTCGGTTCACTCTATAAGACATGCACGACAACTTCAGCAGGGTAATTTAATCTACTCAGTTTCGATCACAAAAAAGCTAACTAATCCAGATTTATCATAGCTAACATCATTCAATCATCCTGAAGTGAAATGTACAAATCATGCATATAGAAGTGATATAGGAAAAGAAATCGGTACTCCAGACATAGGCATTCAATGCGTGAATCTTGGTGTGTTCTCTGTGATAGCATACATATGAATATTCAGACTCAGCTAATAATAAAACTTCATCCATTTTCATGTGGAAAAGTGTGGGTTACTATTCCTAAATGCAAGGCAATGTCATAGCATATGATATCAGAAACAAAATCTAAGACATGACAAATATAGCATGCATGTAGAGAAAGCTAATGCCACGTAATCATCATCACAGAAAAGTCATCTCTAGCATGAGATGAAAAAGAAATAAAGATAAAAGGAAAAATAAAACTATTTACAATGCGGCACACAAAGAAAATAAGGAAAACGTGATGCATGGTAAAATAAAAGAAAAATGATGAAAATAAGTGCAAAAGGGAAAAAATGGGGTGAAAAACTAAAAACAAAGGTGACAAATCGAAAAAAACGTGAGAACTCACTCCCCCAAGCTAAATGGCACAGTGTCCTCAATGTGCAAAGTGTGGCACACCGAGAGACAAGTAATGGGAGGGGCAAGTGAGGATGCATGCATGATGAAAAATAAAGAAAATGCAAGAAAAAAAAGAAAAAATAATAAAGGAAAATATGATGCGGACATGATGCATGCAAATAAAAGGAGTGAGACGGATATAAGGATGTGACACCAAAAACTCTCCCTCTCTCCCAAAAAGATATAAATAGATACGATCAGAATGAGAATCCCAAAATAAGTGAGGGGAGGGGGGTGGACAAAAATGCATCAGGACCCAGCAGAAACGGGCAGCACAACGGCAAAAATAGTCGATGGCATCAAGGGTGCCTAAGAAGGTGGGAATGCATCGTCTCTGTCTTGAGGCGGAGGAGGAGGAGGTGGTGGTGGTGGTGGCTGCTGAGCTGGGGTGGGTGTGGGAGTGGAGACAGGCTGAGTGTGTGTGGGGGTGTGGGTGGGAACCTGCCGGGTGGGTACGGGCTGGGTGGGTACGGGTACGCGGGGGAGACGCTCTAGGACCTGGGTAAGACAGTAGTGAATCTGTGGGAGCAGGTCAAAGCGGCCAGCCATCATGGAGACGGTGGTGGAAAGGGTCCTAAGGTCGCCTCTGAGGCCACTCACCGCCACCTCAAGAGCACGAATGCTCTGAAGTACAGTGTCGGGGGGCGGTGGTGCAGAGGGACAAACCGGTCTGTGCTGTGCGGGTCGTGGCTGGCGAACTCGGGTCGCGTAGGTGATGGGCTCAGCAGGGAAGGGAACGAAAGGTGCTACGCCCGCAAATGTGGGCCTGGCCTCAGTGTGAGGCCGGGGCACTGGCTGGTGAGAAGTGGAGGCAGCAGCAACGAAAGAAGAATACAAAAGAGGCAGCGAGGCGGCCAGAGAGGTCAATGGCACAGAAGTGTGGACAGACGCCACGACACTCTCGGAAAATACAGCAGTAGTGGAGACAGAGGGCTCTCCGCACTCAACTACGGTCGGCGGGCGCTCGGGTGGGGCAGAAGAAACAGGCTCAGCAGAAAGAGGGCCAGTGGTGATGGTGACAGCCTCGGAAGCAGTGGAGGTGGGCTCAGCTAAGGTACTCCCGACACCGTCAGAGGTGTCAGGAGCAGCAGAAGTATCAGGGGTAGGCTGAGGGGCCACGGGGTCAACAGGGGCAGCAGGCTCGGCAGGGTGTGCAACAGGGTCTGCAGGAGCAGCCTGGGCAGCGTGGGCAGCGTGGGCCTGCTCAGCCTCCTCGGCCTCGAGCACGTAGGCAGCTGGGATAAGAACATCCATCGTAGGGAGCCAGTCTACCTGGGCCGGTGCAATCTGAGTCCGAGCTGGGCTCGGAAGAATCATGTAATCGGCCCCGTAAGGGCCGTGCAACCAGACCCAGTGACGCTCACCGTGCAGACGAAGCATCTTCATCCGGGCCATAACATCAATCGACAGAGAAGTGGGGCTCGGTGCTCGTCACAGGTCGTCAGGAAAGTCCTCGCCGGTCATAAGGGCAAGCAAGGTGATCAGGCCGCCGCAGCATATCAGTGAGCGAGCGCCCACCGATACAATGATGCAGTCCAAAAACCAAGCCGCAACATCAATCACAACGGCGGGGACAAGCTCATCGCCATCCCTAGATAGAGCTCTGGGCCGTGTCATCGCGTAGAGCATGTAGAGCTCCGGCGTCGACATCGTGCCCGGCTCATATCTGGCCAAAAAGGTCGTCGCCATAAGGCGCTGAGCTATACAGAGGTAGGGGTGGACAATGGCCGAGGCCTTGTCCCTACTAGGGTCAAAGGCAGCGTGAAGACCCGTAATCCGGGCCCAGAAGGCACCGGCGTCGAAGGAAGGTGGGGGGATATGGGTGGGGGCGTAACCTCGGTCGGCCCCGGGGACGTCGGGCCACGAGAAGAAAGCTCTCATCATACCGAGAGTGACCTGGCACTCCCGGTCCATGAACCGAAACGAGCATCCCTCGTCGGTCCGGGCGATCAAACTAAGCACCTCAAGTGTCGGGCGGGTAAACGTGTCCGCCGACACCTGAAAGAAATCTCGCCAGCCCACGTTGTCGTACAACGTGAGCATCCCCTCGAGTACCCCCAGGCGTCCTAGGTCAGCGAGGTGTGCAAACCTGGAGGGTACGATCGAGCGCTGGGAGATACGCTCGAAGACGGCGCGGTGTGCGTCGTCTCGGAACGTAATCCCGAGCGGCCCGACCAGTGGAGCCGGAGGTGGTGGCTGTGCAGCGGCAGGGAGCGGCTGTGCGGGCTGTGGGTGCGCTGCAGGCTGTGCGGGGTGTGCGGGGCCTGCAGGCTGTGCTGGGTGGATGGGGTGTGCGGGAGAAGGAGGAGGAGAGTCCTCCACCTCGTGGGAGGGGCCGGGCTCGTCCGGCCGCTTCCTCTTGGCGGAAGCTCTTCTCGACCTCGGCCGTGTCCGGGGCGGCATATCGGCCCCGAGCGCGCGCCGAAAAACGTGAAAAGTGCGGCGTGTGCAAAATAATGGAAGGAGTATACCCCGACACGCCACGAGTGCAAAATAATGGAAGCGTGCGAAGACAGCGCCTCTGCGAAGCCCGAATCAGTCCCTAGAAGCTCCCTGGGGCTCCCCTAAGCTCCCAAAAACAACCTGCGCATGAAATGAAGATATCAGCGGGTAATATTCAAAACGTATGGAGAATTAGGGGTATAATAGATAGATATAGAAATTAATTTGGGTTTGGGGTTCGTTTAATACATGGATCCTCGAAAAATACACAAAAAGAGGAGAAAAAGGCGAAATAAGCGATACCGGAGGTGGCCTGAGACACGGCGGCCGGCGGCGACTCGGGCGAAGCGCGGCGGTTGCTCGGCCGGCGGTGGCTGGCCGAGCGCCGGCGCTGCGGTGGTCGGCCGGGCGAGTGAGGGCGCGAGCGAGCGAGGGTCAGGCGAGGGAGCTGAGAGGTCTGGCGCGATTTGGGTTTTTGCGTTTCGAAAAACGTGCCCCCCTCGGCTCCTATATAATAAAAGTTACGACTCGGCCGAGTGGCTATGTCACTCGGCCGAGCGATATCAATGGAAAATTCCTCCTCGCTTACGCTTCGGCCGAGTGGCCTTGCCAGCCTCGGCCGAGTGGAGTAAGTCCATTCGGCCGAGTGGCTTAAGCTACTCGGCAAGACTCGCCCTAGGAGCGTATCCGTTTTACTCGGCCGAGTGAATTTATATACTCGGCCGAGTGGCAATTATACTGAAATCAGGAAAATAAACAGAGAGTTGGGTACAGCAGACTTCCCTCGTTCGTGAGCGGCTCGGCCGGACGAACTTGTGTACTCGGCTGAGTGACTAGTGTACTCGGCCGAGTGACTAGTATACTCGGCCAAGTGAGCCTTGTATTCTGCTGTTTGTCTTCGTTTTGGCTCTAAACTCCGTCTTTCTTCCTCCAGTTGATTTCATCTTACTCCTAAGCATCGAGCGTCTTCCTGGGGCGTTCCTCGTCGTCTCGTTCATCCTCCTCATGATGGATTTACCTATCTCCTCTCCTGTCAAGAAAAATCGGACCCGTTATCACAAAATTTTTGGACGAACGACTCAAAACACTAAAAATTTCTAAAACAAAAATAAAGAAAAAGTAAAAATAAAGCAATAACCGTCGGGTTGCCTCCCGACAAGCGCTTGTTTAAGGTCGTGAGCTCGACCCCCTATAATTTTCAATCAATGCGGGATGTTTGGTGCATATGAGATGCACCCATAAAACTTTCCGGGGAGAACGCTTGGATTCGAAAGTTGCGGCGGCGTGTTCTCCCTCGGTGGTCTCCCATCTCGAATAGTGTTGGGGGGAGGCTCTCCCAAGCTAGCATTTGCCCCGGTCAACGGCTTTACCGGTGATGCCGATCTCCGTGCCGGCGGAGCTTTCTTCGGAGACTTTAATTTCGAGAGCTTGCAGAGCTCTCGAATCCTTGCGACATCAGTGTCGCCTTCATTATCTTCAGCGGAGAAGTCGGGTGAATCATTTGTCTTCTCTTCTTGGCCTAAATCCGGGCCTTCCTCGAAATCCTCATCAAATAGAGCACCAATCGAGTGGGGGATCGCCTCCTCAATTACCTCATCAAGGAGGTCCATGTAGTCAAGCTCCTCGTGGTAAGGCATGTGCTTCATAGCCTTTGGAATGTGAAGCTCCACCTCGATGTTTCCGACGTTCAAAGTTAGGGTACCTTCTCGCACGTCGACGATCACACCGGCGGTGGCGAGGAACGGGCGTCCGAGTATCAATGAAGTATCTCCCTCCTCCTTAACGTCCATGATCACGAAATCACATGGCAAGCATATTCCCCCCCGGGACTTGAAGCGGGATATCTTCGGCGATCCCTACCGGCCTTGTTATTCGCCAATCGGCCAACTGTATCCTCATGTCGGTAGGTTTCAACTTCGTCCCGGTGTTTAGCCTTAAGAACATGGAGAGAGGCATTAGGCTTACACTAGCCCCTAAATCCACCAACGCCTTTTGGAGAGGGACGCCGCCCAAGGTGCAAGGAATTCAAAAACTCCCCGGATCTTTGAATTTGGCCGGCTCTTTTTCTCTCTTGGTAAACCAAGAGCCCTCCTCGGCTAGCATGATCTTTTCCTTCCTCTTTTTCCCCGAAATCAAATCCTTTAAAAATTTAGCATATGTGGGGATTTCCACGATGGCGTCGAGGAAAGGAATGTTGAGGCTAACTCCCCTCAGATACTCGAGAAACTTTGCTAGTCTTTTCTCCATTTTCGCTCTAGCGAGCCTTTGGGGGAATGGGACCGGCGGCATGAAGCGCCTCTCCTCCATCAATTGCTCCGCTCTAGATTTCTCCTTCTCTTGCGGCTCTTTTTCCTTCTCAACTTCAACTACCGGCTCAATTGGCTCTAAACTTTCCTCCACGGGCTCCTCGGTAGGAATCATGGCGGGGGTGGTGTCCTTCCCGCCTCTAGTAGTGACGGCAACCACGGCATTGATGTGTCCGGTGTTGCCCCGTGGGTTTTGCTCGGGTTGCGCCGGCAAATGTTGAGTGTTCCGATTGAGCAAAGCCAATTGTTCCGATACTTGAGCCACAACGGTTGTAAGGGAGTCTTGCCCCGCTTTTAAGGTAGCATTGACCTTCTTTTGCTCAACCATAAACGCCTCCACTATAGCTTCGAAGTCGGATTGTTGTTGAGCTTGTGGAGGGTTTTGATTTTGATTTCTCCACCCTTGGTTGTATCCGGGCGGCCTATAAGGTGGAACGTGTTTCTTCGGTTGGAAATTTTGTTGTGGAGGCCCCCTCGGCGGATAGTATTGTTGTTGGGGTGGTGGTGGTCGAGCTTGTTGAGGTGGTTGTTGTGGCGGGTTCAAAGCTCCTTCATTGTTGGCGTAAGAGAAACCGGGATGGTTTCTTGTGGCCGGATTGGCCCAATACCCTTGGTTCCCCGTAACATATTGTACTTGCTCCAAGGATCCTTCTCCTTGCTCTCCTCCCGAGTACATGGCTTGAGATTGGTCTTGCCAATCACTCATTTGGTTCGTCGGTGCGGAGGTTGAAGGGGTTCCTTGGGGCTCCGTGATAAACTTCTCCAATCTCTCCTCTACCTTGTGGAGAGAATCAAACTTGCTTGTGAGCTCCGCTACGGCCTTCGCCTCATAGATACTAGTCGGCTTCAAGGAGGACGTAGAGTGTCCTCGCTCATCGCCCCATTGTTGATTATTGGAGGCCATCTCCTCGATTAGGGCCGTAGCTTCTTCGGGAGTCTTTGACAAAATAGCACCATTTGCCGCGGCATCAATAATTTGCTTGGTCCCTGGTTGGAGACCATTGTAGAAGCTATGAACTAGCTCCCAATCTTCAATGCTATGGTGCGGGCATTGATGCTGTAGATCCTTAAATCGCTCCCAAGCCTCATAAAGCATCTCTTGGGGTCCTCGCTTGAAGGACATAAGAGCGCTCCGGATCTTCACCGTCTTGGAGGGCGGATAGAATTTGTCAATGAATGCATCCGCCAACCCGTCCCAAGAGGTAAAGACTCCATCAGCTTGCGTCCTCAACCAATAGAGTGCCTTGTCTTTTAGCATGAAGGGGAAGAGGCGCAGTCTGATGGCATCAATGGGGACCCCCGGCATCTGAAATGTGGCGCACTTCGACAAGAATAGTTGAATGTGGTAGTGGGGGTTCTCATGGGCGTTCCCATGAAATGGGTCTTGTTGCATCAGAACCACTAATCCAGTCTTCAGCTCAAAGTTCTTGTCAGCCGCCAACTCCGGAACGGCAATGGATGAGGTCGTAGAAGAGGTCTTAGGCCGGAGCCTATCACGAATAGAAATTATCCTTGTCATTCTTGCCGCTAATTGTTCCGCATTTTCCGGGTTGGTCATAAACCTCCCTTCCCGATCTTGTCTCCTCTCCGCTCTAATTCTCCTCGCGGTACGCTCGATCTCGGGATCAAATAATATAGCTTCAGGGTCCGTCGTAGATCTCGTGTGCATGCAATGAGAAAACAGAGTTTCAAAGAAATGGTTAGCACGATGGAAGGGTTAGGTAAGGAAATAAAAAAATAAAAAGAAAGAAATAGCTAGGATGGTAGATCAAACGCAATCGCCTCCCTGGCAACGGCGCCAAAAACTTGATCGCTCTGGGATGTGACCCAAAGAACGGTTGTAGTTTTACCGCAAGCGCACGGTATGGCGGCGAGCGGGTTATCGAACACAGGGAGGACGAATGACCGTGCTTGTTCCAATCAACCTGGCTATTAAAGAAGAGAGAAATTTGTCTTTGGCGATCCTGTCACAATCGTCAGACAAAGTACGGAAATATCAAATCAAATAAAAGCCATCTAGGGAATGGGGAATCCCCGCTACTCACCGTATCTCGTCAATGTGGTTCATTGGTATCAAAATTACTAAGGTAGAGATTCGGATGAACTAGTTGCAACTGAATGTAGAACCAAGCTCACGCTCTCGCGCTGTTGCCGGTCTATAGCTATCCTAGGTTCGGGTCCAATCTCTTGCAAACCCTAGCCTAGGGAAGCTAGCATTAGGATCAACATCATCGTTCAATCGCGCCCCGAGTCCACTCTCGTGCAAACTCGGGCCACGACCTAGGTTGGGATAGTTCCTACCCGTCCAATCTCTTGCAAACGGGTATCGGCACGGAATTGCAACCGAAAACCCTAATATCGGTCCAATCTCTTGCAAACCGATACTTCGAAAATTCGATTCCAACCCAATTCGGATTTCTAGGGTTTCCTATCGAATTGGGATCCAATCTCTTGCAAATCCCAATCGATATGAATACCTAGCCATCCGTAGTAAATCGATCCCAATCTAATCCCTAATAACAATTCTAGCACAATTTCTACCAATTCATCACAAATATGAAATTGGGCTTGTAGGGTTCATCCCCACGCCCCAAGACGTGGAGACTACTCACAAATCATAGCACAATCACAGAAATAATCAATGAAATAAGCAATAGAATTCATCACAATATTGAGATATGCAATAAAAATAGAATTTTTAGGGGAGAGAGACACAAACCAATGGAGTTCTTCAATTAATCCAACAAAAATCACCTTTTGTCTCCTCTCCAATCAAAATAATAAAGCTAAAAAGTTGATCTAAAAATCTGCAAAAAAATCTAAGAAAAGCTCTCTAAACTAGGGTAAAAACAGGGTTTAAATACCCCCAAAAATCGTCCAAAAACTGTGACCAAAATACCCCTGCACAGCCTGTTTTCCGCAATTTTCGCTACAGGCAGCGCATTGCACTCGGCCGAGTGACAAAAGTCGCTCGGCCGAGTGAGAAACCATGTAATTTTCCAGTAAGTCTCGATCTTCAGGGGTCTTCACTTCGGGGGCCGCTCGGCCGAGTGAGTTGTCGTCACTCGGCCGATGGCTTCTTGGCACTCGGGCGGTCGGGATTATCCACTCGGCCGAGTGGGTCTTCTGAAGCTCAGGCAGCCGAAAAACAGTAACATGGCGATTCTTGAATGGCTTCGTCTGGGCGCCACTCGGGCGGATGGGGTCTCGTCACTCGGCCGATGTGGTATCCGTCGCTCGGCCGAGTGCACGTATGAATCGTGTCTGTTCTGGTCGGCCGAGCGGTGTCTCGCTGGTCGGCCGAGTGACTCCTTCACTCGGCCGAGTGAGACACAAAAAATGCCCAGATTGCTTGTTTTGGCCTCCTCGTCTCTCCTGCGACGTCCGTTCTTCTTCCGCTCTTCTCCAACAGCAAAATACCCCTCGGGGAGGTCGTCGGTGACACTCTGGAGTAGGCGTATCTCGAGATCACTCCAAATCGCTCTAAATCACCTGAAATGCGACAAAAACAACAAATCGTGAAAAGTATCGCAATATCGTCGATATATCGTGAAAAACACGATTTGGGCGATCCAAATGGCATGCAAATATGCGTTTAAAAAGGTGTAAAATAAGAAGTGATCATAAGACCTACTCAAGGCTTAACATTCTACGAAAGAAGCTTAAAGACTATAAATAAAACTTGACGATACCTTCTTCAATAGCTTCAATCGAATCTTCATGACTTCTAAAATGGTCCATAAGCTTCAACGAAGCTTTAGGCATACGATCACGTGCTTTGAGAAGTCTTGAGACGTCGTAATTGATATTCATATGAATTTGGCGACGATCTCCATAACTGCGCTCACAAAGTGTAGTTCACGATATATTTATGTTTGTTCATCATCCATAACCAAATCCGGGGAGTCCAATATCCAACAAACGGGGCTACCATAATAGTTTGAAGTCACGATTTTTGATTCGTTTCGCCTAATCGACGACTATCCTATGTGCACAGATATTCAAGTCCGTTCGTCGATGTCTAATATTGAACAACGTTTTAAAGGAGCAGAAATATAAACTTAGTTATCGTTGATGACTTTTACATTAGGTTTTAGATTCGCTATGATGTGGGTTCTTACTACGCGTTAGGGGGCTAACCTTTTCGGCGTTTGAATGTAGATCGGACATCAGGTCTGAATGGCGATAGATCTGCATCGTCAATAATGTATCGACCATGGGTAGTGCAGCGAGACATGCACGGATAGCGAGTGGAATGTGAGAACAGCGAGTAAGGCGTCAGATCTCTCCGGTTGCAGGTAGCGCAACGGAGCTACACTGTGGCGGCAATGTCGGGGAAAACACGCGAGATCAACGACGTGTGTGCACTCCTAGAAGCAAGAGGGTCTATCGGGGATTGAAGGAGGTCAATGAGGTGTTTGCTCGACATGAGGGATGGCAGGAGCAATGGCCGGTGGCAATGAACATGCTGTTTTGCGGAGAAGAGGACAGATTTGAATATATCTGGTGTTTGGGTTCGCTACGAAGATACGGCAGCTTGAGGAGGTAGCAAAGGGGGGTGCAGTAGGTAGAGGGGTCGAAGGGGAGTCGGAAGGTGGTAGGGTGGTCGCCGGCGGTGGCTGGACGGCGGCGGGCGTGGGCGTTTTCCGGCGGCGGGTGTGGGCGTTTTCCGGTGGTGGATAGATCTGTCCAAATCTGGATTTTGATGGGTTTGAGAGGTGTTTTGAGATGATAGAGGGGAAAGAGGGGAAAGGAGAAAGGTTGCAGGTGATAGAGTGGATCAAGGGGAGTCGGATGGCAGTGGGGATGGCCGCCGGCAGTGGCCGGAGGGGCGGCAGCGCCGACGCAAAGACAGGCGCAGCTGCTGGGAAAATCTGGCGGCCTGGCTCTTTTTGTGGGGTTTCTATGGGATTTTGAGGAGATGGAGAGAGAAGAGTGGAAGGAGAGGGGAGGTGGCCGGACCTTGGGGTGGCCAGTCGTGTCGCCGGCGGCGACAATGCAGCAGGCGCAATGAAGGGAAATTGCAGCTGAGTGGGTTACAATTGTGACCTAGAGTGAGGGTTTTGGGTTTGTTTAAAAGAGAAGAGTATTTGTTATTTGGGTGTTAAAAGGAGTGAACTTAGGTGACTAGGAGAGAGGGTATGTAAGAGGAGGGGGTGTAGTTTTGGGTACCAAATAGAGAGAGAATAAAATCTCATGATACGCATGAGATTTCCCTAAGATTTGATTAGCATTTGAAATTCAAAATGATTAAGGATTAATTAGGGAATGAAAATGATTAGGGGATAAGTCTAACCGTGGTTATCGGAAAATTTATCCGAAAATACCGGGACGATCGTAGCGACGAGAGGTTCCGAAAATAAAAACTAAGCATTGAAGTCTAGAGGCTAAAACACCCCTTCATTCAAAGCTGATTTGTGGGAGAACGACCCGTGAAATGACGTTCATTAAAAATCTCAGAAATAACTACTCTTCCATACGGTCACAACGACATATAACATTACGTATTTCGGATAGAAGAAAGGGCAAAGAAAAATACGCGTATGAAAGAGGAAAGTACGCACAAAAATACGAACGGTCTAAAAGCGGCCGTTACATTCTACCCACCTTAGAAATGATTCCGGCCTCGAAATCACTTATACTAATAATAATATCTATAAGCACCTATGCCTACAACTCCCATATACCACATCATGATCGCTAATCCTATAACTTTTAATCAGTGTTCCTCAACAATTCATCATAACTCGTCTCTCCACTGAATAAGCTACAACTAGAATCACATCCTAGCACCTGACTATAGATCCACATTACCGTGTACAAATCAACAATCATCTCGTCCCCAATATATCCTCCATCATATTGACTCATAAATCTATTCTCCATAATTAATGAACCATCAAGCCACATCTATCCTTACCCCTATTATCTAATCTCCTAATCATATTAAATCTATAATCATAACTATCCATTCATCCCAACATGTCATGTTATTTCCAATGTCTTCTCACCCCAACTTAATAATCAAGTCTTGATGCTTTAAATGCTCTACTCATTTCATGATCACTCTAAATCATACTATATCTTCATAGCTACTCCTATTTACCACTCGCCTATGTTTCAGATCTGATAAGTTCTCATCTCTCTGTGTATAATTTCATTCATCCAGAATTCCCATTGAGTCCGTTACACATTGGTATCATTAATAAGTCTTCGACACCTCATTCTTTTCATCCAAAAAAATCTAATCTAATATCCTGGTGTTCAAAATCAACTAATCACCGCTACCTCATATCTCGCCTCACACTATGCCAACCCGCAACCATAATCTTACAGCAATAATAACCAGTTCTGATAATATAACCACAATGAAAATAACACTCCGAAGAGGGAAAGAAAAGAAAAGAATGTTTATGGCCAAAGACATATTTTAAAAACATGTGGGAAAATAACATGTGGGAAAATAACGTGTGGAGTTGTGGTATTGGATGAGGGAGGATGAGGGGTTGTGATCTTTGTGGGCTAGTTTCAAAACTTTAAAGATTTTACTTAAAAGAAAACAAAAAGAATTTGATACAATCACATGCAGCCAAAAAAAATAAGCTAAACTATAATATGAAAAACTAAGTCTATGGAATTACCTGCAATGACGACATCCACGGCCGTCATGGTATAAGCTCCACAAACAATAGCTCCTCTCTGGGCAGGCGCTCTACTCTGTAGTGGAGCTGGTGCTCCACCCTCAGTATGGCGATACCTCGGGCAATCTATAACAGCGTGTGTGGCAGCTCCACATGCCAGACACAAACCCAGCTTCTTCCTACAAGTGTTCTGCTGATGCACTGGCTTGCCACAAGAATGACATCGATCTCTGGCCTGTTACTGTGTAGGTTCTCCTAACCTCTTGAAAGGCACCGACTGAACGGGTTCCACTGCAGGCCTAGCTGCTGGTCTGTACTGTTCCACTGGTCGTTTCCCTCGCGACGGCAGTGGTGGTGCATCTGGAGCAGCATGGGCAGCATGGGCAACTCGATGTGCCCTTTCAACCAATCGATATTGAACATCCAACATCTCTCTCATAACGTCCAGAAATTTGTGAAACTTGTGATCTTGGCCATCATGGTCCCGTCAGCTGAAGATCCGGCTCGGGTATTGCGTCCTCCTGCCATCCTATTGACAAGGAAGACCTAAATTAAACTCGTACAAGATAAACTGGAGGTTAAAAATGAATGCGAGTAATACTATTGCTACGAACTTTTATAATTGTAGGACCTGCATGGGCCACCACTAAAACTTGTCACGCCCCGCTTCCCAAAACGACGAAAACGAGACGTGACTAAGGTCCGCATGGGTCGGAGCTGTGAGGCTCAGACCCAATAAGCGTCTGTATGGATACCATTTAAAGATTTACATGTTCTTGCATTTATAAAATTCGTAACAATAATAATAAAGTACTCGAAAGGATATTTGCATTCATTTTATTCCATCAAGATATCCAGAAGTACAAGAGTCGAAAAAGGAAAGTAAAGCCCAGCATGGCTACAATAGCAGAAGATAAACTAATGGTGCAAGCACCCAACCTCGGCAGAAAATTAAACGGTACTACGCAGCCGAACTAGAAAGCGATAAAAACTTCTGAGGTTTAGCAACAGGGTAGTAGCTCTAGGACTAGTACTCGTCAGGAAAGTACTCCGAGTCAACGTTCTCCGTCTCCACGTCCTCAGGTAGTCTGGCTCATCCACGTACTCTGGCTCAGTACCTGACGTACAACACCCAAGTGAAAATGAGCTGTACGTCAGGTAAAGTCTACAAGGAAAGGTTAGACTCTACTGCAAGTGTGAAACAATTTACTAAACAACATTTACTGGTTGAATTACATGCTGTTACGATGATATGGCATTTATACTATGCAAGAAGTAAAGCGGTGCAGGAAAGTAAACGGGACAGGCAGTAGCCGCATCGTGTGCCATTGGCTACGGGACTAGACTAGACAGGACAGGACAAGACAAGAAGTACCGTGTGTGTCACGAAGGGTTCACGCCTTACGGTGTGAGGGCGGCAGACCCTCTCCCCGTGCGACTGCTCAACCCTACCCTAAACCCGAGTGCTCAAGACAAAACAACATAGAGATCACTCTCGCTTGGAGAGCATCTGAAACGCACGGAGGCTTTTTGCAACACAGAGATCACTCTCGCTTGGAGAGCATCTGAAACGCCCATAGGTTTTTTGTAACACAGAGATCACTATCGCTTGGAGAGCATCTGAAATGCCCGTAGGCTTTTTGTAACACAAAGATCACTCTCGCTTGGAGAGCATCTGAAACGCCCGTTGGCTTTTTGTAACATTGCATGACATGACAATTTGTAAGGAGTTGTTCATTATAGGGGTCCACATGCACGCACCCACAGATAGAACTTAGGGTGTCAGTTGTTATTGTTGTTTGTGCGTAGACTTCGTCGTCACGTCTAAGCTGTCAATGGGGGTCCCGAACGCTATCATTTCACATCTGGTTCTCTTTAGTTGTACTTTTACATTTTAAGGAAAGATGGCCTAAACGTGGCCGAAAGTACGCAAGTGAAACACTTGCCTGCGGTAGCGAGTGCGTCGTCGGTCTGGAGCGTCTCGTCGAATCGGCACGTCGATGAGGGTCCGTCTGAAATGGGACAACGACGATGTCAGATCGTGTTTTTCATCAATCCTATTATGGTAAGTTTCTAAGTTCAACAGGGCTACCCTAATAGTTTGAAGTCACGATATTTGATTCGTTTCGCCTAATCGACGACTATCCTATGTGCACAGATATGCAAGTCCGTTCGTCGATGTCTAAGGTTGAACAACATTTTAAAGGAGCAGAAATGTAAAATTAGTTATCGTTGATGACTTTTAGATTAGGTTTTAGATTCGCTACGATGTGGGTTCTTACTACGCATTAGGGGGCTAACCTTTTCGGCTTTTGAACGTAGATCGGACGTCAGGTCTGAACATCGATAGATCTGCATCATCAGTAACGTCTGGGCCACGGGTAGCGTAGCTAGACATGCACAGATAGCGAGTAGAAGGCGCAAACAGCGAGTAAGGCATCAGATCTCTCCGGTTGCGGGTAGCGCAACGGATCTACACGGTGGAGGCAACGTCGGGGGAAAACACGCGAGATCGGCGATGTGAGTGCACTCCTAATAACAAGGAGGGCTTCCGGGGATTGAAGGAGGTCGATGGGGGGTTTCTCGGCATGAGGGATGGCCAGAGCAATGGCCGACGACGATGAACCGGCTGTTTTGCAAAGAAGAGGACAGATTTGAATATATCGGGTGTTTGGGTTAGCTACAAAGATACCGTGGCTTGAGGAGGTGGCAAAGGGGGGTGCAGTATGTAGAGGGGTCGAAGGGGAGTCGGAAGGTGTTAGGGTGGTCGCCGGCAGTGGCCGGACGGGGTGTGGGCGTGGGCGTTTTTCGGCGGTGGACAGACTGTCCAAATTTGGGTTTTGATGGGTTTGAGAGGTGTTTTGAGAGGAGAGAGGGGAAAGAGAGGAAAGGAGAAAGGTTGCAGGTGATAGAGTGTATCAAGGGGATTCGGATGGCAGTGGGGACGACTGCCGATGGTGGCCCGAGGGGCGGCGGCGCCGGCGCAAAGACAGGCGTAGCTGTTGGGAAAATCTGGTGTCATGGCTCTTTTTGTGGGTTTCTAGGGGATTTTTAGGGGGAGAGAGAGAGAGAGAGAGAGAGAGAGAGAGGAAGGTGAGGGGAGGTGGCCGGACCTTGGGTATGGCCAGTGGTGTCACCGGCGGCGAGAAGGTAGCATGCACAATGAAGGGAAATGGTGGCTGAGTGGGTTATAATCATGACCAAGTGTGAGGGTTTTGGGTTTGTTTAAAAGAGAAGAGTATTTGCTATTTTGGTGTTAAAAGGAGTGAACTTAGGTGACTAGGAGAGAGGGTATGTGAGAGGAGGGGGTGTAGTTTTGGGTACCAAATAGAGGGAGAATAAAATCTCATGATACGTATGAGATTTCCCTAAGATTTGATTAGCATTTGAAATTCAAAATAATTAAGGATTAATTAGGGAATGAAAATGATTAGGGGATAAGTGTCACTGTGGTTATCGGAAAAATTATCCGAAAATACCGGGACGATCGCGATGAGAGGTTTGGGGGTAGGGGGTCCGGTCACGAGCTAAGCCTACCAAGAACGAAAATAAAAATAAAAACTAAGCATTGAAGTCTAGAGGCTAAAACACTCCTTCATTCAAAGCTGATTTGTGGAAGAACGACCCGTGAAATGACGTTCATTAAAAATCCCACAAATAACTACTCTTCCATACGATCACAACGACATATAACATCGCGTATTCCGGATAGAAGAAAGGGCAAAGAAAAATACGCGTATGAAAGAGGAAAGTACGCGCAAAAATACGAACGATCGGAAAGCGGCCGTTACAATTATCGATCCCACAGAGTGGGTAGCGATGTTATTGTCTCGGGCTATTTCCAAATCTCAGAATTTAGGTAGCAGTCAGTTTCAATAAATTGTTTGTTTGGGACTGTGATTAATTAATAAATACTAGGGCTTTAGGACTCACCACTAGGATCATCGGATGTCGGTGCTAGGTTAAGACTCTTATGTTGCATTGGCTTTATTAGGGATTGTCGTATCTAAGATGTGGAATTCATGGATCTAAGCGCCATGAATCTAACGTATCATATTAACCCCGCTCTCACGACAGGCGCATACGATCTGTGCATTAAGATTCGTAATATTCATGCCACTCTCGTGGTCAGAATGATCTCAACTCATGCCACTCTCGTGGGTTAGAGTTTCGATGTATTTGGTGGCTCACATTGACGCAATGACGGTAGCTGACAATTAGTAAAATAGTTCGTCGGTGGATCCCATCAAGACGCGAGCCAAACATGGTCACGAGTCCTAATTGAATCCACTAACTCCCTAATTAAGTTTATATGATACTCCTTAAGCCAATCGATTCCACCGACCGTGGGCACGATCTCAGCACGAGATCTCCTACAAACTTTGCAAGATCGACCGAAATACGTCCCTTTTATACCAACGCAACCTAAAAGTCCTAACTTTACATCTAAATCCTAAGATCCATGGGCTAATCCATTAGCCCTAGATGGAGCTACTCATTCAGCATAGCAATAGCAAAGAAAGATTCAATAGATGCAAAGGAATTCATCACGGCAATAGAAAACATCAAAAATCAATAGAGAGTTTAGAGAATTGTTACCAATGCATCGTGGAGCAATAGCAAACCAAAGAGAATTAAGAAAATAGAGTTTCCTTGTGCAAAAGAACAATAAAAATCCAAGCGTTCTCTTCACAAAATTAGCGACGGCACAAAACTCTCTAAATCTAAAACCACTAATTAAAACTAAAAGCTACGCTAAAACTCTTGATGTCTCCACCTCCCCTCCCGAAACGTGCTTATATACAAGGGTAGGGACCCCCAAAAAAAATCAGAAAATCTGGGCACTTGGGCCCGCAACTTGCTTGACGCGTCGCGCTAATCGACCGAGTAGCGGCGCCTACTCGTTTGAGTCGACTTCAGGCTCCGCTTGCTGTTGCTCCGCTCTTTGCTGATACATGCTCCTCAGTCGAGTAGCCCCTCTACTTGGTCAAGCTATAGTAGATCAGAACTTCCTCCAAAATGCTGCTCTATTTAATGACAACTCGGGTCGAGTAGGTGAACTGCTCGGTCGAGTTGCTTTGCTACTCGGTCGAGCTACAGTGCCTTGGAGAAAAGCTCAATATCTCACTCTGTTTGATGCAACTCGGATCGAGTTGGCTGTCTGCTCGGTCGAGTAGGTTGAGGCCGTTTCCATGTGATTTCTGCGTGTCAGCTCGGCCGAGTAGCTGATGCTACTCGACGGAGTTACCTGGGAAACTGAATTGGGCTGAAGCCATGGCTCTTTTCTCTCGCTCTCTTCTCCTCATGTCCTTCGATCTTCTTCCATACCTCGGCGAACTCCTATGGAGCCTTGACAATGATGTCTCGGACGTGCCGAATGTGTTCATGTCCTAAAATAGATCCAATTTGCTCCAAAACTCTTGAAAATCTAAAAAGCTATACAAAACTCGAATATGGCGTTAGAAGCACGATAATATACGAAAATAAGAAGTTTGGAGGCGAATATGATATGAAATGATGCGATAAAAACATGGAAAATATGGACACATCAAAATCCCCCAAGCTTACCTCTTACTCATCCTCGAGGAAGATGAATACGAGGCTCACGGGCGATGAAAATAAAATAAAAAATAGAAAAAAATGGAAGATGGAGGGGAGTGCTAGAGTATTCGGTCAGATCTCAAGCCATAGCGACATATCACAATACTTCGAAGATGGATCACATGCTACTAAGAATTTCATATCTTAGCTAAACATATTACTTGCAATAATTTAAGAACAAGGGTATGGATTCTCTAAAATCATGCAATCAATTAAAATCCACATTGTGCAATTCATAGAGTTCAATATACAAGTGTTGGCGACACACTTTTCAATCAATAGAAATAAATGAAGCATAGAAAAGTCATACCAAGCATGCAATAGAGAATAGAATAAGGATCATGGTATTCATATATTCATCTCAAATCATGAAAAATCTCCATAGCTAATGTATTTCGCAAAGTCTAAGCATTATCAAATATCCCCAAATGTGCACAATTCCACTCTAATGGCGTACTCACTCATATAATCAAATGAATTCATCCCCCTAAGCTTAGCTTGAGGCATCACATCCAAGGAATAATAAAGGAATTTTTGTGGCTTTTTTTCAAGTATTTTTGTGTAGCTCCAAATAATGAAAATGGAGAAATAATTTTCTTTTCTTTTAGTTTGTTTTTTTGAACTCTTTTTTCCCTTTTGTAGGAGCAATCGGATATACATATATTTTTTGGCTCCTTTTTGGCTGTTTGGGGCTTTTTGAAGCTAATGTTTTCTTTTGGCATTTTTGGGAATAGATGCGGTATAAGTAGCTGCAAAGGGGTGAACCCAAGTGACATGTAGAGAATAATAAGATATGTGGAGAAAGAAATGATATAATCACTCGGTTCACTCATAAGCTGTGCACAATGGTTCAATAAGATTATACTCCAACTAAACTCATAAGCAAGCATGGAATTTTCATTCATTTCAACAAATAATGGAGTCATGCAGTAAGGCACATAATAATATCAGGCATGCAATAAGAAGTGAATAATACACCAAGGCAGATGCTTTAGATATTCTAATAATGCGTGAAGCTTGGTGCATATCCAACTTAGGCATACTAAATACTATTGCATACGTTCAATTTCAATTCATTTCATGCATTCATACAGAGAGATCGTCAACAGAATTTATATGCAAGCATATGAATAGTAAGACACTGAAATACTCTAAATAGCATAGCAAAAGTAATAAGCATCGTGATAGCTACTAAAGCTAAGAGAGATATCATCATTCGGAATATATCTAGCAGGGATGGGAAGAGAAAGGCAGATGAAATAAAATAAAAGCATGCATGCAAGCATACCAAACATGGAAAATATGATGCTAAAAAATGGAACGGTGAAAAAGTTGTGGAAAATAAAAATAAAAAGGTGTATAATGAAAGAAAATGAAAAAATAATGAAAACCAAAAGTGATATCGCTCATCTCTCAAGCTAAACACAGCAGTGTCCTCACTACTGAGAACACGCTTGCAAGAAGGCAAAATGAGGCTAGGTTGGGCGGGTGGTAAATAAAAGGAAAATAATAAAATAAAAGTGAAACTATGCAAATAAAAGAAGAAATGCAGATGCAGATGCATGACCTAATGCCTAAGATGCAAAAAGATGAACAAGCAGGCATATGATGCAAATGATGTCATGATGTAGGTGGAATATATGCAAATTCAAAATGATGGAATATACACAGGTGGTGCAAAAAAGCTCATCCCCCAAGCTATTCAATGACAGGGCCCCGAAGAGACAGATGGACACAAAAATAAATAAGGGGTGACATGAGCAAAAATAAGCCGCATCATCACACTGATTGGATGATGATGGGTCTGACTACTGGGGATCAGAGATAGGGACGTCAGGCACAGAAGGTGTAGGCTCGACAGGTGTGTTGGCCGGTAAGACAATGGAAGAGACAATAGACTCAGAACACGGTGTAACATCTAGAGTGTCGACAGGTGTGAGAACGTGAGCGTCAACTACAGAAGTCTCCAACTACGGTGCAACCGACTCAGGGGAAGAAGTGACATGCCCTGCAAAAGCCTGAGAGTGGGGTGCGGTGAGCAGTGTGTCTGCGATAGGAGAAACGGGGTCTGGCCTAGGAGGAGGGGTATGTGCTAGTATAACAGGAGGTGCACTCTGATGTTTAAGGATATCGAGAATTGCGGTGAGGTCCCGCTCCACTGACTGCTGAAAAGAGGATAGTAAGGTCGTGAGGGTGTCAAAGGCACGCCTCAGGGTGATGACCTCGGTCTCCACCATATAGAGACGTGCGTCTGTGGTGCAGGAGCTAGGAGGTGGATGTAAACTGCTTGAAACCACCCTCGTAGCATGGCCTCGTGAAGGTGGTCCACGGGGTCTGAACTGAAAGTCAGGGGAGGATGGTCTAGCGAGGATCTCGGTAGAAGAAGAAGTGAGTGGAATGGATCCAAGATCTGGTGCAGAGACAGAAGCAGCATCAATATCAGAAATGGGAGACGTCGTGGCAACAGAAGTGGTGACAGAAACCATGACGCTCTCAGAGAATACTACTGATGCTGGTGTAGAAGTGGTGCTAGGCAGTGTGATTGTGGACCCTAGAGTGGTAGGAAGGGAAGTGAGGAGGTCCACATGTGCGGGAAGTTCGCTGGCAGAAATAGGCTCCGAAATATGTGAAGAGTTGAGCTCGGGAGCGACAGAACTGGCTGGCTTCGAAGAGGTGGAAGAAGTAAAATCAGGAGCAGCGGAAAAAACCGTGCCTCAGGTCCAGGCACGACAGAGATAAAGGTAGTGACCTCGGGGGGAAAAAGTGTGGACAGTCCCCAAGTTCTCTACGGTAGTGGTGGTGGTGGTGGGAGTATTGACAGAAGCGTGGACAGAAGTGCTCCCTGGTGGGGGTGGATGTGCAGGCTGGTCTGGCTGGGCTGACTGGACTACCACGAGGGTAGCTAAATCAGGCTCCTCCTTATCAGAACTGAGCACCCAATCGTCGACGTCGTCGGTGACTGGTGCTCCAGGGGGCTCAAGCTCGCAGATGGGAGGGATCGAAAAAATGCGGAGAATGAGCCAGTCAAGCATGACTGGCTCAACACGGGTGAGATCAGGGCAGGGCATGTATAGGTGCTGCTCTCGATGGGCACCTAATAGGTAGATCTAATGATGCTCACCGTGCGGCCTGATGATGGACATGCAGGTAAGCACGTCCAACGTCAGGCGTGTAGGCCTGGTGAGTATCGTCAGACGTGCAGGAAGTGCAAGGCCGAGCATCTGCACAAAAATCATGAAAAATCCACTACAGCGGATATCGGTGGCAGCGTGGGCGGTCTGGAGGAGGCGGTGACACAGCCAGTTCGCTACGTCAGAGAGTAGGAAGGGGTGAAGGGTACCGTCGGGGTGGTTGCGCAGAAGTCGAGTCATCTCCATACGATGGGAAAGCTCATGTAGGGATAGTGTCCCAACCTCTGGCCTGGAGAAGAGTGTGGTGGCAAGGTGACGCTGGGCGTAACAGAGACATGGGTGGACTATACAAGAGGATTTCGCTCTGCTAGGGCGATATCCTCTCAGACCGGTAATATGATGCCAAAACTGCTCGGCATCGAACGTGGTATGCTCATAGTCTGGGAAGAAGGCAAGGGTACGGTCGGGGATGGCGGGGAATCGAAAGTGACCGTGGATCATGGCATGAGTGACCACTACGTCGTGGTCAAGCAGCCTGAAGCTAATGCCATCACCCGCTGGGGTGACAGCTATGGAGCTCAACGCCTCAAGGGTGAGGCGTGTGTACGTGTGGGCGTGGGTGGCGAGTAGGCGGTCAAAGCCTATGATCTGGTATATCATGTGGACACCCTGTAGTAGTCCAAGGCACTGGAGGGTAGGGACGTGAGTAAATAGGGTGGGGACGATGGTGCGGTGGGACATGGCGATGAAACGCTTGCGGTGAACGTCGTCCCTGAAGACGATATCATACGTCCTCAGGGTAGGTGGTGGAGGAACTGGATGGGATAGAGGAGCGGTAGTAGGGATGTATGGAGCGGTAGTGTGGGTGGTGTGTGTGGCCACTATGGCTAGAGGTACGGGGAAGGGGATCGGGATGAGTCAGACGAGGAAGAAGAATCGCCCAAGTACTCCTCAGTGTGGGTGAACATGCACGACGTAGATGTCGTGCCTGCCTAGAAGAGGAGGGACCAGTGTCAGCCTTCCTCTTCTTGGCCGGAGGTGGCTTCCTCGGCCTAAGGCGAGGAGGCATCGTGCGAAAATGCTAGCGACGATGATATGGTAATAAAAAATAATGTGTGGAAACAGTATACCACCAACGATTGTCGCTGCGAAAGCAATGAAGCATGCACGTGCACAGTCTGGACCCAAAACGATCCCCCAAGCTACTCCAAACCAAGCTCCTCCTCGAGAAGCTCCAAGTGTACCTGCAATATGATAAGATAGTGATTTTAGTAGGTAATTAAGAAATTCATAGGGTTTGGGGATCAAAATGGAAAGAAATAAGGTTTGGGGATTCAAAATTGGGGGAGATGGGGAGGATGAGAGGGATGGTGGAGGGGGTGAAGAGGGGGTGAAGGGGGTGGTGTGGGCTGATTGGCCCGAGCACAAATTGTGCTCGGGCGACGCGCATGGCACAGCTCCGACGAGACGCCGGATCATGGGGACTACGTGGTTTGGGGGAAATAGGGAGAGGGGAAATAGGGAAGGGGAGAGAGCGGAAAGGGAGGATGTAATAGCCCAAATTTTTTATGTACTCGTATTTGTACGTATTTTTGGCGTAGATGCATATGTATAATTTTTAGGAGTATGCCCGTATTTTTCTTTTAATTATTTGGTGTAGAAATTATTTTTAAAAGATTTTATACTTATCATTTGAATTTAGTAAATAAGAATATTAGGATGAATACCATATATTTAAGTGTATAAGGTATTTCATCATGTCTTTTTATTTTTCATAAATACAAATCCAAGAAAATTTTAACCATGATACATATGTTAGTTATGTGTCATCTTCTTAGCTAAAGAGAAAACACATGTCACAAATCTTGACTTGATCAAGGGTGGAGAGGGTTTTAGGGGTGCAAAAATTTAGGCAAGGAGAAAAACAAAAAAAAACCAAAATCTCTCACTCTCTGTCCAAAATTCAGCTAGGCTAAAATTTTCCCCATCCCCTCTTCATTCCATTGCTCCTCTTTCCTCCTCCCTTTACCATCCTTCCTCCTCCCACTCCACCACCAAAATTCCATTGTTCCTCATCATCATAAACACCAAAAAATCATCCCAAAGAGCTATCAAAAATCCAACTTTGGAGGTCAATTGGGAGATTGAAAGGAGAAGCTAGGAGCTCTTTATCAAGGACTAAGAAGGGCCCAAGAAATAATTGGAGGAATAGTAAGGCATGAATTCCTTTCATAGGTAGAATTTAGTTTTAGGACAAGGAGAATTAAATTAATTTTCATGAAACACTTTTGTTCTTGATGCTAAAATTTTATCCAGAAAAACGTAAACTTTGACTAAGTCCTGGGCTTAATTGGCTAATGGGAATGCTTTGGAAATTTTATATGGTGCATATCTCATTGTTATGACAACTTTCATTTAGATCATTTTCCCAAATTCTAACTGTATGATTTTATAAAAATTCGGATATGCATACTGGTATGGTTTCAATCAAAACTGTTCTGAAATTCCAGTATTTTTATTCTATGTTAAACTGAGATATCTCTCAAGGTAGATGAAAGTAAAATCTGAAAAAAATATTCATGTAGATCTTGAAGTCCTACCCCAATATCATACAACATATGATATATGTTCAATTCAAAATGTAGCAGAAATATGACTTTTTCTGCAACTTGTCCAATTTCTGGCAATTTTGGCACTAAATGGGTAAGCCTCCGGATGGGGGTTTGGGGGAACACGTGTAAATTGTATGTGTTAAAGAGCGGACTGTAGTATGATTTCTCACTCACTACGTCACTCCCATAAGGGGGAGTTGACTAGAGTTGGAGAGGCCGGTGGTGTGCTCGTGTCACACCGTATCGGTAAATGACAGTTTTCTCCGTTTGTCCGAAAGAAAAACCGAGATGAGTCTCGCTTTAGTGCCTTGCCCCGTCCGGGCATGGAGTTACGAGAGGCCCCTCTAGTGCATGTGTCAGTGGAGTGGTACCACTTTTTCACCCACCCTGGGTGAAGTCCGCTTCCTTAGCAGTCTACGGTTTACCGGAGTTCCAAAACAGAACAACGATTAATTTTAATTAATTAAATCAGTAAATTTATTTTTGTTCTACTTCCAGTTATTTACTTTCCGCATTTATGTTCTGTTCTTAACTTCTGCATAAACATGTGATGATGTGACACTTGTAGTTAGTTAGTTAGTTAGGAAGACCAGTTCTATAACTGGGTTCTACTAGAGTGTTAGGAGTTTCTACAGGGTCATGCATTGACGTGTCCCATCCAGTGGTTTTCAGGTGTGAGACCTGAGTAGTCTTCGAGTGTCCCGGAGCCAGAGACCGGTGCCAGTTCTGCAGAGGTTGAGCCTACGGGCGAGCTCGTTCAGTTAGACTTCCCGGGTTTAGACTAGTGGATGCGTTGTACCGGGTGGACCTTTTGTACTTTTGGGTTGGGGGTTTCTACTGTTGTTGTACCCACTTTTGTATCCCCCTTGTACAGCTGATGTATGTATCTATATGAACTTGTGTAATTTGATGTAATGTATGTTCTGTGTTGTAGTATTTCCTTTCAGTACTGTGTTTTATTTTCTGTTGGCGTACTTTCATTTCTGTGTATTATTCCAGTGTGTTGCAGTGTCCTGCTTCTTATTTAATCTTAAACCATAAAAAATGCCTAGTGGTATTTGGATTAGAGGACTCGAAGCCTGAGTCTGAATACTACGATGGCCTCGTCAGCTACACCTCCCGTACTTGGGAGAGCGGGGCATGACAGGTTTTTGTGGTGGCCCATGCAGGTCAGCTCACACTGCGATACACGTAAGAATAGTACAAGTAAAGCTTCAACATTATAATTTTCAATTTTGGTACTGAACAATGTTTCCCTGTTCATTCTTGCAGAATGGATCCGGGGAATGGATCGTCCGAGAACAGGACCCCTGCTCTGATGCTGCTTCATCTGTGGCTTCCTTAATGGGGAAGATTCTGATAGGGATCCTGGAGCATATGCAGCAGGATGAGGATTGTGCATCTAGGGGTGTGCCGCCGAAGCCAGTGGGTATCAGGCAGTTTAGAGCTTTGCACCCGAAGTCCTTTTCGGGTAAGGAGAGTCCGCTGGAGGTGGACGAGTGGATTAGGCATTCTGAGGATAATCTGGAGGCTATTGGATACCCGAGAGATAGATAGGTGGATGCCGCAAAGAGGCAGCTGACTCATCAGGCATGAGATTGGTGGGATGCTCAGGAGCTGCATTTGACCAAGCCGATCCCGTGGGAGAAGTTTAGGGAGCTGTTTGAGGCTCAATTCCTGCCAGAGACGAAGAAGGATGAGCTACGGTTGAGGTTTGAGCACCTGACTCTGGGATGATGGAGCGTAGATGCCTATGATGCAGAGTTTTCACTTTTGAGTAAGTTCGCTCCGGAGTTGGTGTAGTCAGAGGCCACCAGAGCTAAATGATTCAAGATGGGGTTGGACCCTGAGTTCAGAGTAGCGATGTCGACCCAGGTGTTGCTTTCATATAGTGCCATACTGGAGGCGGCCAGGATGCATGAGACCCACCTGAAGAGTGTGGGTAGCGGTCCAGCAGCATCAGAGAGGTGCCATATGGGTCAGCAGAGGAGTTACCCGAGGCATACTCAGACCACTCACTTCCGGAGGCCTGGAGCTCCACAAGTGACACAGCGGCGATAGCCTTGTGGATTTTATGGGAAGTCTGGGCATGAGCAGCGAGATTGCATGTTTAGGCATGGGTGGTGTTTTAACTGTGGTCAGTCTGGACACATCAGTAGGCAGTGTCCTCAGCAGGGATAGACTTCAGGTTCAGGGGCACCAGTGGCAGTCCGGCCTGTGCAGCAGCAAAGGACCCTTCCGTCGGCTCCACAGAGGCTTCCACTGCCAGCTCCTCCAGCACCTGGTACAGTGACTCAGAAGGGACCACCTAGGCCTCCACAACAGCAGCAGCAGACCCCCAGGAGAGTGGCGCCGAGGCGTCAGGCTTTCACCATGACGGCTGTTGAGGAAGAGGACCAGTCGAGTGATCACTGGTACCAATTTCTTTTTAGATTTGAATGCTTTCTTATTCCTATTATAGTGTGTTATATTTGTTGTTGTGATTAGGATGATTAGACTCTTATGTTTGTTTATATTATTTCTTTTAGGTGTTATTAGAGTTGCATCTTTTCTGCCTTGTCACTA
Organism: Scilla litardierei; assembly: GCA_030789695.1. NCBI lineage: Eukaryota > Viridiplantae > Streptophyta > Magnoliopsida > Asparagales > Asparagaceae > Scilla > Scilla litardierei. The sequence continues at coordinate 46,579,149 of CM061142.1, forward strand.
TTTGATTTAGGAGCATCCCATTGCTTCTTGTCTCAGCAATTTGTGACTAGAAATTCTTTAGTAATAGATTCCTTTGCTTCTAGTCGGAATATCCATACAGGAAGTGGAGTGATCAGCAGTTCTTCAGGATACCGACAGTGTCCTGTAGAGATTTGTGGACGGAGGTTGTATGCAGATTTCTTAGTAATGGAGATGCCTCATTTTGAAGCAGTGTTTGGGATGGATTGGTTAGGGATGTTCTATGCCACAATAGATTGTAGACTCAGGAAGATAGTATTTCAGATTCCTGATCATCCAGAATTTGAATTCCATAGTGGTAGTAGTTCCCTTGAACCATTGAAGTTTAAGGCCAACCCAGTAGAGATGATGATGGAGATGGATGCTGAACCTGTATTGCTGAGGGTAGTCCGTGATTTTCCCGATGTCTTTCCAAACGATATATATGGTCTTCCTCTGGATAGATAATTGGAGTTCACCATTGATCTGATTCCAGGCACTCAACCGATTGCGAAGGCTCCATACCATATAGCTCCTCCTGAGTTAGCAGAGCTTCGTAATCAGTTGAAGGATTTGTCAGAGCGTGGTTTGATTCAGCCAAGTGTTTTGCCATGTGGTACGCCAGTGCTTTTGGTGAATAAGAAGGATGGATATCAGAGGATGTGCATCGATTACCAGGAGTTGAATGAGGTTACTGTGAAGAACAAGTATCCTCTTCCTAGGATTGATGACATCTTCAATCAGTTGGGAGGATCGCGTGTGTATTCGAAGCTGGATTTGAGAAGCGTGTATCAGCAGGTGAAGGTCAGAAGATCAGATATTTCGAAGACTGCATTTAGAACCCAGTATGGTCACTATGAGTTCTTAGTGATGCCTTTCGGCGTTACTAATGCACTAGCCACATTCATGAGATTGATGAACCAAGTCTTCTATGAGTACTTGGATAAGTTTGTGGTCGTCTTCATAGATGATATCTTGGTGTACTCGAAGTCGGAGGAAGAGCATGCTGAGCATCTGAGGATAATCTTGGAAACTCTGAGGCAGCACCAGTTATATGCTAAGTATAGCAAGTGTCAGTTTTGGCTGACTAAGGTTGCTTTTCTGGGACATATTGTGTCTAGAGATGGGATAGCTGTAGATCCAGAAAAGGTTGTGGCCGTAGAGAAGTAGGCAGTTCCTAAGTCAGTCACAGAGATCAAAAGTTTCTTAGGATTGGCTGGGTACTAAAGGAAGTTCATCAATGATTTCTCAAGGATCGCTGCACCGATGACTCATCTAACAAAGAAGAATATTGCTTTCAACTGCTTAGAGGAATGTCAGCGAGCATTTGATGAATTGAAGCATAGATTGATCACTGCATCTGTCCTGACGATACCAGACCGTTCAGATGGATATGAGATTTTTTGTGATGCATCAGGCAGAGGATTGGATGTGTTCTCCATCAGCATAGTAGGGTAGTTGCTTATGCTTCTAGATTGTTGAAGATGCATGAGAGGAACTATCCTATGCATGACTTGGAGTTAGCTGCAGTGGTATTTGCATTGAAGTTGTAGAGGCATTTTCTTCTGGGTGAACGTGTAAAGATATACATGGATCACAAGATTTTGAAGTATGTGTTCACTAAAAAAGTGGTGAATATGAGGCAGTGCAGATGGCTCGAGTTGATGGCTGATTATGATATGGATCTTCAGTATCACCCTCGAAAAGTCAACGTAGTGCCTGATGCTCTTAGTCGCATGCCAACAGTGATGATGTTGACGGTACAGAGAGAACTTCTGGGTGATATTCGGCAGATGGAGATTGAAGTTATCTTACCTGGTTCGTCAGTGATGATGATGAACTTATAGGTTCAATCCGATTTGGTTGAAAGGATCAAGGCAGCCCAGTCTAGAGTTGCGAAGTTGAAGAAGATTTGGGAGCAGGCAGAGGCCGGACTTCGTAATGATTTCTATATTCATGATGATGGGTCTCTGTGTTTTGGGAGCAGGATTTAGGTGGCATCAGGTGACATTCGGGATGAACTGTTGAAAGAAGCTCATAGCTCACCTTATTCTATCCATCCTGGAGACACCAAAATGTATCATGATTGTAAGGACCTGGCTATGGAGAAAACACTAGAAGGGGGTTGAATAGTGTTTAAGCAATTTAAAAAGATAGTTACACCAATTTAAATTCCTAACCAACAAAATAGTGCGGAATAGAAATAAACCCAAAATGAAACAAATGCAAACGCAAGGATGTTTCAAGGGTTCAGATTACCCAAGTCACTTCCCGACTTGTTCCCGGTAATCCTACGTCCCTTCCACCCGGTTAACAACCGAATACTCAAGTTAGAACCCTAACTTGAGGTTTCCTTAAAACCCACTTATAGCAACCCTACAAGTGAAATTGAAATACAATGGATTGACCTTGACTCCCATAACTTGGGAGCAAGCAAACCACTCTCACAACCTGAGAGTAAATTCAAATAACGAAAGTTATGAAATATGAAAGCAACACTTACAATCACCTATGCCTTGAAGTAGAACTTGAAGGAGAAGTGTGTTGTGTGTTAAAAGACTCTCTTGGAAGAGAGGAAAGCCCTTTCTCTTGACTGCACTAATTGCCTAGAAGATATCTCTTTGGTTCTAGGTTGGAGAGCAAGAGATTGAAGATAGGAATTCTTAGGGCTTTAGGGCTTGAGAGCTTTGATCTTTAGAATGAAAGCTTGAATGAGTGAGTGACTAAGTAACCTCTCAGTGGAACAGTAGAGGCTCCTTATATATGTTTCTCAAAGCCCTACAAACGAATTCAACAAACCTGCTTTGAAATTCGTGAGGAAACACTCAACGGATAGAATCTGGGCTCGCGACAGTCGACTGATGACGAAACCACAGTCGACTGCTGCACAGTCGGAGAGGATAGGTAAAAATTCATAATGGTAACTTACCACATGGACAGTCGAGTGATGAGGCATAGACAATCGACTGTTGAACCAACAGGCGACTGTAAATCCTACTCAAGGCGACTGGACGTAAGAGGGTAAGTTGAAGAATTCTGGAAAACATTTGGGATAATAGGACAGACGACTGATGAAGGAGGACAATTTACTGTTAATCAGAACAGGTGACTATAAATCCTTCTACAGACGACTGTCAAAACCCTGAGATTTTCCAAAGAGTTGAGTCAACAAATTGGCTCACAGACAGACGACTGTTGCAGCATTGACAGTCGACTGTTCCATTAGAAAGTCGACTGTAAATCCAACATAAGTCGACTGGCCAGAGTAATCAGAGAAATAGACTTTTGGCTATAGAAAGACAGACGACTGATTAACAAAACTGTCACTTGGATATGCGCCTGTGAATCATTCATAAGTCGCCTGTAAGAATTGAAACAGAGAAGCCCAAAACTAGACTGTAAAAGTTTGTGCATAACAGGCGACTGTAGAACAAAACACAGTCGACTATTTTTGAGACATGTGACTGTAAAACGTTCACCAGTCGACTGTTTTATACAATACATGCACAATCAATATAGAAATGAATTGGAGTATAAGGATGATTGATCTAATGATATCCTAAGACTGAAATGAAGATGTGTGTGCGCTCCAACAATGTTCTACTTCTAAGATACATACTAGAAGAGAAATAAAGAAATTACATTTGACGAAATCTCTCTTCTATCCAATGCATGAGCTTTAAGTCTTCGTGGAGCTTCAATCACCATCTACGATTATCCAATCCATTTCATTTGCCTTCAATGAACTTTGAGTGTCATCCATTGCTAGTAGATCGTCATAATAAGCTTATGCAATGGATTAATTGCAAAATAGGTGATTATTCACAAGTATTTATGTTTTCTCATCATTAACACCAAGTAGGGAGAAGTCCAATACTCAACATTATCACCCCTTTTTGATGATGACAAACAAACAAAAACAAAAAGATAAATAATTGTGCTTACCGAATACTTACTCCCCCTACATAGATGCCAATCAAGTTAGTCAATAAATATTTGGGCATCTACATATCAATTGAAGCAAATGAGTAAGATATGTATGAATGAAAAGAATTCATGAAATCTAGGATTTAAAATCCATATTGATTGTATTTTACTCCCCCTAAATCTAAGGCAACTTCAATCTTAGATACACGTGTTATTAGTATATACTTAGCACATTCATTATGAATATATATATTTATTTCTCTCCCCCTATGGCATTATCCAAAAGGTGGGAGTAAAATAACCACAACAAGCGTGCTAAATAAAAACTATCAACAATCAGAGAGTTTAAACTTATGTAAACCTAAAAACTCATAAAACCACATCATAAACTTATGTGAATAGAGGAATGGAAGTCCAATATCAACATGTGAGATACACTAAGAGAACATATTGTCCCAAATCACATCACATGAGGACTACATCATATATGGAGACAATATCTCAAAATCCACAAAGATACTATAAGCAATCATACAATGTGTGAAACAGACTAAGAAACTGCAACATCATATATATAAACGGTCACATGAGTACAAAGTCATATGAACATCACCAAGTTCAACAAAAAAATCAAAATACATCATGCATGTGACTTAAGAAAAATACATCATGATACTCTCAGACGTCATCACTATAAAATATATCCATCATGCATATAACACTTATAAACTCTCTAAAAAAATCTAAGAGTAAGTGTCCTCAGGTGCAGCAGAGGGAGAAGCTGACTCTGCGGCAACATGATCATCCTCTGGAGGAGGAGCAGCACCAATGCCCTCAGTGGCAGAGACATCATGATGGACAACAAGATCAGTGATGATAGGAGGTGGAGGCTGGGGAGGAACAAATCGGCTGAGGTGCTCAGGGAAGGGTATACCCTGATGCCGGAATGAAAGAAACACCAGCTCAAAAAGACCAGAGACCATCTCAAACAATATGTCCTGAGAGGAAGGAGCAGAGGAGGATGGCTGGTCTACATGAGGAACCGTGGAGGAAGATGGAGCTGATGTGGATTGCCTCTTCTTAGATGCAGACTGTAGAGCCGAAGAGGACTTCGACTTTACAGAAGCATCAAGAAGAGGACCAAAAGGCATGGGCTCGTATGGAGTTAAGTCAATCCCAAAATGAGGAAAGACGAGAGTAAGAAGACCACCATATGGAATGTGAGAGGAGGCAGTAGTAAACTCGACCTTGTCCATCCTATCAATGAGGACTCCGGCCCAGTTTACAGACATGCCGAAAAATATCGCGTACATACACCTGAGTATCTTCTGGGAAGGCTGGTCAGAAGATCCATACTTCGGCAGGATGTTGGACTTCATCGCTAGGTGAACAGCCCAACCCCTAGCTGAGAATATGGACGACTAAACACCAGAAGAAAGAACAGAGGGTGTCTCACGGAACATGTCCCGAAGGACAGACTGATCTAGCTCATCGACATCAGAAATAGAAATGTCTGAAGGAAGGGATCCAGTGGAGGGAATCTTAAGAATGGTCCCTAAAAGAGCGGGACCAATGCGAATGGGGGTCCCCTGGACAACAGTATCAATAACTCCAGTGGTAGATACTCACCGTGAATGCGGTTAGAATAGAAGACCTTAACCAAAAATGGATAAGCCCGAGGAGATTCACTCTGAGAGAAGCGAAAGAGGTCAGCCAATTGGGTAGCAGATAGAATCTCAGATAGTCTTTCAGCTGTGAAAGCGGGAAAAACAATATATCGCTCTTTAAGAAGTTTGATCCCTCTGAGAGAGTGAAACTTTTTCAAGCACAAATCATATTGACAAATGGGAACAAGGGGATCAGCAGGTGGCACGACTGGGGTTTCTTCAGCCAAACTCGACACAGAGAGTGAAGGGGCAGCTCAACACAAGGCTCATTGATGCGAACACTAATGGGCTTGCGCTGACACTTGAAGAGGGGCTCAGCTTCAGATGAAGAAGACCCAGAAGAGGGAGAATAACCCCGCGAAGAGGAGCAAGAGGGAGAATCAACTTGCTTGGTTCTGGCCTTATAGGGTTTCTTTTTTTGGCAGCAGTGGGCTTGGGAACACTAAGGCGCTTAGAAGCAATGATCTTTCCCTTGCCCTTAGTCTAGGGAGCCATTGCACTGTCAATCGAACAATTTGAAAGAAAACGTACGAAATAGACAACGAACGAAAGAGCCAACGAGAGGAAATCAAACCTAGTCGAAAGACACAAAGAGACAACGATGAAGCAATCGATAGACGACGAAGAGGAGATCGACTGTCGAAGGAAAGACAGTCGTCTGTCCTGGTCCAAAAGTGCACACTGAAGTTAAAATCTAGAGGATATGCACAACTCACCCTAGGACCTATACTCTAATCATAAACTCATCCTAAAATCAACATCAAATTATAAATCGTTTATAAAACAAATCTCTTAAAGCAATCTGAAAAACTCATGTAATCACAGAAATCTCAATTGTCTTTCTTAAAACAAATATATGATATATCAAATGAAGAGAGCCAACATGATGATATGAGCTCAAAAAGTATTATAACAAGTAAGTTGAGCTTCTAAATTTCAGATTCACCGATAATCCCTAATTCTCCACGTAACCTTGATCGCTTCCGGGCGTACACCCTAAAAGAGCGACCGTGTAGTTTTACCGCAAGCGCACGGTGTAGCGGCGAGCGGGTTATTGAACACAGGGAGGACGAATGATGGTGTCTTCTCGTAACAACCTGGCTATAAGAACAGAAAAATGGAATTTGCCTTTTGGCGATCCTGTCACAATCGTCAGACAAAGTATGGAATATAGAATCAAATAAAAGACGCCTAGGGAATGGGGAATCCCCGCTACTCACCGTATCTCGTCAATGTGATTCATTGGTATCACGATTGCTAGGGTTGAATCTCGGATGAACTAGTTGCAACTGAATGTAGAACCTAGCTCACGCTCTCTCGCTGTTGCCGGTCTATAGCTAACCTAGGGTTGGATCCAATCTCTTGCAAACCCTAGCCTAGGCAAGCTAGCATTAGGATCAACATCATCGTTCAATCGCGCCCCGAGCCCACTCTCGTGCAAACTCGGGCCACGACCTAGGTTGGGATAGTTTCTACCCGTCCAATCTCTTGCAAACGGGTATCGGCATGGAATTGCAACCGAGAACCCAAGTATCGGTCCAATCTCTTGCAAACAGATACTACGGAAACTCAATCCCAACCCAATTCGGATTTCTAGGGTTTCCTATCGAATTGGGATCCAATCTCTTGCAAATCCCAATCGATATGAACACCTAGCTATCCGTGTTAAATCGATCCCAAACTAACCCTAATAGCAATTCTAGCAATATTTCTACCAAATCATCACAAATCAGAAATTGGGCTCGTAGGGTTCATCCCCACGCCCCAAGACGTAAGGACTACTCACAATTCATAGCACAAATACAAAAATAATCAATGGAATTAACAAGAGAATTCATCACAATATTCAAATAAGCAATAAAAATAGTATTTTTAAAGGGGAGAGAAACAAACCAATAGAGTTCTCCAAGAATCCAACAAAAATAATCTTTTTCTCTCCTCTCCAATCACAATAATCTAAAGCTAAAAAGTTAATCTAAAAAGCTGCAAAAAGCAAAGAAAAAAGCTCCCCAACCTAGGTCAAAAACTGGGGTTAAATACCCCCCAAAATCGTCCAAAAAACTGTGACCAAAATGCCCCTGCGCAGCCTGAAAATCGCAATTTACGCTACAGGCAGCGCGGCTCACTCGGCCGAGTGACAAAAGTCGCTCGGCCGAGTAAGAAACACTGAAAATTTCCAGTAAGTCTGGGTCTTCGGGGGGTCTTCTCCTCGGGGGTCGCTCGGCCGAGTGAGTTGTAGTCACTCGGCCGATGGCTTCTATACACTCCGGGGGTCGGCATTTTCCACTCGGCCGAGTGGGTCTTCTGAAGCTCAGGCAGACGAAAAACAGTAAGTCGGCTCTTTTGGATGGGCGTCGTCTGAATGCCACTTGGGCAGACGGGGTCTCGTCACTCAGCCGATGTGGCTTTCGATGCTCGGCCGAGTGCACATATGATGCGTGTCCGATCTGGCCGGCCGAGCGGTGTCTCGCTGGTCGGCCGAGTGACTCCTTCACTCGACCGAGTGAGACACCAAAAATGCCCAAACAGCTTGTTTTTGCCTCCTCGTCGCTCCTGCGACGTTCTTTCTTCTTCCGCTCCTCTCCAATGGCAAAATACCCCTCGGGGAGGTCGTCGGTGACACTCTGGAGTAGGCGTATCTCGGGATCACTCCAAATCGCTCCAAATCACCTGAAATACGACAAAAACAACAAATCGTGAAAAGTATCGCAAAATCGTCGATATATCGTGAAAAACATGATTTGAGCGATCTAAATGGCATGCAAACATGCGGGAAAAAAAGTGTAAAATATGGAGTGATCAAAATCCCCCAAGCTTACCTCTTACTCGTCCTCGAGGAAGATAAGTAAAAGGCGAACCCGGTGGATTTCGAAAATAAAAACGGCGGAAAAATGGAAAACGAAAAACGAAGAAGAAAGAAGAAAGCGAAGAGGGAAGCTGCTAGATCATTTTCTCAGGACGTGGGGTTTGCTCAATCATATAGCATGCACCGAATGTAAAACACATGTCAAAGAATTTTATTTCGATATCATAGTATAATGGTGCAAATAGAAATAGAAAACCCAAGAATATTGATATATCATGAAAAACGGAATAATTTTAGAATTAACATTGTCTGAATCATTTAAAGCGGTATACCATATCGCAGATCACACACTTTTCAATTGAATGCTTTCTATGAGGAGTATAAGAATATCACGCAATAGAATAGAAAGAATAGAAAAGTATGGACTTCATGAAATGAGTGTTAGGCATAGATTTCTGGATTTCGTGAGGCTAAAAATAATCTCACCGAGTATAGAATATTACTTAGCTTAGGTTGTCGTGCAACGTCAAGTAGTCACTCTCTCACACATCATTGGATTCTCTCCCCCAAGCTTATCTATAAGCGTGGTGGCATAAAAAATATTTACATCCCCATTTCTATAAAGCTCCTAAAGTGATGAAAATAAAAACAAAAAGAGGGAAAGAAAGAGAGAACATGAGATGGGATCTTTTATTGAGGTTCTTTTCTCTTTTTCTTTTCTTTTCCCTTTTTTTCTCTTTTTTTCGTTTCTTTTTTTTTTCAAATAGCATATATGCACAACGATCCCAAATCATAGAGAAATAAGGATATACAAGAAATTTTTTTTTCTTTTTCTTTCTTTGGTTTTGGGAAATTTGGAGCTAGGAATTGATAGTGGGGGAAATGCCATATATTAGAATCGCTAAGGGGAGATTCACCAATGATTTTAAAATAGAGAAGTGATGTTCAAGATATGTGGAGAAAGAAATAAATATGTCTCTCAGTTCACTCTATAGGACGTGCACGACAACTTCAGCATGGTAATCTAATCTACTCAGTTTCGATCACAAAAAAGCTAACTAATCCAGATTTATCATGGCTAACATCATTCAATCATCCTGAAGTGAAGTGTACAAATCATGCAGATAGAAGTGATATAGGAAAAGAAAACGGTACTCCAAATATAAGCATCCAATGCGTGAATCTTGGTGTGTTTTCTGCGATAGCATACATATGAATATTCAGACTCAGCTAATAATAAAATTTCATCCATTTTCATGCGGATAAAGTGTGGGTTACTATCTCTAAATGCAAGGCAAGTCATAACATATGATATCAGAAACAAAATCTAAGACATGACAAATATAGCATGCATATATAAAGAAATCTAACGCCACGTAATCATCATCACAGAAAAGTCATCTCTAGCATGAGATGAAAAAAAGAAATAAAGATAAAGGGAAAATGAAACTAATTACAATGCAGCACACAAAGAAAATAAGAAAAACGTGATGCATGGCAAAAAGAAGAAAAAGTGATGAAAATGAGTGCAAATGCGGAAAATGGCGTGAAAAAACAAAAATAAAGGCGGTAAATCAAAAAGAACGTGAGAACTCACTCCCCCAAGCTAAAGTGCACAGTGTCCTCAATGTGCGAAGTGTGGCACACCGAGAGACGTGTAAAGGGAGGGGTAGGTGAGGATGCATGCATGATGAAAAAGGAAAGAAAAGAACAAAAGAAAAATAAGAAATAAAAATATGATGTGGACATGATGCATGCGGATATACGAGTGAATCAGATATATAGGAGTGTCACCAAAAAAACTCTCCCTCCCTCCCAAAAATGATATATAAAGATATGATCAAAATGTGAATCCAGAACAGTGAAGGAAGGGGGTGGCAAAAGTCATCAGGACCCAGCAGAGTCGGGCAGCACAACGGCAAAAAGATCGATGGCATCAAGGGTGCCTAAGAAGGTGGGGCTGCGCCGTCTCCGTCCTGAGGCGGAGGTGGTGGTGGTGGTGGTGGTGGAACAGACTGCTGAGTGGGTGTGGGTGTGGGTGTGGTAGCAGGCTGGGTGGGTGTGGGTGTAGGTGTGGGTACGGGTGTAGGGGTAGGAACCTGCTGGGTGGGTGTGGGTGTGGGTACGCGAGGGAGCCGGTCGAGGATCTGTGTGAGGCAATAGTGAATGCCCGGTAGTAGGTCGAAACGGCTGGCCATGGTGGTGACAGTGACGGACATGGTCCTAAGGTCGCCTCTGAGGGCACTCACCGCCCCCTCGAGAGCACGAATGCTCAGAAGTACAGTGTTGGGGGGAGGTGGTGCAGAGGGACGGACCTGTCGGTGCTGTGCAGGACGAGGCAGGCGTACTCGGGTGGCGTTGGTGATGGGCTCAGCAGGCATGTGGAGGTAGGGTGCTGTGCTCACTAGTGTGGGCCTAGCCTCAGGGCGAGGCTGGGACGCAGGCAGGCGTGAAGTTGAAGCAACATCAGCGGAAGTGGAGTATAAGAATGGCGATGAGGCGGCCAGAGAGGTCAGTGACACAGAAGTGAAGACAGACGTCACCACACTCTCAGAAAGTACGGCTGTGGTGGGGACAGAAGTGACTACCGCTGGGGAGGAAGTGTGTGGTCCGAAAGGCGAAATCCCAGCGGTGATCATGCTAGCCATGGTCTCCACGACCGCAGCAAAAGAGGGCTCTCCACTCTCGACAAATGTAGGTGGGCGCTCGGGAAGTGCGGAGCAAAGAGGCTCAACAGACAGAGGGCCAGCAGGAGTGGTGGTGGTGGTGGTGAGCGTGGCGGTAGTGGCAGGGTCAGTGGTGGCAGCAGGCGTGGTGGTGGTGGGCTCAGCAAGTGTGCTCCCGACACTGGCAGAAGTGGAGACAGAAGTGTCAGGAGTGGCAGAAGGTGCAGGGACAGGCTAAGGGGCCACGGGGTCAACGGGCGCAGCTGGGTCAGCGGGTGCAGCGTGGGCAGCGTGGGCAGCGTGGGATTGCTCGGCCTCCTCGGCCTCGAGCACGTATGCGGCGGGGATCAGAAGATCCATCGCCGGGAGCCAGTCCACTTGGGCCGGTGCTATCTGTGTCCGAGCTGGGCTCGAAAGAATCATGTAATCGGCACCGTAGGGGCCGTGTAGCCAGACCCAATGTCGCTCACCATGCGGATGAAGCATCTTCATCCGGGCCATAACGTCTTTGGACAATGAAGTGGGGCCCGGAGAACGACGCAAATCGGCCGGTAGGTCCTCGCCGGTCATCAAGGTGAGCAGAGTGATCAGACCGCCGCAGCATATCGGTGAGCGAGCGCCCACCGATATGATGATGCGGTCCTAAAACCAGCTCGCGATATCAATCACGACGGCGGGGACCAACTCGTCACTGTCCCTAGCTAGAACTCTGGGACACGTCATCGCATAGAGCATATAAAGCTCTGGCGTGGACATCGTCCCAGGCTCGTACCTCGCCAAAAAGGTAGTCGCCATAAGGCGCTGAGCTATGCGGAGGCAGGGATGGACGATGGCCGAGGCCTTGGCCCTACTAGGGTCAAAGGCGGCAGGTAGACCCGTGATCCGGGCCCAGAAGGCGCCGGAATCGAACGAAGGTGGGGGAATGTGAGTGGGGTCGTAACCACGGTCGGCCCCGGGGACATCGGGCCACGAGAAGAATGCTCTCATCATACCGAGAGTGACCTGGCACTCCTGGTCCATGAACCTAAATGAGCATCCCTCGTTGGTCCAGGCGATGGAACTAAGGACCTCAAGTGTCGGACGGAGAAATGTGTCCGCCGACACCTGGAAGAAATCTCGCCAGCCCACGTTGTCATACAACGTGAGCATCCCCTCAAGTACCCCCAGGCGTCCTAGGTCTGCAAGGTGTGCGAACCTGGAGGGTACGATCGAGCGCTGGGAAATGCGCTCGAAGACGACGCGGTGTGCGTCGTCTCGGAACGTAATCCCGAGCGGCCCGACAAGTGGAGCCGGTGGCGGTGGTACGGGCTGTGGGATGGCAGGGAGTGGCTGTGCGGGGTGTGCGGGCTCTGCAGGCTGTGCGGGGTGTGCGGGGCCTGCAGGCTGTGCGGGGTATGCGGGGTGAGCGGTGTGTGGTGGAGTAGGCGGAGGAGAGTCCTCCACCTCGTGGGAGGGGCCGGAATCATCCGACCGCTTCCGCTTGGCGGAAGCTCTCCTCGACCTAGGCCATGTCCGGGGCGGCATATGGCCCCCAGGTGCTCACCTAATATGTGAAAAACGCGGCGTGCGTAAAATAAAGGAAAGAGTATACCGCGACACGCTGCGAGAGCAAGGTAATGGAAGCGTGCGAAGGCGACGCCTCCACGTAGCTCAAAACAGTCCCCGGAAGCTCCCCTGGGCTCCCCTAATCTCCCCAAATTTACCTGCGCATAAAACGAAGAGATTAGCGCGTAATATTCAAAACGTATGGGGGGTTAGGGGTATAATAGATAGAAATTGAATTTAATTTGGGTTTGGGGTTTGTTAGACACATGGATCCTCGAAAAATACACAAAAGAGGAGAAAATAGGCGAAAAATCGGGTTACCGGAGTTGGCCGGAGGCGTGGCCGCTGGCGGCGACTCGGGCGAGGCGCGGCGGAGGCTCGGCTGGCGGTGGGTGGCCGAGCGCCGGTGCGGGGTGCTGGTTCGGGCGAGTAAGGGGGAAGTCACAGCAGGCGAGGGAGGTGAGGGGTCGGGCGATTTTGGGTTTGCTCGTTTCGAAAAACGCGCCCCCCGCCCCCTTTTATAGAAAAGGTTATGACTCGGCCGAGTGACTATGTCGCTCGGCCGAGTGAACTCAACGGAATATCTTGGAAAATTCTCCCCCGCTAATGACTCGGCCGAGTGGCCTTGTCACCCTCGGCCGAGTGGAGTAAGTCCATTCGGCCGAGTGGCTCAAGCTACTCGGCAAGACTCGCCCTAGGAGTGTATCAGTTTTACTCGGCCGAGTGCATATATATACTCGGCCGAGTGGCAATTATACTGAAATCAAGAAAAGAAACAGAGAGTTGGATACAGCAGACTTCCCTCGTTCGTGAGCCGCTCGGGCGGACGACCTTGTGTGCTCGGCCGAGTGACTAGTATACTCGGCCGAGTGAACCCTGTTTTCTGCTGTTTGGCTTCGTTTGGGCTCTAAACTCTGTTTTTCTTCCTCCAGTCGATTTCATCTTCCTCCTAAGCATCGAGCGCATTCCTGGAGCGCTCCTCGTCGCTCCGTTCATCCTCCTCATGATGGATTTCCCTATCTCCTCTCCTGTCAATAAAAATAGGACCCGTTATCACAAAATTTTTGGGCGAACGACTCAAAACACTAATAATTTCTAAAACAAAAATAAAGAAAAAGTAAAAATAAAGCGATAACCGTCGGGTTGCCTCCCGACAAGCGCTCGTTTAAGGTCGTGAGCTCGACCCCCTTTGATTTTCAATTAATGCGGGATATTTGGTGCATAGGAGATGCACCCGTCAAATTTTCCGGGGAGGACGCTTAAATTTTGATGTTGTGGTGGGGCGTCCTTCCTCGGTGCTCCTTTGCCTCGGGTAGTGTTGGGGGGTGGCTCCCCCAAGCTAGAGCTTTCTCCAGGCCTCGGCTTCACCGGTGACATCGATTTCCGTATCGGCAGAGCTTTCTTCGGAGACTTCAGCTTTGAGAGCTTACAGAGCTCTCGAATCCTTGCGACATCAGCGTCGCCTTCATCAATTTCAGTGGAGAAGTCGGGGGAATGATCAATCTTCTCTTCTTGGCCCAAATCCAGGCCTTCTTCGAAATCTTCTTTGAATAGAGCGCCGATGGAGTGAGGGATCGCCTCCTCAATAACCTCGTCAAGGAGGTCCATATACTCCAGCTCCTCGTGGTAAGGCATGTGTTTCATTGCCTTAGGAATATGAAGCTCCACTTCGATGTTGCCGACATTCAATGTTAGGGTTCCTTCTCGTACGTCGACGATGACACCGGCGGTGGCGAGGAACGGTCGTCCAAGTATTAACGACGTATCTCCCTCCTCCTTAACATCCATAATCACGAAGTCGCATGGAAAGCATATGCCCCCCGGGACTTGTAGCGGGATATCCTCTGCAATCCCTACCGGCCTTGTGATCCGCCCTCGGCTAGTTGTATCCGCATGTCGGTAGGCTTCAATTTTGTCCCGGTGTTTAGCCTTAGGAACATAGAGAGAGGCATGAGGCTAACACTAGCCCCCAAGTCCACTAATGCCTTTTCAAGGGGGACGCCGCCTAAGGTGCAAGGAATCCGAAAACTCCCCGGGTATTTGAACTTAGCGGGCTCCTTCTCTCTCTTGGTGAACCAAGTCCCCTCCTCGGCTAGCATTATTTTCTCCTTCCTCTTTCTCCCCGAAATCAAATCCTTTAAAAATTTTGCGTATGTCGGAATCTCAACGATAGCATCAAGGAAGGGAATATTGAGGCTTACCCCTCTTAAATACTCGAGAAACTTTGCTAGCCGTTTCTCCATTTTTGCTCTAGCAAGCCTCTGGGGGAATGAGACCGGTGGCATAAAACGCCTCTCTTCAAGCAATTGCCCCGCTCTAGACTTCTCTTTTTCTTGCGGCACTTTCTCCTCCTCAACTTCAACGGCCGGCTCAATAGGCTCTACACTCTCCTCCACGGGCTCCTCGGTAGGAATCATGACGGGAGTGGTGTCCTTCCCGCCTCTAGTTAAAACGGCAACCACGGCATTGATGTGGCCGGTGGCACCCCGTGGGTTTTGCTCGGGTTGAGCCGGCAATTGTTGAGTATTCCGATTGAGCAATGCCAATTGCTCCGAAATTTGGCCTACAATGGTTGTAAGAGAGTCTTGGCCCGCCTTCAAGGAAGCATTGATTTTCTTTTGCTCGACCATGAACTCCTCCACCTTAGCCTCAAATTCGGATCATTGATGAGCTTGTGGGGGGTTCGGATTTCTCCACCCTTGATTGTATCCGGGCGGCCTATAGGGTCCAACTTGTTGCTTTGGTGCGAAATGTTGTTGTGGAGGCCCCCTCGATGGATAATGTTGTTGTTGTTACGGTGGCGGTCGAGCTTGTTGAGGTTGTTGTTGCGGTGGGTTCAACGCTCCATCATTGTTTGCATATAAGAAACCGGGATGGTTTCTAGTGGCCGGATTGGCCCAATATACTTGATTCCCCGCGACATA
Organism: Scilla litardierei; assembly: GCA_030789695.1. Taxonomy (NCBI): domain Eukaryota; kingdom Viridiplantae; phylum Streptophyta; class Magnoliopsida; order Asparagales; family Asparagaceae; genus Scilla; species Scilla litardierei. Next base: position 46,594,681 of record CM061142.1, read on the forward strand.
TTGAACGTGCTCCAAGGATCCCTCTCCTTGTTCGCCTCCCAAATACATAGCCTGAGATTGGTCTTGCCAATCACACATTTGATTCGTTGGTGTGGAGGTGGAAGGGGTTCCTTGGGGCTCCGTGATATACTTCTCCAGTCTCTCCACTACCTTGTGGAGAGAATCAAACTTGTTTGTTAGCTCCGCTACGGCCTTTGCCTCATAAATGCTAGATGGCTTCAAGGAGGACGAAGAGTGTCCTCGCTCGTCGCCCCATTGTTGATTGTTTGAGGCCATCTCCTCAATTAGGGCCGTAGCTTCGTCGGGAATCTTCGATAGGATGGCACCATTTGCCGCCGCATCAATAATCTGCTTGGTCCCCGGTTGGAGACCATTGTAGAAGCTATGGACTAGCTCCCAATCTTCGATGCTATGGTGGGGGCATTGATGCTGTAGATCTTTGAAACGCTCCCAAGCCTCATAGAGTGTCTCTTGAGGTCCTTGCTTGAAGGACATAAGAGCACTCCTAATCTTTACCGTCTTGGAGGGCGGATAGAACTTGTCAATGAACACACTCGCCAACTCGTCCCATGAGGTAAAGACTCTGTCAACTTGCGTCCTCAACCAGTAAAGAGCTTTGTCCTTTAATGTGAATGGGAAGAGGCGCAGTCTGATGGCATCTAGGGTGACGCCCGGCATCTGAAATGTGGCGCACTTCGACAAAAATAGCTGGATATGGTAGTGAGGATTTTCATGGGCGTTCCCATGAAATGGATCCTGCTGCATCAGAACCACTAGTCCGGTCTTCAGCTCAAAATTCTTGTCGGCCGCCAACTCCGGCACGACAATGATGAGGTCGTAGAAGAGGTCTTCGACCGAAGCCTATCGCGAATAGAAATGATCCTCGCCATTCTTGCCGCCAGTTGTTCCGCAGTTTCCGAGTTGGTCGTAAACCTCCCTTCCGAATTTTGTCTCCTCTCCGCTCTAATTCTCCACACGGTACGTTCGATCTCGGGATCAAATAATATAGCTTCAGGGTCCGCCGTGGATCTCGTGTACATGCAATGAGAAAACAGAGTTTTAAAGAAATGATTAGCACAGTGGAAGGGTTAGATAAAAAAAGAAACAAAACAAAAAGAAGAAATAGCTAGGGTGATTTTGATCAAACACTATCGCCTCCCCGGCAACGGCGCCAAAAACTTGATCGCTTCCGGGCGTACACCCTAAAAGAGCGACCGTGTAGTTTTACCGCAAGCGCACGGTGTAGCGGCGAGCGGGTTATTGAACACAGGGAGGACGAATGATGGTGTCTTCTCGTAACAACCTGGCTATAAGAACAGAAAAATGGAATTTGCCTTTTGGCGATCCTGTCACAATCGTCAGACAAAGTATGGAATATAGAATCAAATAAAAGACGCCTAGGGAATGGGGAATCCCCGCTACTCACCGTATCTCGTCAATGTGATTCATTGGTATCACGATTGCTAGGGTTGAATCTCGGATGAACTAGTTGCAACTGAATGTAGAACCTAGCTCACGCTCTCTCGCTGTTGCCGGTCTATAGCTAACCTAGGGTTGGATCCAATCTCTTGCAAACCCTAGCCTAGGCAAGCTAGCATTAGGATCAACATCATCGTTCAATCGCGCCCCGAGCCCACTCTCGTGCAAACTCGGGCCACGACCTAGGTTGGGATAGTTTCTACCCGTCCAATCTCTTGCAAACGGGTATCGGCATGGAATTGCAACCGAGAACCCAAGTATCGGTCCAATCTCTTGCAAACAGATACTACGGAAACTCAATCCCAACCCAATTCGGATTTCTAGGGTTTCCTATCGAATTGGGATCCAATCTCTTGCAAATCCCAATCGATATGAACACCTAGCTATCCGTGTTAAATCGATCCCAAACTAACCCTAATAGCAATTCTAGCAATATTTCTACCAAATCATCACAAATCAGAAATTGGGCTCGTAGGGTTCATCCCCACGCCCCAAGACGTAAGAACTACTCACAATTCATAGCACAAATACAAAAATAATCAATGGAATTAACAAGAGAATTCATCACAATATTCAAATAAGCAATAAAAATAGTATTTTTAAAGGGGAGAGAAACAAACCAATAGAGTTCTCCAAGAATCCAACAAAAATAATCTTTTTCTCTCCTCTCCAATCACAATAATCTAAAGCTAAAAAGTTAATCTAAAAAGCTGCAAAAAGCAAAGAAAAAAGCTCCCCAACCTAGGTCAAAAACTGGGGTTAAATACCCCCCAAAATCGTCCAAAAAACTGTGACCAAAATGCCCCTGCGCAGCCTGAAAATCGCAATTTACGCTACAGGCAGCGCGGCTCACTCGGCCGAGTGACAAAAGTCGCTCGGCCGAGTAAGAAACCTTGAAAATTTCCAGTAAGTCTGGGTCTTCGGGGGTCTTCTCCTCGGGGGTCGCTCGGCTGAGTGAGTTGTAGTCACTCGGCCGATGGCTTCTATACACTCGGGCGGTCGGCATTTTCCACTCGGCCGAGTGGGTCTTCTAAAGCTCATGCAGACGAAAAACAGTAAGTCGGCTCTTTTGGATGGGCGTCGTCTGAATGCCACTCGGGCGGACGAGGTCTCGTCACTCGGCCGATGTGGCTTCCGATGCTCGGTCGAGTGCACATATGATGCGTGTCCGATCTGGCCGGCCAAGCGGTGTCTCGCTGGTCGGCCGAGTGACTCCTTCACTCGGCCGAGTGAGACACCAAAAATGCCCAAACAGCTTGTTTTTGCCTCCTCGTCGCTCCTGCGACGTTCTTTCTTCTTCCGCTCCTCTCCAATGGCAAAATACCCCTCGGGGAGGTCGTCGGTGACACTCTGGAGTAGGCGTATCTCGGGATCACTCCAAATCGCTCCAAATCACCTGAAATACGACAAAAACAACAAATCGTGAAAAGTATCGCAAAATTGTCGATATATCGTGAAAAACATGATTTGAGCGATCTAAATGGCATGCAAACATGCGGGAAAAAAAGTGTAAAATATGGAGTGATAAAACCTAACAAATGAATCTTCTTTAAGAGGTTTTGTGAAGATGTCGGCAATTTGTTTTTGGGTTTCAATGTACTCTAAGATGATGTCCTTCTTAGCTACATGATCATTGATAAAATGGTGTCTCACATCTATCTGTTTGGTACGGGAGTGGTGTACCGGATTCTTGGAAAGACATATAGAACTTTGGTTATCAACCATGATAGGGCAAGTATCACAATTGACACCATAGTCTCTAAAGAGTGTGTCTCATCCAAAGAACTTGTGCACATGCAAGACCTACGGCAATATATTCCGCTTCAGTCGTGGACAATGATACCGAGTTCTGTTTCTTGGAAAACCAAGAAACTAAGGAATTTCCTAGAAAATGGCAAGTGCCACTAGTACTTTTCCTATCGGATTTGCATCTGGTAAAGTCGGCATCACTATATGAGATTAACGCATATGTGCTAGATTTAGGGTAAAGTAACCCATAATCTAGTGAATTATTGAGATAACGAAAAATTCGTTTAACCGCAATCAAGTGTGACTCTTTAGGTCTAGCTTGATATCTAGCACACAAGCATACAGAAAACATGATATCAGGCCTACTAGCAGTTAAGTAATGTTAGCTACCGATCATACTTCGATATAGACGAACGTCTACTTCTTTTCCGTTCTCGTCCTTGTGTAGATGGGTTGTTGTACTCATGGGAGTCCTTTTGCTTGAAGACGATTTCATCCCGAATCGCTTGATAAGCTCCCTGTGTACTTGGTTCGATGTATGAAATTCACATCCTTCATTTGTCGAATTTGCTATCCAAGGAAATAGTTGAGCTCACCTATGTGGCTCATCTTGAATTCATCCTTCATGGACTTAGAAAATTCTTGACAAAGATTAAAGTTAGTATAACCAAATAGTATATCGTCTATATAAACTTGAATCAATATGATGTCATTTTCATAATCTTTAATGAAAAGTGTTGAATCAACTTCTCCTATTTTAAAACCTAAATCCAAAAGAAACGTCTTGAGTCGATCACACTAAGCTCTAGGAGCTTGTCTCGACCCTTACAATGCTTTCTTAAGTTTGAAAACATGGTTTGGAAATTTTTCATGAATGAAACGGGGAGGTTGAGAAATATACACTTCTTCATTTACAATCCCATTTAAAAATGCACTTTTAACATCCATTTGAAATAGTTTGAAATTCTTATGGGATGCAAAAGATAAAAGTAATCTAATAGCTTCTAATCTAGCTACGGGGGCAAATGATTCTTCGAAATCGATACCTTCCTCTTGCCGGTAGCCTTGAGCTACTAACCTTTTTTTGTTCCCTATGATGACCTCATTCTCATCGGTCTTGTTCTTGAAGATCCATTTGGTCCCAATAACTTGATGACCACTAGGAAGAGGAACAAGCTCCCAAAATTTATTTCTCTCGAATTGCATGAGTTCTTCTTCCATTGCCACTATCCACGAGCTATCCTCACAAACTTCTTGGATGTTCTTTGGCTCAATAGTAGAGGCAAATGTACAATGAGAGAATTCTTCAATTCTTGACCTCGTTCAAACACTTACACCAATATCTCCAATAATTTGGTCATGTGGATGGTTGCGAACGGTTGGGTAAGCTTTGGGTTTTCCTGCATCACTTGGAACATCTTCAACAATCTCATAGTAGTGTTAGTCTCAATAATTGAATCATTAGTCGTGACATTACTAAGAGAATCATATATGGCATCTACACTATCCTCATTAACATGAGAAAAATCAAAATCTTCATAAAATGATACGTGTAGCGATTCCTCGATCGTTGAAGAAGTTTCGTTGTATATCCGGTAGGCTTTGCTATGTGTGGAATATCCAACAAAAATTCCTTCATCGGATTTTGGCTCAAATTTATCTAAATTACCAAAAGTGTTCTTAATAAAACATTTTGAACCAAAAACTCGAAAATATTTAACTTGAGGCTTTTTGTCATAAAATAACTCAAAACAAGTTTTGTTTGGTTGGGCTCTCACTAGAATCCTATTGAGCACATAACATGCCGTGTGCACCGCCTCTACCCAAAATTGTAGTCCAAGATGACTATCATGGAGCATAGTACGAGTACACTCAATAAGAGTCCTATTCTTTCTCTCTACAACACCATTTTGTGGTGGAGCCCGAGGAAAAGAAAAATTGTGAGTTATCCCAGTGTCATCAAAAACTTTGTAAAAGACTCATTCTCAAATTCTCCTCCATGATCACTACGGATAGTGATAATGGTGCATCCTAAGAGATTCTGAATCTTCTTTGCAAATATGGTAAACTCTTCAAAAGCTTCATTCTTATTAGTTAAGAATGAAACCCAAGTAAATCTAGAGAAGTCGTCAACGACAACTAATCCATAATGAGCGTTGCCTAAAGAAGCGGTGTTAGTTGGGCCAAACAAATCTAGATGAAGAAGTTCTAGGGGCCTCTTAGAAGTAATGCCTTCTTTAAGCTTAGAAGATGATTTACCAAGTTTACCTCTTTGACAAGAATCACAAAATTTTTTCTTACTAAAAGCAATTTTTGGAAAACCTTTGACTAGATCATGCTTAGCTAACTTATATAAGTGCTTGAAATGAACATGACCAAAACAGCGATGCCATAATAGTTATTCATTTGTGTTAGCAACTAAGCAATGTTCTACGGTTTTAGACAAGCTCAAATAATAAATATTTTTACGCCTAATACTGGTAAATAAAACATATGAATTAGAATCAACAATTTCACACATACCCTCTCCACAGTTAACCTTGTAACCTTTGTCACAAAGTTGACTAATGGAGATAAGGTTGTGACATAAACCACTAACAAGATATACATTAGTAATTAAAGGTTTGGAGGGGTTTCCGACTATACCTACTCCAATGATGGTTCCCTTTTGGTTACCTCCAAAAGTGACAGTTGCACCGTTCTTGATGCTAATCGCTTCGGAGAGTAATGAAGGATCTCCCGTCATGTGTTTGGAGCAACCGCTGTCGAGAATCCATCCTTTCCTTTTAGAGCTAGTTTGATCTTTATTGCTCTTTTTCTTTCTCTTGGGTACCTACATAATATACCATAAGCTCATGGTACCCAACGTTTGTTGGGTCCAATGGGATTAGCCCTTTGGAAGCCAAGTCCAAGTGGACTTCTGCTTCCCAACATAATTAACATTATTAATAACGTCATGAAAATAGGAATCAACATATGCATTCCCATCATTTAAGCTAGTGTTCTTAGGACCCCGAATAGTGTATGTTTTGGAAGTCCTTTTCCTATTTGCATGCATACTTATTAGATTTCTACGTGATGCATGCTTCTTAGGAACATGGTTTCTAGCATATAAATGAGGTGGTGGATATGCATTAGACATACGAGGATTATATGTATGCTTGGGAACATGCATGTTGTATGAAACATATGGGTCATGCATGACATGCGGAGGATGTGCATACATGTAAGAATGATGCGTATGAGCATATGGGTGTATATGAGCACTTTCATGAGTATTTCTCATGTGTGGATTTGTACATGTCCGTGGGTGTGGAGCATAGAAAGTGTCATGAGTATCCACTTGTGAAGTAGGAGATTTCCAACGTGGATGAAGGTTTGTGTACATGTAAGCATGGCTTCTCTTTTGGTTTCCACCCTTAGTGGGTTTCTTGCCAAAAAGAGGAGATGGTGAAGTGGTGACTTTCTTGGTATGTTTGCTACTTATAGTGTCTTTGTCACCACTTGTGGATGCACCGGAGGATGGCCTCACAAAGTCTATAGTGATACCACTATAGGAAGTGCGTGCATTGGATGCATTTGCTTCCACAAAACCAAGACCAACACGATGTGTGGCCGGAAATTGGTTTGCAAGCAAATCGTCCAATTGTCCTTTTTCCCTTATTGAATCTCACAATACGGGAGGACATGAGCTCATATTTCTCCTTATGAGAAGAAATATTGGTATCCAAGGTGGACACCCGTGCTTTGAGCTCATGCACTTGGGTTTTAAGAGAATCATTCTCTAAACCCAATTGTGTGTGTCGTGAAACTAGACCATATTATCCTTAGGATGTGTTTGATCTAGTTTAGATTTAAGGGTATTCTCCTCATTTCTCAAAGTGACATTTTGAGAAGATAAATTTGCTTTCTCAAGGGTTAAAGTATCAACAATAGTGTCATTGTTGATAATGCATGTCATGGATGGAATGTTAATATTCAATTTCGTTAAGCTAGTATATCTAGGCATTAAAGATTGATACCTAGCAAATAATTCTTCATTAGCAATACGTAATTCATCCAATGTTACCTCGATTTCATCCATGTCGGAATCACTCTCATCGAAGAGTGAATCTTCTCGTGCCATGAAGCATATGTGGGCACTTTCACCCTTCTCATCATCGGAATCACGTGATGAGTCTCCACTTGAGTCATCGAATGTACCGACGAGTCCTTTCTTCTTATATCTCTTATTCTTGTCGGATTTGTGGCACTTCAGAGCCTTCCACTTCTCTTTGTTTCTTAGCATTGGGCAATCCTTCTTGATGTGCCCTGGCTTGTTACACTTAAAGCAAAGAGAGAAAGTATTATTAGTAGACTCAAATCTTTTGTTAGAGGGAAATTTATCTTTGCGAAAGAAGCGTTGGAACTTCTTCGCCATTTGGGCCATTTCACCCAAGTCCATCTCATCTTCTGATTCTTCACTATCGGAGGATGAGGAATTGGCGTTGAATGCCAAAGCTTTCTTCTTGGCCTCCGAAGGATTCATCATAGCTCGAATCTTTAATCGGTTCTCCCGGCTTACTTCATAATACATGAGAGTCCCAATAAGATTCACAACTGTGTAAATCTTCAAGTCGTTGACCTCCTCGATGGAGATAGCTCTTCTTTCCCATTTGGAGGTCATTCCAATTATGATCTTTCTCACCTTATCTGGTTCGGTGTATGTTTGACTAAGAGCTTCCAGTTCATTGGTGATGTCGGATAAACATCCGTACATCGATGCTATGCTTTCATTTTCCTGCATATAAAACATATCAAAGTTTTGCACGGCAACATAGAGTTTAGAAAGTTTTACCTTGTTCGTTCCCTCATGGGTAACGACGAGATGGTTCCAAATTTTATATGCAATCTTACATGTGCATATCTTGTTAAACTCATTCGGGTCCAATGCACAATGAAGAGCGTTCATTGCTTTTGCGTTGTTGACTTCGGCGGATTTCTCGGAAGCCAATCATTTTTCGAAATCCTCTTCGGTGGGCTCGATGTATTCCTTGTGGAGGGTTCACCAAAGTGAAGCACACCTTAGGAACGTCCCCATCCAGCATTTCCAAGAGTCAAAGTTCGTGCCATTGAAACGCGGTGGACGCACCGTGGATTGACCTTCGAAAAGAGTGGCCACTCCATCACGATCGTGGTTGTTGTACGAAGTCGGTGGAGGAACATTGCTGTTGGATGACATAGCTATAAAATTGCGCTTTGATACCAATTGTAAGGACTCTGGCTATGGAGAAAACACTAGAAGGGGGGTTGAATAGTGTTTAATCAATTTAAAAAGATAGTTATACCAATTTATATTCCTAACCAACAAAATAGTGCAGAATAGAAATAAACCCAAAATGAAACAAATGCAAACGCAATGATGTTTCAAGTGTTCAGATTACCCAAGTCACTTCCCGACTAGTTTCCGGTAATCCTATGTCCCTTCCACCCGGTTAACAACCGGATACTCAAGTTAGAACCCTAACTTGAGGTTTCCTTAAAACACACTTATAGCAACCCTACAAGTGAAGTCGAAATACAATCGATTGACATTGACTCCCACAACTTGTGAGTAAGCAAACCACTCTAACAACCCGAGAGTAAATTCAAATAACGAAAGTTATGAAATATGAAAGCAACACTTACAATCACCTATGCCTTGAAGTAGAACTTGAAGGAGAAGTGTGTTGTGTGTTGAAAGACTCTCTTGGAAGAGAGGAAAGCCCTTTCTCTTGACTACACCAATTTCCTAGAAGATATCTCTTTGGTTCTAGGTTGGAGAGCAAGAGATTGAAGATAGGAATTCTTAGGGCTTTAGGGCTTGAGAGCTTTGATCTTTAGAATGAAAGCTTGAATGAACGAGTGAGTGACTAAGTAACCTCTCAATGGAACAGTAGAGGCTCCTTATATAGGTTTCTCAAAGCACTACAAACGAATTCAGCAAAACCGCTTTGAAATCTGTGAGGAAACACTCAACGGATAGAATCTGGGCTCGCGACAGTCGACTGTTGACGAAACCACAGTAGACTGCTGCACAGTCAAAGAGGGTAGGTAAGAATTCATAACGGTTACTTACCATGTGGACAGTCGACTGATGAGGCATAGACAGTCGACTGTTGAACCAACAGGTGACTATAAATCCTACTACAGGCGACTGGCCATAAGATGGTTAAGTTGAAGAATTCTAGAAAACATATGGGATAACAGGACAGACGACTGATGAAGAGAGGACAGTCGACTGCTAATCAGAACAGGCGACTGTAAATCCTTTTACAGACGACTGTCAAAACCCTGAGATTTTCCAGAGAGTTGAGTCAACAAATCAGCTCACAGACAGCTGTTGCAGCATTGACAGTTGACTGTTCCATTGGACAGTCAACTGTAAATCCAACATAAGTCGACTGGCCAGAGTAATCAGAGAAATAGACTTTGGGCTATAGAAAGACAGACGACTGATTAACAAAACACATTCGACTGTCACTTGGACAGGCGCCTGTGAATCATTCATAAGTCGCCTGTAAGAATTGAAACGGAGAATTCCAAAACTAGACTGTAAAAGTTTGTGCATAACAGGCGACTGTATAACAAAACACAGTCGACTTTTTTGAGACAGGTGACTGTAAAACGTTCACCAGTCGACTGTTATATACAATACATGCACAATCAATATAGAAATGAATTGGAGTATAAGGATGATCGATCTAATGATATCCTAAGACTGAAATGAAGATGTGTGTGTGCTCCAACAATGTTCTATTTCTAAGCTACATACTAGAAGAGAAATAAAGAAATTACATTTGACGAATTCTCTCTTCTATCCAATGCATGAGCTTTAAGTCTTCATGGAGCTTCAATCACCATCTACGATCATCCAATCCATTTCATTTGCATTCAATGAACTTTGAGTATCATCCATTGCTAGTAGATCATCATAATAAGCTTAGGCAATGGATTAACTGCAAACTAGGAGATTAGTTACAAATATTTATGTTTGCTCATCATTAACACCAAGTAGGGAGAAGTCCAATACTCAACAGTGATCTGCGAAAACATTTTTGGTGGCACGACATGAAGAGTAGTGTGGCTAGAAGTGTAGCTTCATGTTTGACTTGTCAGCAAGTCAAGGCCGAACATCAGAGAACGGCAGGTCTATTGCAGCCTCTTCTGGTTCCTGAGTGGAAGTGGCAGCATGTGACGATGGATTTCGTAACTGGCTTACCTCGCACTCCTCGAGGAAATGATGTTATTTGGGTAATCGTAGACCGATTGACCAAATCAACTCACTTCATACCATTTCAAGTAGGCCAGTCGACAGACCATCTTGTCGAGAGATATATGGAGGTGAGATTCCTTGTTTTATATCTGTTTGTTTATTGTTGGTTTGGATTCTGAATTAGTCATTTATGCAGGAAATCGTGAGGCTTCACGGAGTACCTGTAAGCATAGTCTCCGACCGCGACACTAGATTCACGTCTCACTTTTGGAGAAGTTTACAGGCTAGCTAGGAACTCAATTGAGTTTCAGCACTGCATACCATCCTTAGACAGACGGTCAGTCGGAGAGGGCAATTCAGGTTTTGAAAGATATGCTGAGGGCGTGCATGCTGGATTTCAAGGGTTATTGGGACGAACATCTACACCTAGTAGAGTTCGCCTACAATAACAGTTTTCAATCCAGTATAGGCATGGCGCCATTTGCATCTCTATATGGGAGAAAGTGCCGATCTCCTCTCAGTTGGGATGATGTTGAAGATCGTGAATTGTTGGGTCCGGATATGATCGCTGAAATAGTGGATGTCGTGAGAGTCGTTAGAGACAATCTTCGCATAGCTCAAGATCGTTATAAGCACTGGGCGGATGCGAAGAGGCGACACTTGGAGTTTCAGCCATGAGAGTTAGTATTTTTGAAGATCTTGCCAACACGAAGGCTGATTTGGAAGACGTGGAAAGCTGAGCCCAAGATATATTGGACCTTTTGAAGTTCTGGCTCGTGTTGAAGAAGTGGCTTATAGGATTGCCTTGCCAACATCTCTTGAGGGAGTGCATTATGTGTTTCACATATCGCAACTCAGGAGGTGTGTTGGGAATCCAGATCAGGTCGTCGACCTCTCGGAGATCGAAGTGCGACCAGATTTGACCTATGATCAGCAGCCTGTGGCCATTCTAGACCGAAGGTAGAAGATGCTGAGGAAAAAGGCGATCAACCTAGTGTGGGTTATGTGGCACCGAGAGTCACCTGGAGAGTCTACCAGGGAACTCGAGGATGAGATGAAAGAGAAGTACCCTCACTTGTTTGTCTGATGTAATTTTGTTATGTATGTAATATGATGTATAGAAATGTTTCCCCCTTAATTTGAAATTCCGAGGACGGAATTTATTTTAAAGGGGGTAGGATGTAATAGCACTAATTTTTTATGTACGCATATTTGTACGTATTTTTGGTGTAGATGCGTACGTATAATTTTGGGAGTATGTCCGTATTTTTATTTTAATTATTTGGTGTAGGAATTATTTTGAAAAGATTTAAAACTTATCATTTGAATTTAGTAAATAAGAATATTAGGATGAATACCATGTATTTAAGTGTATAAGGTATTTCATCATGTATTTTTATTTTTCATAAAGTACAAATCCAAAAAAATTCTAACCATGACACATATGTTAGTTATGTGTCATCTTCTTAGCTAAAGAGAAAACACATGTCACAAATCTTAACTTGATCAAGGGTGGAGAGGGTTTTAGGGATGCAAAAATTTAGGCAAGGATAAAAACAAAAACAAAAAAATCCCAAATTCTCTCACTCTCTCTCCCAAATTCAGCTAGGCTGAAATTTTCCCCCTCCCCTCTTCATTCCAATGCTCCTCTTTCCTCCTCCCTTCACCACTCCTTGCTCCTCTCACTCCACCACCAAAATTCCATTGTTCCTCATCATCATAAACACGAAAAACTCATCCCAAAAAGCTCTCAAAAATCCAACTTTGGAGGTCAATTGGGAGATTGAAAGGAGAAGCTAGGAGCTCTTCATCAAGGACTAAGAAGGGCCCAAGAAATAATTGGAGGACTAGTAAGATAGAAATTCCTTTCACCTAGGTAGAATTTAGTTTTAGGACAAGTAGAATTAAATTAATTTTCTTGAAACACTTTGGTTCTTGATGCTGAAATTTTATCCAGAAAAACTGAAACTCTGACTAAGTGCTGGGCTTAATTGGCAAATGGGAATGTTTTGGAAATTTTATATGTTGCGTATCTCATTGTTATGAACTTTCATTTAGATCATTTTCCCAAATTCTAAATGTATGATTTTATAAAAATTCGGATATGCATACCGGTCTGGTTTCAATCAAAACTGTTCTGAAATTCCAGTATTTTTATTCTCTGTTAAACTGAGAATATCTCCCAACGTAGATGAAAGTAAAATCTGGAAAAAAAATATTCATGTAGATCTCGAAGTCTTACCCCAAAATCATATAACATATGATATATGTTCAATTCAACATATAGGAGAAATAGGACTTTTTCTGCAATTTGTCCAATTTCTGGCAGTTTTGACACTTTGTATTAAACCAAGATTTCGGCCACAATTCTTATTGAAATTAGATGTTCTAGGACATTTTGGACAACTTCTCTTCAAGATGCACAATACCCAATTTTTTATTTCACCCAGATCTGCTTGTAAATGGGAGAAAAGCACTGATGAAGTTGGTGCAATGTTTCTGTTTTTCTGAGTATTGTCATCTGTTACTAAACTGATCACAATAAATCATCCATATCATATTATTTTCTGAAATTTGGTATGGCAATGCAAAACTGCCATATCTACAACTGTGAAGAGGTACTAAAAGTTAATTCTGACTGTAGATAGGGTAACAGAGCCGTTCTTTCTGGACTGACAGTTTTGATAGATTTATGTGCTAATTTTGCTTAGTAGTTACTATTGTGTATTTTTGTTTCAAGTAAATTTTTTTATACTACTCATGTTCTCATTAATATACTATTAATTATGTGGATGTTTCATGATATGTTTCATTTTGGAGATAATGATGAGGATGAGTAATTCATGTAAGTTGTAGCGAATGCTATATTTGAGACCGTTAATTGACATGTTGTCAAATAAAGAAATGGCGTATCAAAAGAAAAATTGTGAGTGAGAATGAGAGTATGACATCGGGAGTACTCGTTCCATTTTGAAATGGGTGAGACTCCGGATGGGGGTTTGAGGGAACACGGGTAAATTGTAGGTGTTGAGGAGCGGACCGTAGTATGATTTCTCACTCACTACGTCACTCTCGTAACGGGGAGTTGACTAGAGTTGGAAAGGCCGGTGGTGTGCTCGTGTCACACCATGTCAGTAAATGATGGCTTTCTCCGTTTATCCGACAGAAAAACCGAGATCAGTCTCGCTTTAGTGCCTTGCCCCGTTCGGGCACGGAGTTATGAGAGGCCCCTCCAGTGTACGTGTCGCTGGAGTGGTACCACTTTTTCACCCACCCTGGGTGAAGTCCGCTTCCTTAGCTCTCTATGGTTTACCCAGATTTCAAAACAGAACAACGATTAATTTTAATTAATTTAATCAGTAAATTTATTTCTGGTCTGCTTCCTGTTATTTACTTTCAGCATTTATGTTCTGTTCTTAATTTCTGCATAAACATGTGATGATGTGACACTTGTAGTTAGTTAGTTAGTTAGTTAGTTAGGAATACCAGTTCTAAAACTGGGTACTACTAGAGTGTTAGATGTTTCTATAGGGTCACGTGTTGATGTGTCACATCCCGTGGTTTTCAGGTGTGAGGCCCGAGCAGTCTTCGGGCGTCCGGAAGACAGAGACCGGTGCCAGTTCAGCAAAGGTTGAGCCTACGGGCGACCTCGTTCAGTTAGACTTCCCGGGTTTAGATTAGTGGGTGCATTGTACCGGGTGGACCTTTTGTACTTTTGGGTTGGGGGTTTCTACTGTTGTTGTACCCACTTTTGTATCCCCTTTGTACAGCTGATGTATGTATCTATATGAACTTGCGTAATGTGATGCAATGTATGTTCTGTGTTGTTGTATTTCCTTTAAGTACTGCATTTTATTTTCTGTTGGCGTACTTTCATTTTTATGTATTAATCCAGTGTGTTACAGTGGCCTGCTTCTTATTTAATGTTAAACCATAAAAAATGCCTAGTGGTATTTGGATAAGAGGGCTTGAAGCCTGAGTCTGAATACTACGGTGGCCTCGTCAGCTACGCCTCCCGTTCTTGGGAAAGCAGGGCATGACAGAGGAGGTTTGCATCGCCAGTGTTGGGCGGCACTGTCGGTGCTGCTCCGACGAAGTGCCGGAGCTAGGGCGGCGGGAGATACAGAGGGGTAGAGAGGGATGGAGGGAGAGGGGAGAGAGGAAGAGAGATGGAGGGGAGGGGCAGACCGAGCGGCAGCGCTGGGGGTGCTCGAGCAGAGCAGACTGCGGTGACGATAGCACGGTCGGACTAAGTCGGGGTAGGGCTAGGGTTAGGGGAGATTGGGGGGTTTGAGAGGGAGTTTGAGTAGGATTAGGGCGTTTTGAGGTTGAGTCAGGTTAATATAACCAGATTTGACTCGATTTAGGAGTAGGGCCCATGATAAGTCGCAGCTCGATCGAGTAGCGATAGCTGCTCGGCCGAGTATAAAAGATGGAAAATATGAATTTAAGATTAGAAGTTATGCACTAATACTCAACCGAGCTGCTTACTCAGCTCGGTTGAGCTGAATTGAAACAGTGTTGTTTTCAGCTATCTTTCCCCCCCTCTACAGCTCGGTCGAGTAGGGTAGCTACTCGGTCGAGTCCATTAAGCTTTCCAGAGCGCCCTTTTTAGCACTTTTGGTCTCCTCCTGTAGCTCGACCGAGTAGTGAAGCTACTCGTTCAAGTCGAATTAGAAATAGAGTGCTCTTTTTCGACGTTCTTGGGCTCTGTCTGTGGATGCACCGGATGTATTCAAAAATCAAATAAATACTCATGAGGTCTTGGTTTTATGGAAGCAAATGCATCCAATGCTCGCACCTCCTATAGTTGTGTCACTATAGACTTTGTGAGGCCATCCTCCGGTGCATCCATTAGAAATAGTGAAGCTACTCTTTTTCGACGTTCTTGGGCTCAGCTTCATGGTCGTCCCCGGAGGAAAGAACTTTGTAAGAAAAGCGTTTGAAAGCTTCTCCCAAGTGTTGAACGTATTCAGGTCCTTTCCCCTAAGCCACATCTTGGCCTTATCCCGCAGAGAGAAGGGGAATAGCTTCAGACCGATTGCCTCAGTTGTGACACCATTTATCCGGAATGTGTCACATTTCTCCAAGAAGGAGTCCAAATGTTCGATGGGGCTCTCCATGGGTGCCCCAAAGAATTGATCCTGCTGGATCCACGTTACTAAGGACGGCTTAAGCTCGAAGCTTTGCACCGTAATAGCAGGAGGACGGATGGCGGAGGTGGACTCGATGGATGGCATCGAGTACTCCAGCAAGGACTTGTGAGGTGGGGTGTTCTCCCCCATGGTTTCAGGCTCTTCTCTTCTTCGCTTCTCTGCGGCAAGACGCCGCCTTAGGGTGGCGTTTATCTCAGGATCAACAGGAATCAAGTCGTCAAGACTTCTTGTGTTCCTGCGCATTAAAAGCAACAAACACCCGTGAAGCGAAAAGTGGAAATGATAAAGATAAAATATATGACAAAAATAAGAAATAGAAAAACGAAAAAGAAGAAAGATTGGGGGCATAAAGCTTGACGTCCCCCGTGTTTGGAGTGTATGCAAGTGTGCAATGAAAGATTGGGGGCATGAGATTTAAATATTTATAACCGCAAGCGCACGGTGTTGTAGTGTGGCTTGGGGGTCGAACTCAGGGAGGCGTGGTTGTAGTGTGGCTTGCCGGATTCATCCCATGGGTGAGCTAGCCCGAATCGGATGATGGTTTGTCACAGAAAATAGAATGCGAGGGATAAACAATATAAAGGGAAACCCGGGACTTCGGCTTCCACCTGATCATGCGATTCTCGCCAATACGGCATGCGGGTAGGATAACGATCGGAATTAGGGTCTAAAGGTGAGACGTTGCCTCTAAGAGTGATACCGGTGTCCCATGGACCCGATATTCCGGTCGATGCCCAGGATGATACGCCGGACTACCCGGGTTCGGTCAGTGGGCATTTCCATGTCCATTAACACTGACCGACTCCGGGAGCACTAAGCTCGCAATGATAACTCCTAACATCTCGTCCTGCCGCTCCCGCGCGCTAGGATTCGACGTCTATGCTAAGGGCGTGAGCTATGGCTAGGGAGTCAACCGCCAAGTTTATTCCCCCTTGGCCCAACGGTCAAAGGCGGTCTTTTTCCCGCCGATGACAATGAAACACCCCGCGTAACTGATCACTCCTTATTTTACACCTTTTTTCCGCATGTTTGCATGCCGTTTAGATCGCCCAAATCATGGTTTTCACGATATATCGACGATATTGTGATGCTTTTCACGATTTGTTGTTTTTGTCGCATTTCAGGTGATTTGGCGTGATTTGGAGTGATCTCGAGATGTGCTTACTCCAGAGGGTCACCAACAACCTCCCCGAGGGGTATTTTGCTGTTGGAGAGGAGCGGAAGAAGAATGGACGTCGCAGGAGCGACGAGGAGGCCAAAATAAGCAGATTGGGCATTTTTTGTGTCCCACTCGGCCGAGTGGAGGAGCCACTCGGCCGACCAGCGAGACACTGCTCGGCCGACCCGTTCAGGCACGATTTCCATGTGTACTCGGCCGAGCGACGGAGACCACATCGGCCGAGTGACTATACCACGTCCGCCCGAGTGGCACCCGAACGAAGCCTTTCAAAAACATCGAAGTTACTGTTTTTCGGCCACCTGAGCTTCAGAAGACCCACTCGGCCGAGTGGAGAATCCCGTCCGCCCGAGTGCAGTGAAGCCATCGGCCGAGTGACGACAACTCACTCGGCCGAGCCGCCTCCGAACTGAAGACCCCTGAAAGCCCCGACTTACTGGAAAATTACAGGGTTTCTCACTCGGCCGAGCGACTTTTGTCACTCGGCCGAGTGCGATGCGCTGCCTGTAGCGAAAACTGCGGAAAACAGGCTGTGCAGGGGTATTTTGGTCACGATTTTTGGACGATTTTTGGGGCTATTTAAGCCCTGTTTTTACCCTAGTTTGGAGAGCTCCCTCTCAGATTTTTTGCAGCTTTTTAGATTACTTTTTAGCTTTATTATTGCGATTGGAGAAGAGGAAAAACTTGGATTTTTGTTGGATTAATTGAAGAACTCCATTGGTTTGCATCTCTCTTCCCTAAAAATTCTATTTTTATTGTTTATCTCAATATTTGTGATGAATTATATTGCTTATTTCATTGATCAAATTTGTGATATTGCTATGATTTGTGAGTAGTCTCCACGTCTTGGGGCGTGGGGATGAACCCTACAAGCCCTATTTCATAATTGTGATGAATTGGTAGAAATTGAGCTAGGATTGTTATTAGAGATTAGATTGGGATCGATTTACTACGGATTGCTAGGTATTCATATCAATTGGGATTTGCAAGAGATTGGATCCCAATTAGATAGGAAACCCTAGAAATCCGAATTGGGTTGGAGTCGGATTTTCGAAGTATCGGTTTGTAAGAGATTGGACCGATACTAGGATTTCCGGGTGCAATTCCATGCCGATACCCGGTTGCAAGAGATTGGACGGGTAGGAACTATCCTAATCTAGATCGTGGACCGAGTTTGCAAGAGATTGGGCTCGGTGCGCGATTGGACGATGATGTTGATCCTAATGCTAGCTTCCCTAGGCTAGGGTTTGCAAGAGATTGGACCCGAACCTAGGATAGCTATAGACCGGCAACAGCGCGAGAGCGTGAGCTTGGTTCTACATTCAGTTGCAACTAGTTCATCCGAATTCTCATTCTAGCAATTTTGATACCGATGAATCACTTTTGTGAAATACGGTGAGTAGCGGGGATTCCCCATTCCCTAGACGTTCTTTATTTGATTTGATATTTTCGCACATTTGTCTGACGATTGTGACAGGATCGCCCAAGGCAATTATCTCTCTCTTAAATAGCCAGGTTGATTAGGAACAAGCACGGTCATTCGTCCTCCCTGTGTTCGATACCCGCTCGCTGCTATACCGTGCGCTTGCGGTAAAACTACAACCGTTCTTTTGGGTGTATACCCCGGAGCGATCAAGTTTTTGGCGCCGCTGCCGGGGAGGCGATTGCGTTTGATCTTACCATCCTAGCTATTTCTTTCTTTTTATTTTTATTTCTTTTTTTTACCTAACCCTTCCACGGTACTAATCATTTCTTTGAAACTCTGTCTTCCCTGTGCATGTACACGAGATCTACGGCAGACCCAGAAGCCTTATTATTTGATCCCGAGATCGAACGTACCGCGCGGAGACTTAGAGCGAAAGGAGAAAAAATCCGGAAGGGATGTATATGACCAACCCGGAAACTCCTGAAGAATTGGCGGCAAGGATGGCGAGGATAATTTCTATTCGCGATAGGCTTCGGCCTAAGACCTCTTCTATTACATCATCCATTGCCGTGCCGCAATTGGCGGCTGACAAGAATTTCGAGCTAAAGACTGGATTGGTGGTTCTGATGCAACAAGACCCATTTCATGGGAACGCCCACGAGAACCCCCACTACCACATCCAACTATTCTTGTCGAAGTGCGCCACATTTCAGATGCCAGGGGTCTCCGTCGATGCCATCAGACTGCGTCTCTTCCCCTTCACGCTAAAGGACAAGGCACTCTATTGGTTAAGGACGCAGGCTGACGGAATTTTCACCTCTTGGGACGAGTTGGCGGGTGCTTTCATTGACAAATTCTATCCGCCATCCAAGACAGTGAAGATCCGGAGCGCTCTCATGTCCTTCAAGCAAGGACCACAGGAGACGCTCTATGAAGCTTGGGAGCGTTTTAAGGATTTGTAGCATCAATGCCCGCACCACAGCATAGAAGACTGGGAGCTAGTGCATAGCTTCTACAACGGTCTCCAACCGGGGACCAAACAAATTATAGATGCCGCGGCGAATGGTGCAATCTTGTCAAAGACTCCCGAGGAAGCTACGGCCCTAATTGAGGAGATGGCCTCAAATAACCAACAATGGGGCGATGAGCGAGGACACTCTACGTCCTCCTTAAAGCCAACTAGCATCTACGAGGCAAAGGCTGTAGCGGAGCTCACGAGCAAGTTTGATTCTCTCCACAAGGTGGTGGAGAGATTGGAGAAGTTCATCACGGAGCCCCAAGGAAGCCCTTCCACCTCCGCGCCGACGAACCAAATGTGTGATTGGCAAGACCAATCTCAAGCCATGTACTCGGGAGGAGAGCAAGTAGAAGGATCCTTGGAGCAAGTACAATATGTTGCGGGGAACCATGGATATTGGACCAATCCGGCTACAAGGAATCATCCCGGCTTCTCCTACGCCAACAATGAAGGAGCTTTGAACCCGCCACAACAACCGCCTAATCAAGCTCGACCACCACCACCCCAACAACAATATTATTCTCCGAGGGGGCCTCCACAACAAAACTTTCAACCAAAGCAACAAGTTCCACCATATAGGCCTCCCGGATACAACCAAGGGTGGAGGAATCAAAATCAAAACCCTCCACAAGCTCCACAACGATCCGACTTCGAAACTAGAGTGGAGGCGTTCATGGTCGAGCAAAATAAGGTAAATGCTACCTTGAAGGCGGGGCAAGACTCCCTTAATACCGTAGTGGCTCAAATATCGGAGCAATTGGCTTTACTCAATCGGAACACTCAACGATTGTCGGCGCAACCGGAGCAAAACCCACGGGGCAACACCGGCCACATCAACGCCGTAGTTGCCGTTACTACTAGAGGCGGGAAGGACACCACCCCCGCCATGATTCCTACCGAGGAGCCCGTGGAGGAAAGCTTGGAGCCAATTGAGCCGATAGTTGAAGTTGAAAAGGAGAAGGAGCTGCATGACGAGGAGAAATCTAGAGCGGAGAAATTGATTGAGGAAAGGCGCTTCATGCCACCGGTCCCATTCCCCCAAAGGCTCGCTAGAGAGAAAATGGAGAAAAGGCTAGCAAAATTTCTCGAGTACCTAAGAGGAGTTAGCCTTAACATTCCCTTCCTTGACGCCATCGTCGAGATCCCCACATATGCCAAATTCTTGAAGGACTTGATTTCGGGGAGAAAGAGGAAGGAGAAGATCATGCTAGCCGAGGAGGGCTCTTGGTTTACTAAGAGAGAAAAGGAGCCGGTGAAATTCAAAGATCCGGGGAGTTTTCGGATTCCTTGCACCTTGGGCGGCGTTCCTCTTCAAAAGGCGTTGGTTGATCTTGGGGCTAGTGTGAGCCTCATGCCCCTCTCCATGTTCTTAAGGCTAAACACCGGGACAAAGTTGAAACCCACCGACATGCGCATTCAATTAGCCGATGGACGGATAACAAGGCCGGTGGGGATTGCCGAAGACATCCCACTTCAAGTCCCGGGTGGAATATGCTTGCCATGTGACTTCGTGATCATGGACGTTAAGGAGGAGGGAGACACCTCATTGATACTTGGACGCCCATTCCTCGCCACCGCTGGAGTCATCGTCGACGTGCACGAAGGTACCTTAACCTTAAACGTCGGAAACATTGAGGTGGAGCTCCACATTCCTAAGGCCATGAAGCACATGCCTTATCACGAGGAACTTGACTACATGGACCTCCTTGATGAGGTGATTGAGGAGGCGATTCCTCACTCAATTGGCGCTCTTTTCGACGAAGATTTTGAAGAAGGCCCGGATTTAGGCCAAGATGAGAAGAAAAATGATTCCCCTGACCTCTCCGCTGAAGAAGATGAAGGCGACGCTGATGTCGCAAGGATTCGAGAGCTCTGCAAGCTCTCGAAGTTAAAGTCTCCGAAGAAAGCTCCGCCGGCACGGAAACCGGCATCACCGGTTAAGCCGTTGACCGGAGAAAACGCTAGCTTGGGGGAGCCTCCCCCCAACACTATTCGAGACGAGAGACCACCGCGGGAGAACGCGCCGCCGTCACATCCAAATCCAAGCGCGCTCCCCGGAAAGTTCGATGGGTGCATCTCGCATGCACCAAACATCCCGCATTGATTGAAAATTATAAGGGGGTCGAGCTCACGACCTTAAACGAGCGCTTGTCGGGAGGCAACCCGACGGTTTTTGATTTATTTCTACTTTTTCTTTATTTTCATTTTTGAAATTTTTAGTGTTTAGAGTCGTTCGGCCAAAAATTTTGTGATAACGGGTCCTATTTTTCTTGACAGGAGAGGAGATAGGTAGATCCATCATGAGGAGGATGAACGAGATGACGAGGAGCGCCCCAAGAAGGCGCTCGACGCTTAGGAGGAGGATGAAATCGACTGGAGGAAGAAAGACGGAGTTTAGAGCCCAAACGAAGACAAACAGCAGAACACAAGGCTAACTCGGCCGAGCATACTAGTCACTCGACCGAGTACATAAGTTCGTCCGGCCGAGCCGCTCACGAATTAGGGAATTCTGCTGTACCCAACTCTCTGTTTATTTTCTTGATTTCGATATAACTGCTACTCGGCCGAGTATTTATATTCACTCGGCCGAGTAAAACGGATACCCTCCTAGGGCGAGTCTTGCCGAGTAGCTTGAGTCACTCGGCCGAATGGACTTACTCCACTCGGCCGAGGCTGGCAAAGCCACTCGGCCGAAGCGATAGCGGGGAGTAAATTTTCCTTGGTCTCGCTCGGCCGAGTGACAACGTCACTCGGCCGAGTCGTAACTTCTTTTATATAAGGGCCGAGGGGGGGCGCGATTTTCGAAACGCAAAAACCCCGACGCCTCAGCTCCCCTCGCCCGATTCCCCTCACTCGCGCTCTTACTCGTCCGACCGCCGCTTCCACGCCACCGCTCGGCCCGCCACCGCCGGCCGAGCAACCGCCGACGCCTCGCCCGAGTCGCCGCCGGCGGCCGCCCGTCCGATCACCTCCGGTACCCCCCGATTTCGCCATTTTCGCCTCTTTTTGTGTATTCTTTGAGGATCCATGTGTTAAACGAACCCCTACCCTAAATCAATTCCTATATCTATCCATTATACCCCTATTGCTCCATACATTTTGAATATTACTCGCTAATATCGCTTTTTCATGCGCAGGTTGCTTATTGGAGCTTAGGGGAGCCCAGGGGAGCTTCTACGGGCTGCTCAGGACTTCGTGGAGGCGCGGACTTCGCACGCTTCCACTGCTTAGCACTCGCGGCGTGTTTGGGTATACTCTTTCCATTATTTTGCACACGCCACACTTATCACGTTTTTTGGCGCGCGCTCGGGGCCGATATGCCGCCCCGGACACGGCCGCGTTCGACGAGAGCTTCCGCCAAGCGGAAGCGGTCGGACGAGCCCGGCCCCTCCCACGAGGTGGAAGACTCTCCTCCTCCTTCCCCCGCACGCCCCGCACAGCCTGCAGGCCCCGCACAGCCTGCAGCGCACCCACAGCCCGCACAGCCCGCACAGCCACTCCCCGTCGCTGCACAGCCACCACCACCGGCTCCTCTGATCGGGCCGCTCGGGATTACGTTCCGAGACGACGCACACCGCACCGTCTTCGACCGTATCTCCCAGCGATCGATCGTACCCTCCAGGTTTGCACACCTCGCTGACCTTGGACGCCAGGGGGTACTAGAGGGGATACTCACGTTGTACGACAACGTGGGTTGGCGCGACTTCCTTCAGGTGTCGGCGGACACGTTCACCCGCCCGACACTTGAGGTTTTGAGTTCGATCGCCCGGACCGACGAGGGATGCTCGTTTCGGTTCATGGATCGAGAGTGCCAGGTCACTCTCGATATGATGAGAGCATTCTTCTCGTGGCCCGCTGTCCCCGGAGCCGATCGCGGTTACGGCCCCACCCATATCCCCCCACCTTCCTTCGACGCCGGTGCCTTTTGGGCCCGGATTACGGGCCACCACGCTGCCTTTGACCCTAGTAGGGCTAAGGCCTCGGCCATTGTCCACCCATGCCTACGCATTGCCCAGTGCCTCATGGCGACCACCTTTTTGGCCAGATATGAGCCGGGCACGATGTCTACGCCAGAGCTCTACATGCTCTATGCGATGACACGTCCCAGAGCTCTATCTAGGGATGGACACGAGCTTGTCCCCGCCGTCGTGATCGACATTGCGGCTTGGTTTTTAGACCGCATCATTGTATCGGTGGGCGCTCGCTCACCGATATGCTGCGGCGGCCTGATCACCTTGCTTACCATGATGACGGGCGAGGACCTACCTGACGACCTGCGGCGAGTATCGGGCCCCACTTCTTTGTCGATTGATGTCATGGCCCGGATGAAGATGATTCGTCCGCACGGTGAGCGTCACTGGGTCTGGTTGCACGGCCCTTACGGGGCCGATTACATGATTCTCCCGAGCCCTGCTCGGACTCAGATTGCACCAGCCCACGTTGACTGGCTCCCAGAGATGGATGTTCTCATCCCCGCTGCTTACGTGCTCGAGGCCGAGGAGGCCGAGCAGGCCCACGCTGCCCACGCTGCCCAGGCTGCCCCCGCAGACCCTGCTGCACACCCTGCCGAGCCTGCTGCCGACCCTGTTGACCCAGTGGCCCCTCAGCCTACACCTGATGTTTCTGCTGCTCCTGACACCTCTGTCCCCACCTCTGTTAGTGTCACGAGTACCTCCGCTGAGCCCACCTCCACCACTCCCGCGGCTGTCACCACTGTCACCACCTCCGCACCCACTACCACCACTGGCCCTCTATCTGCCGAGCCGATTTCATCTGCCTCACCCGAGCGCCCGCCGACCATAGTCGAGTGCGGAGAGCCCTCTGTCTCCACTGCCGCCGTATTCTCCGAGAGTATCGTGGCGTCTGTCCACACTTCTGTGCCACTGACCTCTCTGGCCACCTCGTTGCCACTTTTGCACGCTTCTTTCGCTGCCGCTGCCTCCGCTTCTCACCAGCCGGTGTCCCGGCCTCACACTGAGGCCAGGCCAACTTTTGCAGGCGCGGCACCTTTTGTCCCCTTCCCTGCTGAGCCTGTTACATACTCTACTCGCGTACGCCAGCCTCGCCCACAGCCTAGACCGGTGCGTCCCTCTGCACCACCCCCGTCCGACACTGTACTGCAGAGCATACGTGCTCTCGAGTTGGCGGTGAGTGGTCTTAGAGGTGACCTTAGGACCCTGTCCTCCACCGTCTCTACGATGGCGGGACGCTTTGAGCTGATCCCTCAGATTCACTACTGCCTGACACAGGTCTTAGAGCGTCTCCCCCGCGTACCCGTGCCCACCCAGCAGGTTCCCACCCCCACACACACTCAGCCTGCTGCCACTACCACACCCACCCCTGATCAGCAGCCTCTTCCACCACCACCTCCGCCTCAGGACGGAGACGGTGCAGCGCCACCTTCTTAGGCACCCTTGATGCCATCGATTCTTTCCTGCCGTTGTGCTGCCCGTTTCTACTGGGTCCCGTTGCATTTTTGTCCACCCCCCTCCCCTCACTTATTTTGGGATTCTCATTTTGCCGTTTCTTTTTATATATCTTTTTTGGGAGAGGGAGAGTTTTTGGTGACACATTTATACTCGTATCACTCATATCTGTGCATGCATCATATCCGCATCATATTTTCATTTCTTTATTTTTCCTTTTATTATCTTTTTTCTTTTCATCATGCATGCATCCTCACTTGCCCCTCACATTACTTGTCTCTTGGTGTGCCACACTTTGCACATTGAGGACACTGTGCCGTTTAGCTTGGGGGAGTGAGTTCTCACGTTCTTTTTCGTTTTGCCACCTTTATTTTTAGTTTTTCACACCATTTTTTATCGCTTTTGCACCTATTTTTCATCATTTTTCTTTTATCTTGCCATGCATCACGTTTTTCTTATTTTCCTGTGTGCCGCATTGCATAGTTTTATTTTTACTTTGTCTTTATTTCTTTCTTTTTCATCTCATGCTAGAGATGACTTTTCTGTGATGATGTCTACGTGGAGTTAGCTTATCCTATATGCATGCTATATTTGTCATGTCTTAGATTTTATTTCAGATATCATATGCTATGACTTGCCTTGCATTTAGGAATAGTAACCCACACCTTTTCCCGCATGAAAATGGATGAAATTTTATTATTAGCTGAGCCTGAATATTCATATGTATGCTATCACAGAAAACACACCAAGATTCACGCATTGAATGCTTATATCTGGAGTACTGATTTCTTTTCCTTTATCACTTCTATATGCATGAATTGTACACTTCACTTCAGGATGATTGAATGATGTTAGCTATGATATATCTGGATTAGTTAGCTTTTTGTGATCGAAACTGAGTAGATTAGATTACCATGCTGAAGTTGTCGTGCATGTCTTATAGAGTGAACCGAGAGTTATATATATTTCTTTCTCCACAAATCTTGAACATCATTTCTCTACTTTTAAAATCATTGGTGAATCTCCCCTTAGCGATCCTATTTTATGGCATTTCCCCCGCTATTAATTCCTAGCTCCAAATCTCTTATTCAAAAAAAAATAAAATAAAAGAGAGAAAAACATTCTTGTATATCGTTATCTCTCTCTGAGTTGGGATCGTTGTGTATATATTGCTTATTGCAAAGGAAAAAAAAAGAAAAAAAAAGAGAAAAGAAAAGAAAAAAAAATCCTCAATAAAAGATCCCAACTCGTTTTCTTTCTTTCTTCTTTCTCTTCATTGCTTTTGGAGCTATATAAAAATGGGGATGTAAATATTTTTGTGCCACCACGCTTATAGATAAGCTTGGGGGAGGGGATCCATTGATGTGTGAGAGAGTGACTACTTGACATTGCACGACAACCTAGGCTAAGTAATATTCTATACTCGGTGAGATTATTTCTAGCTTTACGAAATCCAGAAATCTAAGCCTAGCGTTCATTTCATGAAATCCATACTTTTATATTCTCTCTATTCTATAGTGTGATACTCTTATACTCCTGATAGAAAGCATTCAATTGAAAAGTGTGTGATCTGTGATTTGTATACCGCTTTAAATGATTCAGACGATGTTAATTTTAAAATTATTCCGTTTTTCATGATTATATCGTTGTTCGTGGGTTTTCTATTCTATTTGCACGATTATACTATGATATCAAAATAAAATTCTTTGACATGTATTTTTCATTCGGTGCATGCTATATGAGTAAGTGAAACCCACGTCCTGAGAAAATGATCTAGAGCCCTACCTCTTCGCTTCTTTCTTTCTTTCTTTATTTTATTTCGTTTTCATTCTTCTCCGTTTTCATTTTTTTCGTTTTTCGCCGTTTTCGTTTTCTGAATCCACCGGGTTCGCCTTTTACTTATCTTCCTCGAGGACGAGTAAGAGGCAAGCTTGGGGGATTTTGATCACTCCTTATTTTACACCTTTTTCCGCATGTTTGCATGCCGTTTAGATCGCCCAAATCATGGTTTTCACGATATATCGACGATATTGCGATGCTTTTCACGATTTGTTGTTTTTGTCGCATTTCAGGTGATTTGGCGCGATTTGGAGTGATCTCGAGATGCGCTTACTCCAGAGGGTCACCAACAACCTCCCCGAGGGGTATTTTACTGTTGGAGAGGAGCGGAAGAAGAATGGACGTCGCAGGAGCGACGAGGAGGCCAAAATAAGCAGATTGGGCATTTTTTGTGTCCCACTCGGCCGAGTGGAGGAGCCACTCGGCCGACCAGCGAGACACTGCTCGGCCGACCCGTTCAGGCACGATTTCCATGTGTACTCGGCCGAGCGACGGAGACCACATCGGCCGAGTGACTATACCACGTCCGCCCGAGTGGCACCCGAACGAAGCCTTTCAAAAACATCGAAGTTACTGTTTTTCGGCCACCTGAGCTTCAGAAGACCCACTCGGCCGAGTGGAGAATCCCGTCCGCCCGAGTGCAGTGAAGCCATCGGCTGAGTGACGACAACTCACTCGGCCGAGCCGCCTCCGAACTGAAGACCCCTGAAAGCCCCGACTTACTGGAAAATTACAGGGTTTCTCACTCGGCCGAGCGACTTTTGTCACTCGGCCGAGTGCGATGCGCTGCCTGTAGCGAAAACTGCGGAAAACAGGCTGTGCAGGGGTATTTTGGTCACGATTTTTGGACGATTTTTGGGGCTATTTAAGCCCTGTTTTTACCCTAGTTTGGAGAGCTCCCTCTCAGATTTTTTGCAGCTTTTTAGATTACTTTTTAGCTTTATTATTGCGATTGGAGAAGAGGAAAAACTTGGATTTTTGTTGGATTAATTGAAGAACTCCATTGGTTTGCATCTCTCTTCCCTAAAAATTCTATTTTTATTGTTTATCTCAATATTTGTGATGAATTATATTGCTTATTTCATTGATCAAATTTGTGATATTGCTATGATTTGTGAGTAGTCTCCACGTCTTGGGGCGTGGGGATGAACCCTACAAGCCCTATTTCATAATTGTGATGAATTGGTAGAAATTGAGCTAGGATTGTTATTAGAGATTAGATTGGGATCGATTTACTACGGATTGCTAGGTATTCATATCAATTGGGATTTGCAAGAGATTGGATCCCAATTAGATAGGAAACCCTAGAAATCCGAATTGGGTTGGAGTCGGGTTTTCGAAGTATCGGTTTGCAAGAGATTGGACCGATACTAAGATTTCCGGGTGCAATTCCATGCCGATACCCGTTTGCAAGAGATTGGACGGGTAGGAACTATCCTAATCTAGATCGTGGACCGAGTTTGCAAGAGATTGGGCTCGGTGCGCGAATGGACGATGATGTTGATCCTAATGCTAGCTTCCCTAGGCTAGGGTTTGCAAGAGATTGGACCCGAACCTAGGATAGCTATAGACCGGCAACAGCGCGAGAGCGTGAGCTTGGTTCTACATTCAGTTGCAACTAGTTCATCCGAATTCTCATTCTAGCAATTTTGATACCGATGAATCACTTTTGTGAAATACGGTGAGTAGCGGGGATTCCCCATTCCCTAGACGTTCTTTATTTGATTTGATATTTTCGCACATTTGTCTGACGATTGTGACAGGATCGCACAAGGCAATTATCTCTCTCTTAAATAGCCAGGTTGATTAGGAACAAGCACGGTCATTCGTCCTCCCTGTGTTCGATACCCGCTCGCTGCTATACCATGCGCTTGCGGTAAAACTACAACCGTTCTTTTGGGTGTATACCCCGGAGCGATCAGTAACCGATAGACTCCTAATCCCTATCGATTTCCTAGTCCTATGGACGCATCGGGGAGAACTCACGAAGGGGTTTCCACCAAAATCCCAGATTTGGGAACTACTCACACATATTAGGTAAAAAGAAATCTAAACGAAAATCGACCATTAAAATCATGATCAGGTGATTGAAAAGTAGTAAGAGCAATGCAAATAACACTATATTAAAGTTTGGTAAAGATCAGACAACTTACAAACATCTAGAAAATTACAGCCGTCAAGAGAGAGAAAAAACAGCAAAAAATAACAACTCCCGTTTTCTGGAAACCTAGGGTCTCTATTTATAGAAAACGACATCACCCGATCGGGTGAAGAATCACCCGATCGGGTGACCTGCTGTGAACTTCGGCAGTAATCTTCAGCATTTCACCCGGTCAGGCGGCACGGTCGGTTGATGGAAGCTGCTAGTTGTTTGGATCTTGAGCTCATCGGGTGAATCGATCGGTTGAAAGATCAACCGATCGGTTGGAATTGCTGCCCAAAAAGACAAAGACTTCGGGAGTTTTGGCACGATCAGCCGGCCGTCGGGTGAGCTCTCCGGGTCATCTTCTTCGGGGAAACGGCTACAGGTGAACCGATCGGGTGAAGATCACCCTATCGGTTGAGTTTGAGCTCCAATTTCTAGAGAGAGAGAGAGGTCGGGTTGAACCGGTCGACGACCCGGTCAGTTGACACTTTCGTTGCTTCAGTGGCTGACCGGGTTGTGCACGCGTGCATTACCCGGTCGGTTGGCCTATCCAACCGATCGGGTGGGGGCTGAAAGAGGGCGATCTTCGTCGTTTGACCCCCTGGATCATGCGTGACTCCTCCCGTTGCTCCGGGGACTCATGATATCGTCGTTTTATGTCCCCTACACCGGTAAACTCCTGCAATCATACAAAAACACGGAAAAGTGAAAGATAACAAGAAAATACGAGAAAACGAATACAAGACGGCGGAAAATAGCGGAAAACACAAAAGAAGACGTGCGTGAATATACGAAATATAAATGCACGGCAGGCATATGTTTAGTTTAACAGTCGACTGTCTTCTCTTCATCAGTCTCTTGTTATGTTCTCCCAGACTTTTCTTAGATTCTCTCAACTTACCTAGCTTACGGCCAGTCGCCTATAGTAGGATTTACAGTCGCTTGTTGGTTTAACAGTCGACTGTCTATGCATCATCAGTCGACTGTCCACGTGGTAAGTTACCGTTATGAATTCTCACCTACCCTCTGTCACTGTGCAGCAGTCGACTGTGAGTTCTTCAACAGTCGACTATCACGGGCGCAGATTCTATCCGTTGAGTTTTTCCTCACGGATTTCAAAGGGGTTTTTGGTGATTCAGTTTGAAGGGTTTGAGAAACCTATAAAAGAAGCCTCTATTGTTCCATTGAGATGCTAGACTCTTTGATTATTTCTTGATAAAATCTTCAAGCTTTCATTTTAAAGATCAAAGCTCTCAAGATCCAAAAGCCTTAGAATTCCTATCTTCCATCTCTTGCTCTCCAACCTAGAACCATAGAGAAATCTTCTAGGCATTTGGTGCAATCAAGGGAAAGGGCTTTCCTCTCTTCCAAGAGAGTCTTTCAACACACAACACACTTCTCCTTCAAGTTCTACTTCAAGGCATATGTGATTATAAGTGTTGCTTAATTTCATATTTCATAACTTTCGTTATTTGATTCACTCTCGGGTTGTGAGAGTGGTTTGTTTACTCTCAAATTGTGGGAGTCAAGGACATCGAGTGTATTTCGATTTCACTTGTTGGGTTGCTACAAGTGGGTTTTAAGGAAATCTCAAATTAGGGTTCTAACTTGAGTATCCAGTTGTTTACCGGGTGGAAGGGACGTAGGATTACCAGGAATAAGTCGAAAATTGACTTGGTTAATCCGAACCCTTGAAACATCCTTGCGTTTGCATTTGTTTCATTTTGGGTTTATTCTTATTCCGCACTATTTGTTGGTTAGGAATTTAATTTGGTGTAACTATCTTTTTAAATTACATAAATACTATTCAACCCCCTTCTAGTGTTTTCCTCATAGCCAGGGACCTTACAGATGCAAGGGAGATTGCCTTCTTAGCTTCAGCCCAATCCTAGGGCCCATGTAAATGCAGTGGTCGCAGTTACCACAAGAGGAGGAAAGAGTATTGACACTGTCATGGTGTCGGTTTCTAGCAATGTGAGCCAAAGGTCATCCATTCATGCTCAAGATGAATATGCTAATACAACTGAAAAAGACAAGGAAAAGGCTACAGAGGAGCCCCATACTATTGAAGAGAGGGAGGCTTCACCTTCTACCTTGCCTACTACCATTACGGCACCGGCGGATGCTACTACTACTTCCAACAAGTCCACTCCAAAGGATGCTGCCAGAGACAAGGCAAGTCGACCTCCTCCCCCATATCCTCAAAGGTTGGCACTAGCAAAGATGGAGAAGAAATACGCCAAGTTCTCTGAGCTCCTCAAAGGTATCCAATTGAACATCCCCTTTATGGACGATATCACAGAAATCCCCACATACGCTACGTTCTTGAAGGATTCAATAACGGGGAAGCGTAAACAAGAAGAGATGAAGCTCTTGGATAATTGCACCTTAGTCATTAAGAATTATCTACCGAAGAAGTTGCCAGATCCGGGGAGTTTCACGGTGCCGTGCTCCGTTGGAGGCACCCCTATTAATAGAGCATTGATTGACTTGGGAGCGACAATTAGTTTGGTGCCGCTCACTATCTTTAAGAGGCTAAATACCAGGACGGAACTTGAGCCTACCGATATAAGCATTCAATTGGCGGATCACTCTATTACTTATCCGGTAGGCATCACACGTGACATCATCCTGCAAATACCACCCGTGCTATGCGTGTCGGTAGATTTTGTGATTATGGACATTCCGCAAAAAGGTAGTTCGCAGATCATATTGGGGCATCCATTCATGGCGACGGCCGGCGTCTTGATCGACGTCTGTGATGGGACGTTATCTTTGAACGTGGGAAATATTGATGTCCAATTCTGCTTGCAAAAGCCTATGAAGGAACGTCCACTACCGAACGATGCTAATTACCTTGATCTAGTGGAGGACGAAGCTACTTATGAACATACCATGGAGGAGATTTCCAAAGATCCAATGAAGATGAGTTTGGACGACGATGGCGATGTCGTATATAATAAGGCGGTGGCCGCCTACCTACGAGTTCTTGACAAAGAGCCCCAGACATACACCTGCACCACCAAGAACCAGAGACAACAATCTTAATGACCGAGGAGGGTCATCAAAGTGAGGCGCGTCATATACCACCGCACGGGATCATTGGCAAGCACGAAGGGCGTATTTCATATGCGCCCAACATCTTTGAGCGTCGTTAAAAATCTTGAGGGAGTCAAGCTTACGACTTAAAACAAGCGCTTATTGGGAGGCTACCCGATTTTATTTCCTTTAGCTTTATTTTTTCTTTTGTTCTTCTTTTTCTATTCAAAAATCAAATAAATACGTTTTAACTCTAGAAAAATACAAGTAGCCCATAAAACCAAGACCTCACATTCTTGGGCTCTGTCTTTTTCTATTCAAAAATCAAATAAATACGTTTTAACTCTAGAAAAATAAATACGTTTTGACACCACTTGTGGATGCACCGGAGGATTGCCTCACAAAGTCTATAGTGACACCACTATAGGAGGTGCGAGCATTTGATGCATTTGCATCCATAAAACCAAGACCAACACGATGTATGACTGGAAATTGGTTTGCTAGAAAATCATCCAATTTTCCTTTCCCCTTATTAAATTCCACAATACGGGAGGACATGAGCTCATATTTCTCCTTAAGAGAAGAAATATTGGTATCCAAGGTGGACACCCGTGCTTTGAGCTTGTGCACTTGGGTTTTAAGAGAATCATTCTCTAAACCAATTTTGTGTGTCGTGAAACTAAATCACTATTATCCTTAGGATGTGTTTGATCTAGTTGAGATTTAAGGGTATTCACCTCATTTCTTAAAGTGACATTTTAAGAAGCTAAATTCGCTTTCTCAAGAGTTAATGTATCAACAATGTCTTCATTGTTGATAATGCATGGAATGGATGAATTTCTAACATTCAATTTCTTTAAACTAGTATATCGAAGCATTAAAGATTGGTACTTAGCAAATAATTCTTCATTAGCAATACGTAATTCATCCATAGTTACCTCGGTTTCATCCATGTCGGAATCACTTTCATCGGAGAGTGAATCTTCCCGGGCTATGAAACACATGTGGGCACTTTCACCCTTCTCATCATCGGATTCGCTTGATGAGTCTCCACTTGAGTCATCGAATGTACCGACTAGTCCTTTCTTCTTATCTTTCTTATTCTTGTCGGACTTATGGCACTTCGGAGCCTTCCACTTCTCTTTGTTTCGTAGCATTGGGCAATCCTTCTTGATGTGCACTGGCTTATTACACTTAAAGCAAAGAGAGGAAGTGTTATTAGTAGAATCAAATCTATTCTTAGAGGGAAATTTACATTTGCGAAAGAAGCGTTGGAACTTCTTCGCCATTTGAGCCATTTCTTCCAAGTCAATCTCATTTTCTGATTCTTTACTATCGGAGGATGAGGAATTGGCTTAAAATGCCAAAGCTTTCTTCTTGGCCTCCAAAGGGTTCATCGTAGCTCGAATCTTTAATCGGTTTTCCTGTCTTACTTCGTAAAACATGAGAGTGTCGATAAGGTTCACAACTGTGTAAGTCCTCAAGTCGTTGACCTCCTCGATGGCGATAGATCTTCTTTCCCACTTCGAGGTCATTCCCATTTGATCTTCCTTACCTTATCTTGTTTGGAATAGACTTGTCCGAGAGCTTCCAGTTCATTAGTGATATCGGTAAAACGTCTGTACATCGATGCTAAGCTTTCATTTTCCTACATATGAAACATATTGAAATTTTTCACGGCAACATTAAGTTTTGAAAGTTTTACCTTGTTTGTTTCCTCATGGGTAACGACGAGATGGTTCCAAATTTGATATGCACTCTTACATGTGCATATCTTGTTGAACTAGTCTAGGTCCAACGCACAACGAAGAACGTTTATTTCCTTTGCATTGTTGACTTCGGTGGATTTCTCGGAAGCCGTCCATTTTTCGAAATCCTCTTCGATGGGCTCGACGTATTCCTTGTGGATGGTTATCCAAAGGGAAGCACTCCTTAGGAACGTCTCCCTCCGGTATTTCCAATAGCCGAAGTTTGTGCCATTGAAACGCGGAGGACGCACCGTTGATTGTCCTTCGAAAACGTGGACGCTCCATCATGATCGTGATTGTTATACGAAGACGGTGGAGGAAAGTTGTTGCTGTTGGATACCATAGCTATACACCAGCGCTCTGATACTAATTGTAAGGTCCCTGGCTATGAGGAAAACACTAGAAGTGGGGTTGTATTGTGTTTATGTAATTTAAAAAGATAGTTACACCAAATTAAATTCCTAACCAACAAATAGTGCGGAATAAGAATAAACCCAAAATGAAACAAATGCAAACTCAAGGATATTTCAAGGGTTCGGATTACCCAAGTCACTTCCTTACAAGTGAAATCGAAATACACTCAATGTCCTTGACTCCCACAACTTGGTAGCAAGCAAACCACTCTCACAACCTGAGACTGAATCAAATAACGAAAGTTATAAAATATGAAATTAAGCAAAACTTACAATCACCTATGCCTTGAAGTAGAACTTGAAAGAGAAGTGTGTTGTGTGTTAAAAGACTCTCTTGGAAGAGAGGAAAGCCTTTTCTCTTGATTGCACCAAATGTCTAGAAGATTTCTCTTTGATTCTAGGTTGGAGAGTAAGAGATGAAAGATAGGAATTCTAGGGCTTTTGGATTTTGATAGCTTTGATCTTTAAAATGAAAGCTTGAAGATTTTAGCAAGAAATAATCAAAGAGTCTAGCCTCTCAATGGAATAGTAGAGGCTTCTTTTTTAGGTTTCTCAAACCCTTCAAACTGAATCACCAAAAACCCCTTTGAAATCCGTGAGGAAAACTCAACGGATAGAATCTGCGCCCGTGACAGTCGACTGTTGAAGAACTCACAGTCGACTACTGCACAGTGACAGAGGGTAGGTGAGAATTCATAACGGTAACTTACTACATGGACAGTCGACTGATGAGGCATAGACAATCGACAGTTAAACCAACATGCGACTGTAAATTCTACTACAGGCGGCTGGCTGTAAGCTGGGTAATTTGAGAGAATCTGAGAAAAGTTGGGAAGAACATGACGGGCGACTGATGAAGAGAAGACAGTCGACTGTTAAACTAAACAGGCGACTGTCAAGACCCTGACATTTTCCAGAGAGTTGAGTTATCAAAATAGGCTCAAAGAAAGACGACTATTGAAGCATTGACAGTCGACTATTCCATTGGACATACGACTGTAAATCCAACAATAGTCGACTGGCCAGATCAAACAGAGAAATAGAATTGGGGGTAACAATAGACATTCGACTGATTAACAAAACACAGTCGAATGTCACTTGGACAGGCGTCTGTGAAATCTACATAAGTTGACTGTGAGAGTTAAAGCTAAGAAGCCCAAAACTAGACTGAAAAAGTTTGTGCATAACAGGCGACTGTAGAACAAAACACAGTCGACTATTTTATGACAGACGACTGTAAATCGTTCAGCAGTCGACTGTTAAAAACATGACATGCACAATCTAGATAGAAATGAATTGTAGTCAAAGGAAAGTTGATCTAATGATATCCTAAGACTGAAACGAAGATGTGTGTGTGTGCTCCAACAAAGTTCAACTTCTAAGCTACATATTAGAAGAGAAATAAGAAAGTTACATTTGACGAATACTCCCTTCTATCCAACGCATGAGCTTGAAGTCTTCTAGGAGCTTCAATCACCATCTACGATTATCCAATCCACTTCCTTTACTTTCAATGATCTTTAAGTGTCATCCATTGCAAATTTATCTTCGTGATATGCTTAGGCAATGGATTAACTGCAAATAGGGGATTAGTCACAAGTATTTATGTTTGCTCATCATTAACACCAAGTAGGGAGAAGTCCAATACTCAACAGCATCTTCATAAATTGGGACATTTGGCCTTTGACCTCATCAATGGAGGCGTTGATGGACTTGATGTGAGCGGAAGTATCAGCATTTACCTTGGCTTGCCTACTTATAAAAGCATCCAAGGTTTCCTCCAGATTGGGTCTCGGGGCCGCTGATTGGTATTTTTGTTATGGCAGGCGGCTATAGTATCTCGGTAGTTTATATGGTCCAGATGGCCTAAACCCATACTGTTGGTTCTGTGGAGGTGCCCCTTGTTGCTGAGGAGGTGGTGGAGGTCTCTACTGCTGAGGAGGTTGCAATCCTCCATTGGGGTTACTATAAGAAAATTCGGGATGATTTCTCGTCACCGGATGTTGCCATTGATTCCTCCCCTCTCCAGCTACAAAGTGCACCTGCTCAGCTTGCATGTTTGCTCCATCGTAGGGTCCTTCATTAGGAGCATAGCCTTCCTCCGCATAGTCTTCATGTGTGGGATAAGCTGGAGCTCTAGAAGTGGTTGGAATAGCGTCCAACATCTGTTCAATCCTCGCCACCTGTTTGCAAAGAGTCTCAATATGAATATCAAGATGGGTAGCGATTTTTACCTCGGGGCCTCTAGTAGATGAGCATTCGTCGCCCCACTGCTGATTATTTGCGGCCATTTGCTCCAGCAAAGATAGAGCTTCATCGGATGGTTTGTCCAAGAGAGCACCGTGAGCGGAGGCATCGATAATCATCTGTGTACTTGGTTGGAGCCCATTATAGAAGCTCTGAATAAGATCCCACTCCAGGACTCCATGGTGCGGGCATTGATGTTGTAGGTCTTTAAATATTTCCCAAGCCTCATACAACGACTCTTGGAGAACTTCCTTAAAATTTAAGATCGCTCCTTGAATCCTCACTGTTTTGGGTGGTGGATAGAACTTGTTCACTAAGGCTGTAGCCAACCTCTCCCAAGTTGTAAAGGTATTAGAACGATGCACTCACAACCAATAAGAGGCCTTATCCCTCAGAGTGAATGTGAATAGTCTGAGCATTATATCATCTTCACTCACGTCTTTGGCATGGAATGTGTCGCACTTTGCCAAGAATATGTCTATATGGTGGTTTGGGTTTTCATATGGGTGCCCGTGAAAGGGGTCCTGCTGCATTAGATTTATCAACCCAGTCTTCAGCTCAAAGCTTCCTACCACCAGCTGCGGCCTCAAGATAGAAGAAGCAACAATAAAATTTGGCTTTATATAGTCTCAAATGGACCCTTTGCATGGAGGAGAAGTATTTCCATTTGCCATTGGATCTATAATATTCTGACTCCTTTTCTCTCCTCTAAGCCTTCTAGCGGTCTTTTCGATCTCGGGTGTTCATGCACAACAAAAACTCAGAAAATACCGTCAATAACAAAGTAATAAAAGAATAAAAAGGCAAAAAGGTAAGACATGGTAAGATTTTCTAGCAAATTCGTTAATAGAAGAATAACCCAAGTAACACTGTTATCATCCCCAGTAACGGTGCCAAAAACTTGATGCTCTCGAAACTTACACCTAGAAGATATCTAGCAATGGTATGAACGCCAAAGGGCTAGATATATCCCAAATGCGAATTCCCGACACTTTACGCAAGTGTGCGGTGTCAAGTAATAGTATAAAAGATTATCGATCCCACTGGGAGGGTAGCGATGTTATTGTCTCGGGCTAGTTCAAATCTCGGAATTTAGGTAGCAGTCGGTTTCAATAGATTGTTTATTTGGGATTGTGACTAATTAATAAAGACTAGGGATTTAGGACTCACTACTAGGATCGTCGTATGTCGGTGATAGGTTAAGACTCTTACGTTGCATTGGCTTTATTAGGGATTGTCGCATATGTGGAATTCATGGCTCTAAGTGCCATGAATCTAACGTATCGCATTAACCCTGCTCTCACGACAGGCGCATACGATCCATGCATTAAGAATCGAAAATATTTATGCCACTCTCGTAGTCAGAATGATCTCAACGCATGCCACTCGCGTGGGTTAGAGTTTCGATGTATTTTGGTGGCTATCATTGACGCAATGACGGTAGCCGTCAATTAGTAATATAGTTCATCAGTGGATCCCATCAAGACGTGAGCCAGACATGGTCACGAGCCCTAATTGAACACACTAACTTCTAATTAAGTTTGTAGGATACTCCTTAAGCCAATCGATTCCACCGACCATGGGCACGATCTCAGTACGAGATCTCATACAAACTTTGCAAGATCGACCAAAATATGTCCCTTTTATACCAACGCAACCTAAATATCCTAACTTTACATATAAATCTTAAGATCCATGGGCTAATCCATTAGCCTTAGATGGAACTACTCACGCATCATAGCAATAGCAAAGAAAGATTCAATAGATGCAAAGGAATTCATCACGGCAATAGAAAACATCAAAATCAATAGAAAGTTTAGAGAATTGTTACCAACGCATCATGGAGTAATAGAAAATCAAAGAGAATTAAGAAAATAGAGTTTCCTTACACAAAAGAAAAATAAAAATCCAAGCTTTCTCTTCACAAAATTAGCGACGGCACAAAACTCTCTAGATCTAAAAATACTAATTAAAACCAAAAGATAGGGTAAAACTCTTGATGTCTCCACCTCCCCTCCTGAAAATAGGGTAAAAACGTGCTTATATACAAGGGGTAGGGACCCCACAAAAATATCAGAAAATCTGGGCACTTGGGCCCGCAGCTTGTTGGGCGCGTCGCGCTACTTGACCGAGTAGCGGTGTCTGCTCGATCGAGTCGACTTCAGGCTCCACTTGCTGCTGCTCTACTTCTGGCTGATATAGGCTACTCGGTCGAGTAGCCTCTCTACTCGGTCGATCTACAGTGATCAAAACTTCCTCCAAAATGCTGCTCTGTTTGATGACGACTAGGGTCGAGTAGGTGAACTGCTCGGTCGAGTTGCTTTGTTGCTCGGTCGAGCTACAGTGCCTTGGAGAAAAGCTCAATATCGTCACTCTGTTTGATGCAACTCAGGTCGAGTTGGCTGTCTGATCTGTCGAGTAGGTTGAGGCCATTTCCGTGCGATTTCTGTGTGTCAGCTCGGCTGAGTAGCTAATGCTACTCGATCGAGTCACCTGGGAAACTGAACTGGGCTGAAGCCATGGCTCTTTTCTCTCGCTCTCTTCTCCTCCTATCCTCCGATCTTCTCCCATACCTCGACGAACTCACATGGAGCCTTGCCAATGATGTCTCAGACGTGCCGGATGTGTCCATGTCCCAAAATAGCTCCAATTCGCTCCAAAAACTCCTCAAAATCCATAAATCTATACAAAACTCGAACATGGCATTAGAAGCACGATAATATACGAAAATATGGAGTTTGGAGGTGAATATGACATGAAATGATGCGATAAAAACATGGAAAATATGGCCACATCAACACTACCATGCCGTCTACCGTGAGTCGAGGAAATCACTCCCTCACCATGGAACGTAGTGGTCAACTTCTTAGCATGGTTCGATGGTTTATCCTCGATCATCTTGAAGCAGCGCCTAACACGTTGAAAGGGGCCATCAGGCATTGCAACCACCACAAGACGTAAGCGACAACAAACAAAGAGAAGCAACGGCAAAAAAGGATATACGGCCCAATTTTTCTGGCACGTCCAATTGCAAAACATTATTTTTGTTTACATTTACATCACCCCCTCTATATT
The DNA here is from genome assembly GCA_030789695.1 of Scilla litardierei. Classification (NCBI taxonomy): domain Eukaryota; kingdom Viridiplantae; phylum Streptophyta; class Magnoliopsida; order Asparagales; family Asparagaceae; genus Scilla; species Scilla litardierei. The sequence goes on from CM061142.1 coordinate 46,633,853, forward strand.
CAAAAATTTCTACAGCAATCATAATAAGAGTGCCGAGATCTTATAGCGGCTGGCTAGGCCATTGGTCTTCATCCAGTACGGCCATGAACTCTGGGTCCCCCGTAGCATCTCCTCCTACATCGTCACTGGCCATGGTGACAACCTCGTCGATGGGAGCAAACTCCTCTGTGCCTTGGCTCGATTCATCATCGCTAAGGTCTGGAAACACCACCGGGATCTGGTCGATCACAGCGGTGAGGTCAGGGAATCGGTTCTTCATCTCCAATCGACATCACTCGTAGCCTTCCTTGTATAGCTCGTCGAAGTCGGGAAACAAATTCTTGAACTCTTGAACCGCCCTCTCCGCTACAACCTCAATCTTGACTCACTCCTTCAACAGAGTGTCCTCCGCTCACTCTCTTAAGGCGGTTTGTTCAGCCTCCTTCCTACGAGACTCGCATAACTCATGCTCGAGTTTCTGAAGGCGATTCAATGTCGTCTCAGAGAGAAGGCTGAGTCTAGTCAGCTCGACTTGAGATATTTCCACGGCCGACCTAACAGCCTCCACGGTGACCTCATGATTGGCCACTATCGGAGCGCGATGACGTAAGGCCGCAGTGGCCACGAGAGCCTGCAAACAACACACGATGGTCAACATCTGTACTGGTATCACCTACAAGGGAGGTCGAAGCAATAATTACCTGGACACTAGCATGAACAGTTATCGACGGAAGCTGCTGATATCGATCCTCTCCAGGATAGCCATGTCCCGTGGAAGGGTCGCATTCTTACCAATACGGGAGGCAGCCCCATAATCAAGAAGAGTGGAATCTCCATGCCTCATCGAAAAATCTGCTAAACAAGCTCCTCCTCGGAGCAGTCGAATGGGGCCTTAGGAGATCGGCTCTCCAGCAAAATCGGCCTAAATTCGTCAAGGATGTCTTCAAACACCCCCTACAGGAGGGAATAGACCCCCAAGACCAGGATTCCTTGTGCAGTAGAAGCTCCAGTAGGACCTGGGTCTTCCCTGAATCTCCCTCTTGGGGAGTACCCCTCCTCAGCTGGGAGACATGCTCCGCAGATTCATTCGACCCAGATGGCTCGAAGTCGATGAAAAGAAGTCGCCGCCTCCTCTTATTCCCCTCGAGCGCAACCACTTCCAATTCAGAGGCGGGCTTTGCTTTCTTCTTCTTCTGAAGGCGGGCCACCTGAGCAACCCCTTCAATAATAATGGGTCGATCCTCCGACGGTTGGGCCACCTCTTACACCACAGTCGGCACCCGAGGAGACAACATGCTCACATCCGCCTCTCTGATGGAAGTTTCGACTGCTTCCCTCAGTGCATGATCCACCTGATAATCCACATGGTCCATGCCTGCAGAAGCAATAAACAAGTTAAGTCGAAGAACGAAGGTCGAACAGTTTGTGGGCACAATCGAACCAACCTTTCGTCCACACGGTCCGACACAACATATCGTCAGACCACAGCCACTTGACCGACCTCATATCCTCTGGCAGACTTGTCAATGTGTCGGCGGCTTTCTCTCCTCGATAGTAGTGGCTTATCCTCGGTGGGGCCCAAGTCAGGGGCACCGCAACTGATGCAGAAGCTTGCTTCCCGTTGAAAAAATACAAACACAAACTCGTCTTTCCATTTGGGATTTGAGGTGGGAAGGTCTTCGAGCAGCTTCCTGCCTCGACGAGCCATTATCGAATACCAGTCCGAGGTCTTGAGGGGAGGGATCGAGAAAAAATAATTGAACAATCTCATAGACTGTTTAATTCCTTTCATCACACATAGAGCTGTAAAGCCCGTCAGCATGCCAATGGTGTTCAGTATCAACTGGCAGAGGAAAATGTTCAGGGCACACAAGAAGTATCGCATGAAGTGGTGCACATGGAATCAAAGGCCTCGTTCGAAGGCTTTGATGTATACCCCCACTTCCTAATCACCAGGACGATGTACCCTCTCATCCATCCAAGGCACTCAGACTTGGTAATCGAGATGGACGTAACTCCTCTGAAGCTCGGGGATCTGGCCAGCCTTGACGTTGGACCTCAGATCTGCGAGCAAACCTGGCTCTATAACCCCATCCTTATTCTTCTGCATAACGGTGACCAAGCTCCCTTTAGAAGTAGGGTTGGAGAACAAAGCCATTTCTTTTCGAGTGAAGGAAAATCTAAATCAAAGAGAATGAAAACGGTACCTTCACTTTCTACCGCTGGAACCATCCTATATAGGCAGGGCAACAACCGCATGATGAAACACATGTCAAAGATCCAAAGGCTCTGAGTGTCTTGATGTCGAACCGGCAAATCATCCGAATCGACAAAGCGGACGTTTTGGCGCCGGGAACTTAAGTGATATTCTCTCGACTGATGTACCCCATTACTGCGATGTAACATCGCTTGACTTCAACAGGCATACCCTTTAAGTTCGTTCGGCGAGGGCCATTGTTGAATCATTGGGCCGACATTCGAGATAACTCGACCGACAGATGACTATGGCCCACGAGGCCCACATGAGAAGCCCGATATCGACAGTCAAAGCACATTGGCCAGTCGACCGTTGCATTCACCTCACTTGAATGTGGGATTAAAGGCGGGCTCGTAATTCATGGGAACGTGTACAACATTTACTCCTATTAAAGGGAAAAGATCGTGGCCACATTATGGGTGGCCGTTATCTCCCCTACGTCACTAAAAGGACCCTGAATACCTATAAAAAAGAGGAATGGTCCCATCTTCAAGGTACGAGATATAAGACATAGAACTCTACTCTCTCAACTGATATTTCTTACATTATAGAGCTAGCGACGTCAGATCTGAGGCAGACCTCTGTAGGTAGATCTCAGCTGCTCCTAGCTCCCTCTCATCCTTAAGTTTCCAAACTAACTTAAGCATCGGAGGAGATTTGGGTTGGAACCCAGATCCGACCCCCCTAACGTGTCCCTGTGGTGCAGATCGATGGGTTACCGTCCAACGTCTAAGGTCGTTATCAAGCTTTCCAGCCTCGAACGATCGACGCATCAGCTGCCTGAAAGTCGATCGTGCACCGTATCATCATCTACATTAACCACTCGACCCAAGTTCTCCCAACCTAGGGTCCCACTTCACCCGCTGACGAGGCTCCAACTCAGCCTGAGGGACCTACGTCAGCCTGACAACTGTATCGGTCATTTTTAGCCTTAACGGTTTCATTTGTTGAAACCTAGCTTCCGGGTTGTGGAAGTGTTCTATCTGGAATGAGAGGTGATACCCTTGGAATAAGGTTTGCATTCTTTGAGAAGATTGTGTTGCTATCTTGTGAAAAGATTGGCTCTTGTGAAAAGAGTGGCACTTGTGAAAAATGTGGCACTTATGAAAAGTATGAGTTATATTGGGTTGGCTTGGAAAAGCCTAATAGTGGAAATCCACAAGACTCTGGAAAGAGTGTGGGTCTGAAGTAGGCATTGCCAAACTAGGATACACTTTTGTATTTGTATTTGTTGTTTCTCTCTTGTGGATTCTTCCTAATTAACTTGCCTTTTAATTCCGCATTTGCAAGTATTTTGAATTAGCTTATTATTGTGCCATTACAATATTCACCCCCTCTCTGGTGTGTGTTGCTTAGTAGTGCAGGGTATTTAGGTATCCCACGGATCATACAGAAGATTGGTGTAGATGAAAAGGTAAAGACTTATAAAGCAATGTTGGTTGCAAAGGAATAGTCAAAGACTTGGCTAACATTATAATGAAAAGTTTTTCACCAATAGCCAAGGTAAGTCCATTCAGATATTGCTTGCTATAGCAGCTTTCTATGACTACGAAATTTGACATATGATAAACCACTTTTCTAAATGGTGATTTAGAAAAGTGCGTACACATGACTCAGTCAAGAATTTAGAAGCCCGTGAGAGCAGCGAAAAGGCATGCAGATTGCTGAAATACATTTATAAAGTGAAGAAAGCGCCTAGAAGCTGGAACATCCGTCCCCCCCCCCAATATGAGACTATTAGGCTTAACAATATGTATTAAGCATTTAAAACCATGGGAGAAACCTAAATATGGATAATGTTGTGAATGGTTATTTAACCGTAGTTGGTTGAGATTCTGGGCTATCTTAGAGATATGCCCTTATCAATGTAGCCCATATTTGTATTCTCCCATATTTGCCTATAAATAAAGAGCTGGGGGTCCTCTCCCAGTAGTTGATTCATAACACGTCATCTGCACGAGACTCTAGAAAATTTTTCTTTCAACAAATTTTTCGTTCGTTGCGAAGGCGAAGGCGAGAGGAGACATGAGATCCATGCGTGCGGTGCTAGGCTTCCTAAATCGAGCGTCGTCATCTGCGTAGGGCTTCGTTCAACCGTCGCTATATCCGGAGGACGGATATAGAGGTAAAATCGCTAAAACGATGTTTTTAATCATACGTATGATTGTTCTACCCCTAGATCTCGCAAGATCGACACGGGGATTTGCAAGATCGCCTAAAAAACAACGAAATTCATCGCCCAAAAAATCATATTTTTAATATGATCTATATTATATAGGGTTTTCTCCCTACTTAGGCATTGCCGGCGGCTTCGCCGCCGGCCGCCACCCCACCCTTTATACGATGCACGCCTCCCCCCCCCCTGCCTGAAGAGGGGGGCCGCTGCTTCGTGCCCCACCCCCCGGCCTGAAGCGGGGGGCGTCCACCCTCCGCCGCATGTAGGGCAGTTTTCGCGCCCCGGCCACCCTCCGACGCCTGAGGGACGGTTTTCGCACCCCAGCCCCCCCCCCCCCCGCCTGAAGCGGGGGGGGCCGCCGTTTCGCGCCCCAGCCCCCCCCCCCGCCTGAAGCGGGGGGGGGGGGGGGGGGGGCGACCACTGTCGCCGCCCGAGGGGCGGTTCACGCCCCTAGCCCCGCCTGAAGCGGGATGCGGCGATTTTGCCGTCGCGGCCGACCGTCCCTCCCTAAGGGGGGCGGTTTTGCCCGTCGCCGTCCCCCCGAAGGGGGCGGTTGCTCGTAGCCGTCCCCCCGACAGGGGGCGGCTTGCCTTGCCGCCGCCGCCACCCCCCTAAGGGGGGCGGCGCTTCCCTCGTGCCTCGGCGTCCGTGCCTCCCCCGGAGGGAGGCAGTGCCGCCACTTACAAACCCCCCCCCCCCCCCCCCCCGAGTGGGGGCTCCTTCGGTGTTACAGTGAGGGGCAGCGGCGGCTAACCCTAGCCGCCGCCTCTCAACAATAATAGGCTTGAAGCCCATTTCGAAAAAAAATCTCAAACTGCAGGCTTGAAGCCCGCAGCAATTCTGCGGGCCTCAGGCCGCAAACTACTTTTGCACAAAAAAACTGATTGAGACTACGGGCCTGAAGCCCGCAGCCACGCTGTGGGCTTCAGGCCCGCAGACCACATTTCAAAAAAAAGGGGAAAGTGGTAAATTACAATTAGAGGGGCTAAAAATAAGCTTTAAAAGGCTTATTGCACTCAAAATTAATTAAAAGAGCATTGGTGGGCCTAAAAATTCGTGAAAAATCACGGTATAATTACGGCGCAATAAGTGGACATATAAGGGTAATTTGGGGATAATTTGGGGGCACTTGGGGATATATTGGGGATGATTTAAAAAGGAAAAACCTTTTCCTTCTACATCGAAAATGTCAAATTTTGGGCTCTTATTCAATCTGATTGATTAAACCCACATTTTTTACAACCCTTGCATCGAATGATTTTTTCCTGTAAATTCATCTTTACAATACATCACTGGCAAATTCTGTGGATATTATATGTGTGATTTTGCATTATATTTAAAAACTTAATAATTTGGAAGATCCTGCGACCGCTCTGCTGTTAGTCACCTAACCTAACGGTGTATGACGTTGCCCAGTGGTCCAATAATTATTAAGTGATTAAATGATTTATCCTCATGCAAATATAACTGCCTGCGATGTCTGTGAATAAAAATGTTGATGAGCACAATATTTCTGCATGAATGGCTAAATGTGGTTTTTGGATCGGCTGTTTAAGTCCCACATTTTATTTCCTGCACTTTTCTTTTATTTTTGAGAGAAATTGTAGTGAGGAACTTATGTAAATGCCAAAGAAGGAAGACCACTTTCCATGAAGACGGAGGCCACGATTGAAGCTAGAGATATTATATGGGACCCATGGGGTTTCCAAAATTGTATTTTCCTTTTAAGCTGCAATTTGTGTAATATGGAATGTATGGACTTTGGACTCTTTCTTATGTGGGACTGGCCGATCCACGCATTTAGCTTCTCATTTAATATTGCCCCAGTATGAAAATGTTTTGCTAGATAAATGGCTAAAATTGCCAGCGTTGATTTCGAAGTGCTGGATGCATCAGGTAGAAATTATCTAAGCTGGCAGCTAGATGTAAAGTTTTACCTGCGGGCAAAGTCCCTCATTGCTGCTGTAACAGAAAAAGAAAATGTTAGCGATATAGAGAAGGCGCACGCCATCATCTATATTCGCCGCCATGTGGACAAGATCTTAAAGGCTGAATACCTTACGGTCCAAGATCCACTTGAGCTGTGGACTGCCCTTGAGGACAGGTATAAACATCAGAAAGATGTTATACTCCCAAGGGCATGATACGAGTGGGAGAACCTGAGACTGCAGGACTTTAAGTCCATTGCTGAGTATAACTCAACACTCTTTAGCATCACCTCACGCCTGAAGTTGTGTAGTGAGAAAGTCTCAGAAGATCGCATGCTAGAAAAGACGTATACGTCTTTCCATGAAAAAGATGCGATACTCATACAACAATACCGTGAACGCAAGTTCACCAAGTATTCTGATCTGTTATCATGTTTACTCATGGCCGAGCAAAACGGAGAGCTTCTTCCCGCCACTCACAATATGCGCCCTCCTGGCATTGCCCCTCTACCAGAAGCTCACCATTCCTCTTACTTCAAAAAGAAGAGAGATAATAAAAGAAAAGAAAGACCACAGAAAGGGGGAAAACAGAAAAAAAGCCAGGGCCATGTACAGCAGCAGTGGAAGAATGAAGGAAAGCGCAAGTTCACCTGGCGCAGGAATGACAACAAGAAAAATGATGCACCCCCACCCAAGAGGGATTGAGAAGACCAGTGCCATAGCTGTGGCATGATAGGCCACTGGTCTAGAGTGTGCAGGACCCCAGTGCATCTCCAGGAGCTTTATAAATAAAGCAAGAAAAAGAATGCTGAATCAAACCTGGTAGCTGCAAACCATGCAGTCAAGTTCACAACAAAAGACTTCGAATCAGATGACATGCTTGATTAGCCTATTTCATTTATCTTAGCATCTTTATTCAGAACAATTTATTTTATAAGAGCTTTTCTTTAAATGTAATTTGATTTCCCTTTTTGAATAAAAGTTAGTTTCTGAATGCAAATGTCTTATTCATCTTTTTAGATGGAATGCTCTCATGACTGCTTGGTAGACAGTGCTTCGACACATACGATCCTTCAGAATAAATGCTATTTTCATAGCATTACACCGTATAAGAGCCCTGTAAATACCATTTCAATTCCCTCGGATATAATAGAAGGTTCTGGGAACGCAACCTCGTTGCTTCCCAAAGGAACAGAAATTAAAATAAAAGATGCATTATATTCTCCGAATTCCAAGCGAAACTTACAAAGTTTCAAAGATATCCGTCTGAACAGATTCCACTTGGAAACATCAAATATAAAAGAAAATGAATTACTATATGTAACGTCTCAAGAAAATGGAGTTAAAACCATACTTGAACATTTTGAGAGCCTCTCATCGTGCCTCTATCATACAAAGATTCGAAGAGAGGAAGCAAATCTGGCGGAGCACCTGAAGTGCCCGACATCAGCCAAATTTTTACTTTGGCACGATAGACTCGGCCATCCTGGACCTGTGATGATGCACCACATTTTATCATAATCCCATGGGCATAACCTGAAGAACCAGAAGATTCTTCAGAAGGGAGAATTCCCCTGTGTACCCTGCTTCAAGGGTAAATTAATAACAAGGCCATCACCACTTAAAGTGGATATTGAGTCTCCAAGCTTCCTCGAAAGAATACATGGAGACATATGTGGATCCATCCACCCCCTAGTGGGCCTTTCCGGTATTTCATGATATTAATTGATGCATCTTCGAAATATTCGTATGTGTGTCTACTTTCAACCCGCAACTTAGCTTTTCCAAAGCTCTTGGCACAAATAATAAAGTTGCGGGCGTATTTTCCAGACAACCAAATAAAGAAAATACGTCTGGGAGAATTTACCTCTCAGTCATTTCAAGAATATTGCCAGGCAACGGGAATAGAAATTGAACATCGGGTGCCGCATGTTCACACCCAGAACGGGCTGGCTGAGTCGCTAATTAAAAGACTCCAATGGATTGCACGCCCATTGCTAATGAAATCCCAGTTGCCAGTGGATGCATGGGGACATGCAATTCTGCATGCTGCATCACTAATAAGAATAAGATCCTCAGGAGATCAGAGTCTATCTCCAATGCAACTTGCATATGGAACGCCGCCGAGCATTTCTCACTTGAGAATCTTCGGCTGCGCAGTTTATATCTCCATTGCACTACCCCAGAGGACCAAGATGGGCCCTCAACGTCGCTTAGGTATTTATGTAGGGTTTTGACTCACCCACCATTATAAGATACCTAGAACCCCAAACGGGTGATGCTTTTAAGGTACGTCTTGAAGACTGTGACTTTGATGAGACATATTTCCCCAAAATGGGCCTAGACATTGAAAAGTCTAGTGCGAAGCAAATGTTAACATGGGATACAAAAAGTCTGACCCACTACGATCCGGTAACAAAACAATGTGATGATGAGATCCTGAATATCTTACACATCCAGAACATAGTTCATAGATTACCGGACTCGTTTACTGACAATCAGAAGATTGTGAGATCACACATCCCTGCTGCAAATACTCCAGCTAGGATTGACATCCCAAAGGATGGATGCAATCCACCAGCAGCAGAAGTGGCTGCACCTCAACAGAAAATAGACAGACCACCAGGCTCCAAGGATAAAAATCCAAGAAAAAGAAAAATATCCGGAGACATTGGGACGATACCCACAAAGAGAAACGAGATCGTGTCCATACCCTCTCCCCTCCCGGAATCCACTGTAGAGGAACTGCCAGGAGAAACTGAAATATCATTAAATTATGTACGTACAGAAGAGGTATTGGACAGAAAGAGTACAGTCGTCGACGATGACTTCGCGTTTCACATTGCTATTCACGTCGCCGGAAGCGATGATGATCATGATCCACATTCCGTTGTTGAATGCAAACGTAGAAATGATTGGCCAAAGTGGAATCAGGCAATAGAAGCCGAGCTAGACTCGCTTCAGAAATGTAAATCTTTGGGCATATAGTCCAGACACCTACTGGTGTCAAACCTGTGGGATACAAATGGGTATTCGTAAGAAAAAGAAATGAAAATAATGAGATCCCATGCTACAAAGCTATACTTGTAGCACAAGGATTTTCCCAAAGACCGGGTATTGACTATGACGAAACATACTCCTCGATCATAGATGTGATCACTTTTAGATTCCTGATAAGCTTAACAGCAAAGGAAGGCCTAGATCTGCAGCTAATGGATGTTGTGACTGCATATCTATATGGTAATCTCGACAAGGAGATATATATGAAACTTTCTGAAGGCTTCTCAATGCCTGCTGAAATAAAAGATAGACCCCGGGACGTCTACTCTGTTAAGATACAAAGATCATTGTATGGTCTCAAACAATTAGAAAGAATGTGGTATAACAGACTCAACGAATTCCTTGTTCAACAAGGATTCAACAATAATGAAGTCTGCCCTTGTATCTTCATAAGAAGGGAAAAGGATTCGTCATAATTGCTTTCTACGTAGACGATCTAAATCTCATTGGATCTCCTGAAGAGATCGCTGAGATATCTGTAAGCCTAACAAAAGAATTTGAAATGAAAGACCTAGTCAAAAAGAAGTTCTGCCTTGGCTTACAGATTGAACATCTAAAAGATGGAATCCTATTACATTAAACCACATACACAAAGAAAATGTTGCAAAGATTCCATATGGACCAATGTCATCCACTTAGTACCCCTACAGTAGTACGATCTCTGGATGCACATAAAGACCCCTTCCGGACGCTGGAAGAGGGGGAGGATATACTTGGTCCAGAAATCCCTTATCTAAGTGCCATACGAGCACTCTTATATCTGGCAAACTTCATGCGTCCCAACATATCATTCGCAATAAATTTGCTAGCCAGATACAGTGCATCGCCCATGCAGCGCCACTGGACCAGAGTTAAGCACATTCTGCGCTACCTCCAAGGGTCTACAGATTTGGGACTCTTTTACAAAAATGGAATATCCTCTGCACTAGCTGGTTATGCTGATGCAGGTTACTTGTCTGATCCCTACAACCCAAAGTCACAAACTGGGTACGTATTTACCTATGGAGGGACATCCATTTCCTGGAGATCCATCAAGCAAACCTTGACGGCAACCTCATCCAATCACTCAGAGATCATTGCCATCCACAAAGCAAGTAGAGAATGCGTATGATTACGCCTGTTGTCCACCACATCCTGTCTACTACCGGACTGAAGACTGAAGATATCGAACCTACTACAATGTTTGAGGGACAATGCTGCGTGTATAGCTCAGTTATGAGGTGGCTTCATCAAAGGCGACAGAATAAAGCACATTTTACCAAAGTTCTTCTGGACGCACGAGCTACAGAGAGATGGCAAGATCGACATCAGACAAGTGCAATCATGTGACAATTTGGCATACTTGTTCACTAAAGCTCTTCCTACTGCCACTTTTAGGAAGCTTGTACAAAGGATTGGAATGAGACTCCTAAGAGATCTGAAAGCTTGAGAGCTTGTACAGATCAAGGAGGAGTTAGAGAGAGTTTGTACTCTTTTTCCTTAATTATGGTTTTTCCCACTTGGTTTTCCATAGCTAAAGGTTTTAATGAAGCAAATCTGACCAACTCAGGATCCTGAAGTATCCACCCCATGTGAGACTCTTCTATGCTCAGAATCCTGAAGTATTTACGAGCAGAGTCCACATCTATGGCTAGATAAGGGGGAGTGTTGTGAACGGTTATTTAACCGTAGTTGGTTGAGATTCCGGGCTATCTTAGAGATAGGCTCATATCAATGTAGCTCATATTTGTATCTCCCCTATGTGTCTATAAATAAAGAGCTGCGGGCTCCTCCCCCAATAGTTGATTCATAACAGATAATAATATATTATCAATGCCAGTTCTAGCGACGGGTGGTAGACAGGTTCCAATCTGATGGGGCGAACTTGACCCGAGACTTGACCCGAATCCTTAGATACTGGCATTGACTTACTTAACATTTAAAAACAAGAGCAAGATAGGTCATTAGATTCTTTCCGTGTGACATTGACGCATGCGGCTCGTTATCGTTGGTCTGTCATTAATGTTAATTAATTGTCATGTGAATCAATCAATCACCAACTTGGTACATGTAAACAAAACAAACTGTACTTAATTAATTAATCCGAATCAAGCAGTCCTTGCCTAATGGAATCCGAGTTCTTCCCTGTAAACTCCAACATCAATAATTGAATGGATGGCAGTTTATGTGTTTGTAATCTTCTCGTATTTTGCATAAAACCCAGGCCAAGATAAAATATTAACATCAATAATCGTATTCTGAGTAGTACAATCATACAAGAAATATTATTTTAGATTGGGGTATACGTGGACCATTTGGCTTTTGGCTTCTTGCGTGAGTCATTGCTTTTGTTTTTTGAGTGAGCTGTTTGGCACGCGTAGGACAGCGGCAGCCTCTGATTATTGTGCAGTTTTTTTTGTCATATGCTGACCATTAATTGGTCACAATGCCATGCACGTGTACTGTTTTGATATGAGTCGTGCACTAACAACGATTGTGGTGTGGTCAATATGCCTCGATCTGAAATTTAGGTCTATAACGATCCACCTCATGCTTTATCATTGAGTTGGTGACATGATGATAACGAGGACGGGGACAAGTAGACACAGACCAAAAAAATTATTAGTTAGCCAATAATGCTAATCAACTAAATATTTCCTACAAAATTCAGAACTTGATAATAAAATTTTACACTGTTTTATTTCCTACTTGTAATGTCTTTGTCACTATTTTGACAAAAAATATGTAACTTGGCTAACCGATTAGTATAATTCTCTACCAGCTCATCTAACAGGTTCCTTCTAACTTGTAGTCTGCATATCTATGTTGTTGGATATTAGATCATTTCTGATACAACCCTAGGCCGGCCATGAGGCCACCCTGTTAATTATCTCCAGCCGATAAGTCCAGTATGGTCCACAACTTCGGCCCAGCAATCCAGATAGCCCTCACGTGCGACCTATCATCTCATCATTAATAGCGACGGCCCGACTGATTGTTGAGCTCCTTTGGTTATTGGGTCCGCCCGTTAACCAGGCGTTCAATGAGTGATCGATAGCCTGTCATCAATACAGACATCACATGCCAAAGACTATAAAGCGTCAGAAATGCTCCAGTGTTATGGGCGGATGGCATTCATAAGACCATCACCTATAAATATTCTATTCAAGAAGGAGAGAGTGGACGAATCTCTGAGAACCTACACTTAGATATTCCTATACTCTAAATCTGATCCACCTACTTTACATTTCCTACACTGCTCGGCCTGAGAACTTGCAGACATCATCTCAACAGGTCAGACATAGTTCCACCGATCATCTTCAAGTCATCCATTCACTTAAGCATCGAAGGGCATTAGGTTGAACCCACGATCTGACACATTGACGAGCTTCATACATTGCAGATAGCTGGGTGGTAGCTCAGACCCAACTTACATAAGTCGGTTCTGAGTCCTTTCAGTCAAAGGTTAGCTCCTCCAGCATCAAGAAGGCGGCCTACGTCATTCTACGCCAGTCGCTACATTTAGACCATCCTACAATAATTCTAGTGGTAAGAAAACACCTTGAAACATCTAGCATCGTTTGTGGAAATCGAGTCAGCCTCCACGTTATCATCCACACCAATAATTACTCAACCCACCAACAAAGAGCTTGAAAGGCCAACCACCAAGATGGCGGTAGACATCATACCGCCCACAATAAATCCTAATTCTTCTACACATGGAATGCCCAAGCCACAATTGGTGAATCTGAAGAAATTTCACATGTTTACTCATGAGGTGAACGTTAACGTCAAAGCATTGGCCCCTGTGATAGAACGCATGACAGGTGTGCATCCCAATCCACCCCTGAATTAATCAGTCATCCCGATGAACAGCATCCAGTGATGCTTCTCGTCACGATGATAGACCAAGGAACCGCAACTACAAACCCAAAGTAGCGGTTCAGCTTGCCATCTTTCTCACGGCAAAGGCCACAAGCCCCCATTTCACCTTGTCCTGAAGGAGCTTAAAATGATGAGATGGTGGCTCCTAACTTATCTGCGCAGCCCACATCCCCCTCCTGAGCAAGTGGAGAACCACCTAATTGTTCTGGATAATGATCAATGCTAAGAGAACTGACGAGAGTGAAGTCTGAATTCTCATCAAAGGTCTCGAGCAGGCGACAAAAGGAAACCTTGAACGGACATTATCCTGGTCCAAACTTATCTGATAACTAGTATAGCGACTGAAGTGATTCTATGAGTGCTTCTAACAACCAGCCGAGGAGATCCAAATGCCAAGAATACATACGATGACATCGCTCCCCTCATCGAGCTCGAAGGAGGAGCATAACCCATTGAAAAAGATAATCACCTCGACCCGACTGCCATCCAGATTTAAGATCCCGGATATGGATAAGTATAATGGCTAATGATGCCTAGCCCAAGCTTAGAAGAGAGTCATAGGGGCTGATGATGCTTTACTTTGCAGAGCTTTCGAAACTAGTCTTTAGAGAAAGCTGTAAAAGAATGGTAGAACAGACTTCCTATCTGATCTATTGGTTTCTTCAAAAGCATAGCCCAAGCTTTCTGCCAACAGTTCCATACCTGATGGAGGATGAAAAGAAGCTTGGACTACCTATTCAATTTAGTGCAGTGGGAGGCAGAGATGTTGATGAGTTTTATGAAGCATTTCAATTCTAAAAGGCTGAATGTCAGAAGCTGCAGTGACGAAGTGACCATTGTGGCACTCAAGAAAGCAGTCCAATGTGAGAACTTGCTGAAGTCTTTACACCGTAAATCGCCGCGTAACCTAGATCAGCCTCTTACTAAAGTAGAAAGGTTCATGATGGCGGAGGAGGCATTCGCTGCCTGTAATCAGGGGCACTTCCAAAACCCCTATTGAAGCAAAGAGAGAAGTTTGGTGTAAGGAAGGTGTCCGTCAAGATCAAAAAGATTACAGAAGACATGGCAGTAGCCCTAGGGATAGGTCGGATAAGTTTTACATGATTTTCACAATGCTCAATGCTCATCAAGAGGCCATAATGGCTTCAGCTTAAAACAAAGGGTTTATTAACCGACCTCCAAAAATGAAAGGAGACAGACGGGACGAGAACAAGTTTTGTAGATATCACCAAGAGCATGATCATGATACAGCGGATTGTTGGCATTTGAAGAAGGACATCGAGCAACTAATTCAACGAGGGTACTTGAAGAAATTTGTTGATACCCCAAAAGCAAGGCAAGTAGAAGGCACTTCAAGGGCGGCTGATTGAGGTAAAGGAGTGGCTATAGTTGTTGGATCTCTTGGAACACCAAATACACTATAGGGAGGATGAATAGTGTATATCACGACGAATTGCAAAGTTAAAAGTGACTAATGAATGCAATATGAAGTGCGGAAGTAAATAATCACAATCTAGAAAAGTGACAAATGCAAACACCAAGATTTATCATGGTTCGGATCCTTATGATCATACGTCCAGTCCCCTACTCCCCATAGAGATTTTCAATGCACAATTACAACTTACTCCCTGCAAGCAAACATACAATGATGTCAACACTGCCTGTGTTGCAAAATTGTACAATCTTTTCAAAATGAGATTTAGACAAGAAAGAGAAAAAGTAAGAAACAATATTACATATAGCCTTGATAATGTGAGAGTTGAATCACAAGGAAGGTGAATGTATATCCAAGGTTTCTTGATGAAGAATGTGGTAGAAACACACTTGGAGAAGGACGTTCTATTGAGGCAAAATTTCTGCAGACTAACCCCAAAGAAAATCTGAAAAACACCCACTTTTTTAGAATGAGAAAGTGAAGTTAAGAATGAGAGAGATAGTTAAGAATGAGAGAGATAAAATGACAGAGTGTGTGGGATCGATCTATAGGCCAAAAGAACCCCAAATAACTGTCTAATAAATATCCAAAATGGTTTGTAAAACGAAACTGTAAGGCCAAAAATAAGTCGACTAGAAAGGCCGTTAGTCGACTAGGCCTGAAAAATAAAATGGGATTTGACCGTTGTAACTGAAATTAGTCTATTAGGAAACATAAATTAGTCGACTACAACTGTAAAACGGCCAGGATTATCGCCGCATGAGGAAGCTATAACTGACTCTGGTCGACTAGGTAGTTTGTTAGTCGACTAGAACTTTAACCAACAAACGGTCAAAAATATGACTGTTTAGAATAACTACTCTTAATCGACTGAGGGAATCTGTTAGTTGACTAGGAACAAAAATTATGAAATTGTATGAAAAATGATCATGTCAGCTAAGGAATAGTTTGACTAAGAAATTTTGACTGTTTGAAATTTGAGTGGAAAATATTAGTCGACTAGGGGAAATTGTTAGTTGACTAAAAAGGTCCAAGACTTGGTCGTTTGAGGAATTCCTAAATTGCTAAGATAGATCCTATCAAGGCTTTCACATGCTAAGTTTATGACAGAAGAAAAATAAAGATTAATTTTTTTTGACGAGTAAGTATGTGACTTTATTCATATGATATCAATACAAATAAAGCCATACAATAGGTAGACTTAGTAGATAGAAGAAAGAGGGGGGGATAGGGCACAAGCGCCGTCACCTCCTACTAACTGCCATAAACCAAGCCCAACCTATTGAGCCTAAGAAGCTAAAACTAAAAACAAAACAAAAGCAAGTATACTCTCTATACAATCACGAGTCTAAGAAACCCCAATTTTCAAAAGGGCCTGCTGCAGAAGGATGATCACGATCAATATCACGAAGAGTAATTCTGACATCAGATGAGATGGCCTCAAACAGCGCTGTTTTCTCCACACCCTTCCCTTCAAATATTCTCCTATTCTGCTGCTTCCAAATGTGCCAGACCATAGATGCAAGCGCCGTTTTAGCTAAAATACCAACACTCTCCTTTTTACTATAACGAGAAAGGAATAGATCACCCACCTCAGCTAGGGATTGGGGGGTTGGGATTGTGATACCAAGCTTGAGGAGGCCCCTACAAAGAATGTATCGGGAGTAGCTACATTCAAAGAAAAGATGATCCACACTTTCAATTGCATCCTCCTTACAAAACACACAAAGTTGGCTGGTAGGAACCCCCCACTTAAAAAGCATGCCTCTCGTGAGGAGCTTGCCATGGAAAGCACGAAGTAGGGTGATTGCCATCTTCGGGATGTGGTTACTATACCATATGACTTTGTAATAGGGGAAAGGCACCCCAACAGTGCGTGAACTGTTCCAGGCTTCACGGAGGGTACATTTTGGCCCCGATAACCACTCCCAGGAGTCGCTTCCTTGTGAAAGGGAGAAACCCCTTAGGGACTGCTGCAGATTTCGAATGTCAGGGACATCTTTCCAACCATTTGGGGACCAATAATCAATAACAAGATTCCTCTCTGCACCAACAGGGACATCATGATGTAAATCAATAGGACCAGACGACAACCAATAATCATACCAGAAGGACGTAGAAGCACCATCCTTAACAACACGCCTGATGAGTTTGTGAGAAATGGATCTAGAGCGAAGCATGAATTTCCAAGTACCAGAGTTTGTTACTAAAGGCTTAGCACCAAAAAACCCCATCTTACCTGATATATAATGGCTTCTCATGTATTGAGCCCAAGGACCCTCTGAGGAGAGGAGTCGCCAAGACAGACGGACCCCTGAAGCTACATTTAGATCCGATAGCAGCCTCAGCTCCACACCCCCTTCCTCCTTAGGAGTGCACAAATCCCGCCAAGCCCAAGTGTGCTGATTGCCCCAAATAAATCTTCTGCAGGCAGTAGTGATCGAACGTAGGACCGATGTAGGGATACGATAGGCAAACATCCAAAAACCCACCATGCCATATATAACAGTTCGTACCAGCTCAATTCTACCCGATATAGAGAGGAGAGACGAAGACCAACACTGGAGCCTCTTTTTGCATTTATCCACCAGCCGATTAAACATAGAAGCTTTAGGGCAATGGTCTGACAAAGGTAATCCAAGATAAATTGAGAGGGAGGACACCCTTTTAATACCAAGGCCATTAGCAAGCCTCCCAGGATCCTTAGTACCTGTACTAAAAATAACAGAACTCTTTTCCATATTAATCTGAAGCCCGGTAAAATTATTAAAAGTATCCAACAACTGCCCAATGCCCTCAAAAGAGTGGATGTTTGCACGACAAAAAACCAATAAATCATCTGCAAATAGGAGGTGTGAAATGGCTCCCATTCTCCTCATAGGATGGATAGTTTGCATAGCCTCAGCTCGAGCCATAAGTAAAGAAAAAGCCTCCATAACAATAACGAAAAGAAAAGGGGATAATGGATCACCTTGCCTCAGACCTTTGTTTGAGGAAAAAAAATCCCGCAGGAGAACCATCCACTAATACTGAAAAAGAGGGCGTAGTAATGCATTCTGCGATCCATTTGATAAAATTGACTCCAAAACCCATCTGGTGCATCATAAATAAAATAAATTCTCTGTTGACACTATCAAAAGCTTTGCGCAGGTCCAACTTTAAACAAGCTCTAGCACCCATAGGATTACTAAAGTCCCGAATCTACTCATGGGCAAGAAGAGTACAGTCAGAAAGTAGACGACCCTTTAAGAATGCAGCCTGGTTTGGAGAGATGAGCCCATCAATAACCTGCTTCAATCTGTTACATAGAATTTTGCTGATAATCTTATAGAGGACATTGCAACACGCAATTGGCCTGTAATCACCTAATCCTGTGGCCTTAGCATTTTTAGTGACCAAAGTGAGAAATGTATGATTAACCTGGCGTAACAACGAGCCTGATCTGAAAAAAGAAGCCACGGCCTGTATGACATCACTGCCTATAATGTCCCAGTCATGCTGATAGAAGAAAGCATTGAAACCGTCTGGTCCTGGGGCTTTATCCTTACCAATTTGGAAGGCTGCATCCTTAATTTCTTTTGCGGTTACTCCCCTATCCAACCAAACCTTAGCTTCAGCAGTGAGAATACGTTTGGGGATGAGATTTGGAAAAACATTCCAGTAGTTGTCCTGAAAGTAGAGCTTCTCGTAATAAATAGGGGCCTCCTTGATCACTCCTTATTTTACACTTTTTTTCCCGCATGTTTGCATGACGTTTAGATCGCCCAAATCATGTTTTTCACGATATATCGACGATATTGCGATGCTTTTCACGATTTGTTGTTTTTGTCGCATTTCAGGTGATTTGGCGCGATTTGGAGTGATCTCGAGATACGCCTACTCCAGAGTGTCACCGATGACCTCCCCGAGGGGTATTTTGCTGTTGGAGAGGAGCAGAAGAAGAAAGAACGTCGCAGGAGCGACGAGGAGGCCAAAACAAGCTGTTTGGGCATTTTTGGTGTCCCACTCGGCCGAGTGAAGGAGTCACTCAGCCGACCAGCGAGACACCGCTCGGCCGACCAGATCAGATACGTTTCAGACGTGCACTCGGCCGAGCGATGGAAGCCACATCGGCCGAGTGACGAGATCCCGTCCGCCCGAGTGGCACCCTGACGACGCATGTCAAAAATAGCCAACTTACTGTTTTTCGTCTGCCTGAGCTTCAGAAGATCCACTCGGCCGAGTGGCAAATGCCGTCCGCCCGAGTACCAAGAAGCCATCGGCCGAGTAACGGCACCTCACTCGGCCGAGCGACTCCCGAAGTGAAGACCCCGGAAGGCCCCGACTTACTGGAAATTTACAGGGTTTCTCACTCGGCCGAGCGACTTTTGTCACTCGGCCGAGTGCGACGTGCTGCCTGTAGCGAAAATTGCGGATTTCAGGCTGCGCAGGGGTATTTTGGTCACAGTTTTTTGGACGATTTTGAGGGGTATTTAACCCCTGTTTTTACCCTAGTTTAGGGAGCTTTTCTCTTAGATTTTTGCAGCTTTTTAGATTAACTTTTTAGCTTTATTCTTGTTATTGGAGAGGAGACAAACGTTGATTTTTGTTGGATTATTTGAAGAACTCCATTGGTTTGTGTCTCTGTCCTCTAAAAATTCTATTTTTATTGCATATCTCAATATTGTGATGAATTCTCTTATTAATTTCATTGATTATTTTTGTGTTTGTGCTATGAATTGTGAGTAGTCTCCACGTCTTGGGGCGTGGGGATGAACCCTACGAGCCCAATTTCAGATTTGTGATGAATTGGTAGAAATTTTGCTAGAATTGCTATTAGGGATTAGATTGGGATCGATTTACTACGGATGGCTAGGAGTTCATACCGATTGGGATTTGCAAGAGATTGGATCCCAATTCGATAGGAAACCCTAGAAATCCGAATTGGGTTGGAATCGAATTTCCGTAGTATCGGTTTGCAAGAGATTGGACCGATACTAGGGTTTCCGGTTGCAATTTCATACCGATACCCGTTTGCAAGAGATTGGACGGGTAGGAACTATCCCAACTTAGCTCGCGGCCCGAGTTTGCACGAGAGTGGGCGCGGGGCGTGATTGAACGATGATGTTGATCCTAATGCTAGTTTGCCTAGGCTAGGGTTTGCAAGAGGTTGGACCCAAAACCTAGGATAGCTATAGACCGGCAACAGCGCGAGAGCGTGAGCTAGGTTCTACATTCAGTTGCAACTAGTTCATCCAAATTTTATTCTAGCAATTTTGATACCAATGAACCACATTGACGAGATACGGTGAGTAGCGGGGATTCCCCATTCCCTAGACGTTCTTTATTTGATTTGATATCTTCGTACTTTGTCAGACGATTGTGAATGGATCGCCAAAGGCAAAATTCTCTCTTTGTTTTTCTTAATAGCCGGGTTGATTGGAGCAAGCACGGTCATTCGTCCTCCCTGTGTTCGATAACCCGCTCGTCGCTATACCGTGCGCTTGCGGTAAAACTACAACCGTTCTTCGGGTTACATTCCGGAGCGATCAAGTTTTTGGCACCGTTGCCGGGGAGGCGATTGCGTTTGATCTACCACCCTAGCTATTTCTTTCTTTTTGTTTTTATTTCATTTTTTTACCTAACCCTCCCATTGTGCTAATCACTTCTTTGAAACTCTATTTTCTCATTGCATGTACACGAGATCTACGGCGGACCCTGAAGCTATATTATTTGATCCCGAGATCGAACGTACCGCGCGGAGAATTAGAGCGGAGAGGAGACAAGATCGGGAAGGGAGGTTTATGACCAACCCGGAAACTGCGGACCAATTAGCGGTAAGAATGGCTAGGATAATTTCTATTCGTGATAGGCTCCGGCCTAAGACCTCTTCTACGACCTCATCCATTGCCATGTCGGAGTTGGCGGCTGACAAGAACTTTGAGCTGAAGACTGGACTAGTGGTTCTGATGCAGCAGGATCCATTTCATGGGAATGCCCATGAAAATCCCCACTAACACATCCAATTATTCTTGTCGAAGTGCGCCACATTTCAGATGCCGGGGGTCTCCATCGATGCCATCAGACTGCGTCTCTTCCCCTTCCCGCTAAAAGACAAGGCACTCTATTGGTTGAGGACGCAAGCTGAGGGAGTCTTCACCACTTGGGACGAGTTGGCGAGTGCATTCATTGACAAGTTCTATCCGTCCTCCAAGACGGTGAAGATTCGGAGCGCTCTTATGTCCTTCAAGCAAGGACCCCAAGAGACGCTCTATGAAGCTTGGGAGCGTTTTAAAGATCTGCAGCATCAATGCCCGCCCATAGCATTGAAGATTGGGAGCTAGTTCATAGCTTCTACAATGGTCTCCAACCGGGGACCAAACAAATTATTGATGCCGCGGCGAATGGTGCTATCTTATCAAAGACTCCCGAAGAAGCTACGGCCCTAATTGAGGAGATGGCCTCAAACAATCAACAATGGGGCGATGAGCGAGGACACTCTACGTCCTCCTTGAAGCCAACTAGTATCTATGAGACGAAGGCCGTAGCGGAGCTTACAAGCAAGTTTGATTCTCTCCACAAGGTAGTGGAGAGACTGGAGAAGTTTATCACGGAGCCCCAAGGAACCCCTTCCACCTCCGCACCAACGAACCAAATGTGTGATTGGCAAGACCAATCTCAAGCCATGTATTTGGGAGGAGAGCAAGGAGAAGGATCCTTGGAGCAAGTACAATATGTCGCGGGGAACCAAGGGTATTGGGCCAATCTGGCCACAAGAAATCATCCCGGTTTCTCTTACGCCAACAATGAAGGAGCTTTGAACCCGCCACAACAACCACCTCAACAAGCTCGACCACCACCACCACCCCAACAACAACACTATCCGCCGAGGGGGCCTCCACAACAAAATTTTCAACCGAAGCAACAAGTTCCACCTTATAGGCCGCCCGGATACATTCAAGGGTGGAGAAATCAAAATCAAAACCCTCCACAAGCTCAACAACGATCCGACTTCGAAGCTAGAGTGGAGGAGTTTATGGTCGAGCAAAAGAAGGTCAATGCTTCCTTGAAGGCGGGGCAAGAATCCCTTACAACCGTTGTGGCTCAAATATCGAAGCAATTGGCGTTGCTCAATTGAAACACTCAACAATTACCGGCGCAACCCGAGCAAAACCCACGGGGCAACACCGGCCACATCAATGCCGTGGTTGCCGTTACTACTAGAG
This sequence comes from Scilla litardierei, assembly GCA_030789695.1. Taxonomy (NCBI): domain Eukaryota; kingdom Viridiplantae; phylum Streptophyta; class Magnoliopsida; order Asparagales; family Asparagaceae; genus Scilla; species Scilla litardierei. The sequence goes on from CM061142.1 coordinate 46,655,757, forward strand.
GCGGGAAGGAAACCACCCCCGCCATGATTCCTACCGAGGAGCCCGTGGAGGAAAGTTTAGAGCCGATAGAGCCGGTAGTTGAAGTTGAGAACGAGAAAGATCCGCAAGTAAAGGAGAAATCTAGAGCGGAGCAATTGATTGAGGAGAGGCGCTTCATGCCACCGGTCCCATTCCCCCAAAGGCTTGCTAGAGCGAAAATGGAGAAAAGGCTAGCAAAGTTTCTCGACTATCTGAGAGGAGTTAGCCTCAACATTCCCTTCCTCGACGCCATCGTGGAAATCCCCACATATGCTAAATTTTTAAAGGATTTGATTTCGGGGAGAAAGAGGAAGGAGAAAATTATGCTAGCCGAGGAGGGCTCTTGGTTCACCAAGAGAGAAAAGGAGCCGGCCAAATTCAAAGATCAGGGGAGTTTTCGAATTCCTTGCACCTTGGGCGGCGTCCCTCTACAAAAGGCGTTGGTGGATTTAGTGGCTAGTGTAAGCCTCATGACTCTCTCCATGTTCCTAAGGCTAAACACCGGGACGAAGTTGAAACCTACCGACATGCGGATACAATTAGCCGATGGACGGATAACAAGACCGGTAGGGATCGCCGAAGACATTCCGCTACAAGTCCCGGGGGGCATATGCTTGCCATGTGACTTCGTGATCATGGACGTTAAGGAGGAGGGAGATACGTCATTGATACTTGGACGCCCGTTCCTCGCCACCGCCGGTGTCATTGTTGACGTGCGAGAAGGTACCCTAACTTTGGACGTCGGCAACATCGAGGTGGAGCTTCACATTCCTAAGGCTATGAAACACATGCCTTACCACGAGGAGCTTGACTACATGGACCTCCTTGACGAGGTAATTGAGGAGGCGATCCCCCACTCCATTGGCGCTCTATTCGATGAAGATTTCGAGGAAGGCCCGGATTTAGGCCACGATGAGAAGATAAATGATTCCCCTGACTTCTCCGCTGAAAATGATGAAGGCAACGCTGATGTCGCAAGGATTCGAGAGCTCTGCAAGCTCTCGAAATTAAAGTCTCCGAAGAAAGCTCCGCCGATACGGAAATCGGCGTCACCGGTGAAGCCGTTGACCGGAGCGAATGCTAGCTTGGGGGGAGCCTCCCCCCAACACTATTCAAGACGGGAGACCACCGCGGGAGAACACGCCGCCTCAACTTCCGAATCCAAGCGTTCTCCCCGGAAAGTTTGACGGGTGCATCCCATATGCACCAAACATCCCGCATTAATTGAAAATCATAGGGGGTCGAGCTCACGACCTTAAACGAGCGCTTGTCGGGAGGCAACCCGACGGTTATTGCTTTATTTTTATTTTTCTTATTTTTGTTTTAGAAATTTTTAGTGTTTTGAGTCGTTCGCCCCAAAAATCTTGCGATAACGGGTCCTATTTTTCCTGACAGGAGAGGAGGATGAGTGACCCATCATTAAGAGGATACACAACACGACGAGGAGCGCCCCAGGAAGGCGCTCGATGCTTAGGAGGAAGATGAAATCGACTGGAGGAAGAAAGACGGAGTTTGGAGCCCAAACGAAGACAAACAGCAGAACACAAGGCTCACTCGGCCGAGTATACTAGTCACTCGGCCGAGTACACAAGTTTGTCCGGCCGAGCCACTCACGAACGAGGGAAGTCTGCTGTACCCAACTCTCTGTTTATTTTCCTGATTTCAGTATAACTGCTACTCGGCCGAGTATATATATTCACTCGGCCGAGTAAAACGGATACGCTCCTAGGGCGAGTCTTGCCGAGTAGCTTGCGCCACTCGGCCGAATGGACTTACTCCACTCGGCCGAGGGTGGCAAGACCACTCGGCCGAAGCGTAGCGGGGAGGAATTTTTCTTTAAAGTTCACTCGGCCGAGCGACCTAGTCACTCGGCCGAGTCGTAACTTCTGCTATAAAAGGGGTCGCTGGGGGCTCGTTTTTCAAAACGAGTTAAAATCGATCGCCCCCGACTTTTCGCATCCCCCAGCGCCCGAACCCTCCCCCACTCGCCCGATCTCGACCCCGCGCCGCCGCTCGGCCACCCACCGCCGGCTGAGCCGCCGCCGCTCCTCGCCCGAGTCGCCGCCGGCGGCCACTGCTCCGGCCGACTCCGGTAACCCCCATTTTCGCCTATTTCTCCTCTTTCTGTGTATTTTTCGAGGATCCATGTGCTTAACGAACCCCAAACCCAAATTAATTTCTATTTCTATCTATTATACCCCTAATGCACCGTACGTTTTGAATATTACTCGTTGATATCTCCATTTCATGCGCAGGTTATTTTTGGGAGCTTAGGGGAGCCCAGGGGAGCTTCCAGGGACTGATTTGGGCTACGTGGAGGCGTCGTCTTCGCACGCTTCCACATATTTGCACTCGCGGCGTGTCGTGATATACTCTTTCCTTTATTTTACACATGCCGCATTTTTCACGCTTTTTGGTGCGCGCTCAGGGCCCATATGCCGCCCCGGACACGGCCGCGGTCGAGGAGAGCTTCTGCCAAGCGGAAGCGGTCGGATGATGCCGGCCCCTCCCACGAGGTGGAGGACTCTCCTCTGCCTTCTCCACCACACCCCATTCACCCTGCAGGCCCCACACACCCCGTACAGCCTGCAGAGCCCGCACAGCCCATACACCCCACACAGCCACTCCCTGCCGCTCCACAGCCACCACCTCCGGCTCCACTTATCGGGCCGCTGGGGATCACGTTCCGGAACGACGCACACCACGTCGCATTCAAGCGTATCTCCCAGCGCTCGATCGTACCCTCCAGGTTTGCACACCTTGCCGACCTAGGACGCCTGGGGGTACTAGAGGGGATGCTCACGTTGTATGACAATGTGGGCTGGCGAGATTTCTTTCAGGTGTCGGCGGACACGTTTATCCGCCCGACACTTGAGGTACTTAGTTCGATCGCCCGGACCGACGAGGGATGCTCGTTTCGGTTCATGGACCAGGAGTGCCAGGTCACTCTCGGTATGATGAGAGCCTTCTTCTCGTGGCCCGATGTCCCCGGGGCCGACCGAGGTTACACCCCCACCCATAGCCCCCCACCTTCCTTCGATGCCGGCGCCTTCTGGGCCCGGATTACGGGTCTTCACGCTGCCTTTGACCCTAGTAGGGCCAAGGCCTCGGCCATTGTCCATCCCTGCCTCCGTATAGCTCAGCGCCTTATGGCGACGACCTTTTTGGCGAGATATGAGACGGGTACGATGTCCACGCAAGAGCTCTATATGCTTTACGCGATGACACGGCCCAGAGCTCTATCTAGGGAGGGCGATGAGTTGGTCCCCGCCGTCGTGATTGATGTCGCGGCTTGGTTTTTGACCGCATCATCGTATCGATGGGCGCTCGCTCTCCGATATGCTGCGGCGGCCTGATCACCTTGCTCGCCCTTATGACCGGCGAGGATTTCCCTGACGACCTGCGACGAGCACCGGGCCCCACTTCTCTGTCGCTTGATGCTATGGCACGGATGAAGATGCTTCGTCCGCACGGTGAGCGACATTGTGTCTGGCTGCACGGCCCTTACGGTGTCGATTACATGATTCTTCCGAGCCTAGCTCGGACTCAGATTGCACCGGCCCATGTGGACTGGCTCCCTGCGATGGATGTTCTGATCACAGCCGCATACGTGCTCGAGGCCGAGGAGGCCGAGCAAGCCCACGCTGCCCACGCTGCCCCCCGCAGACCCTGTCGACCCTGCCGCGCCTGCTGCCCCTGTTGAACCCGTGGACCCTTAGCCTATCCCTGATATTTCTGCTGCTCCAGACACCTCTGTCCACACCTCTGTCGGTGTCGGGAGTACCTTCGCTGAGCCCACTTCCACTGCTTCAACGCCTGTCACCACCACCACTGGCCCTCTGTCTGCCGAGCCCGTGTCCTCTGCCCCACCCGAGCGCCCGCCGACTATAGTTGAGTACGGAGAGCCCTCTTTTGCCACCGCTGTTGAGACCACGGTCTCCGCTTCTGTCTCCACCGCTGCTGTATTTTCCGAGAGTGTCGTGGCGTCTGTCCACACTTCTGTGTCACCGACCTCTCTGGCCGCCTCGCTGCCACTTTTGTATTCTTCTTTCGTTGCTACTGCCTCCACTTCTCACCAGCCGGTGCCCCGGCCTCACACTGCGGCCAGGCCCACACTTGCGAGTGCAGCTCCTTTTGTTCCCTTGCCTGCTGAGCCCGTCACCTACGCCACCAGAGTACGCCAGCCCCGACCTGCACAGCCCCGAGCGGTGCGTCCCTCTGCACCACCTCCCCCTGACACTGTACTTCAGAGCATTCGTGCTCTCGAGGGGGCGGTGAGTGGCCTCAGAGGCGACCTCCGGACCCTGTCCGCCACCGTCACTACGATGGCTGGCCGCTTTGACCCGCTCCCACACATTCACTACTGTCTTACCCAGGTCCTGGAGCGTCTTCCCCGCGTACCCCCACCCACCCAGCAGGTTCCCACCCGACTTCTACACACACTCAGCCTGCTTCCACTTCCACACCCACACCCGCTCAGCAGCCTGCACCACCACCACCTCCTCCTCCGCCTCAGGACGGAGACGGCGCGTCACCACCTTCTTAGGCACCCTTGATGCCATCGATTATTTTTGCCGTTGCGCTGCCCGTTTCTGCTGGGACCTGATGCTTTTTGACCACCCCCTCCCCTCACTTATTTTGGATTCTCATTCTGATCATATCTTTATATCTCTTTTTTGGGAGAGCGGGAGAGTTTTTGGTGCCACACCTTTATTTCCATATCACTCCTATATCTGCATGCATCATGTCTGCATCATATTTTCGTTCCATTATTTTTCTTTTTTTTTCCCTCACGCATGCACCCTCACCTACCCCTCACATTACTTGTCTCTCGGTGTGCCACACTTTACACATTGAGGACACTGTGCCATTTAGCTTGGGGGAGTGAGTTCTCACGTTCTTTTCGATTTGCCACCTTTATTTTTAGTTTTTCACGCCATTTTCCGCTTTTGCACTTATTTTCATCAATTTTCTTTTATTTTACCATGCATCACGTTTTCCGTATTTTCTTCTGTGTGCCGCAGTGTAAATAGTTCTGTTCTTCCCTTTATCTTTATTTCTTTTTCATCTCATGCTAGAGATGACTTTTCTATGATGATGATTACGTGGAGTTAGCTTCCTTTATATGCATGCTATATTTGTCATGTCTTAGATTCTATTTCTGATATCATATGCTAAGACTTGCCTTGCATCTAGAGATAGTAACCCACACTTTTTCCACATGAAAATGGATGAAATTTTATTATTAGCTTAGTCTGAATATTCATATGTATGCTATCGCAGAAAACACACCAAGATTCACGCATTGAATGCTTATATCTGGAGTACCGATTTCTTTTCCTATATCACTTCTATAAGCATGATTTGTACATTTCACTTCAGGATGATTGAATGATGTTAGCTATGATAAATCTGGATTAGTTAGCTTTTTTGTGATCGAAACTGAGTAGATTAGATTACCCTGCTGAAGTTGTCGTGCATGTCTTATAGAGTGAACCGAGAGATATATTTATTTCTTTCTCCACAAATCTTGAACATCATTTCTCTACTTTAAAATCATTGGTGAATCTCCCCTTAGCGATTCTATTATATGGCATTTCCCCCGCTATTAATTCCTAGCTCCAAATTTCCCGAATTAAAAAAAAAAGAAAAAAATTCTTGTATATCATTATCTCTCTTTGAGTTGGGATCATTGTGTATATATGCTATATGAAAAAAAGGAGAAAAAGAAAAGAAAAGAGGAAAGAACCTCAATAAAAGATCACATCTCATGTTTTCTCTTTCTTCTCTCTTTTTGTATTCATTTTCATTACTTTTGGAGCTTTATAAAAATGGGGATGTAAATATTTTTTATGCCACCATGCTTATAGATAAGCTTGGGGGAGGGAATCCAATGATGTGTGAGAGAGTGACTACTTGACGTTGCACGACAACCTAGGCTAAGTAATATTCTATACTCGGTGAGATTATTTTTAGCTTTACGAAGTCCAGAAATCTATGCCTAGCACTCATTTCATGAAATCCACACTTTTCTATTCTTTCTATTCTATTGTGTGATATTCTTATACTCCTCATAGAAAGCATTCAATTGAAAAGTGTGTGATCTGCGATTTGTATAGCGCTTTAAATGATTCAGACGATGTTAATTCTAAAATTATTCCGTTTTCATGATTATATCGTTGTTCGTGGGTTTTCTATTTCTATTTGCACTATTATACTATGATATCAAAATAAAACTCTTTGACATGTGTTTTTCATTCCGTGCATGCTATATGAGTAAGCGAAACCCACGTCATGAGGAAATGATCTAGCAGATTCCCTCTTCGCTTCTTTCTTTCTTCTTTGTTTTTATTTCGTTCTTCGTTCTTCTTCGTTTTTCATTGTTTTTCGTTTTCCGCCGTTTTCGTTTTCCGAACCCACCGGGTGCGCCTTTTACTTATCTTCCTCGAGGACGAGTAAGAGGTAAGCTTGGGGGATTTTGATCACTCCTTATTTTACACTTTTTTTCCCGCATGTTTGCATGCCGTTTAGATCGCCCAAATCATGTTTTTCACGATATATCGACGATATTGCGATGCTTTTCACGATTTGTTGTTTTTGTCGCATTTCAGGTGATTTGGAGCGATTTGGAGTGATCTCGAGATACGCCTACTCCAGAGTGTCACCGATGACCTCCCCGAGGGGTATTTTGCTGTTGGAGAGGAGCGGAAGAAGAAAGAACGTCGCACGAGCGACGAGGAGGCCAAAACAAGCTGTTTGGGCATTTTTGGTGTCCCACTCGGCCGAGTGAAGGAGTCACTCGGCCGACCAGCGAGACACCGCTCGGTCGACTAGATCAGATACGTTTCAGACGTGCACTCGGCCGAGCGACAGAAGCCACATCGGCCGAGTGACGAGATCCCGTCCGCCCGAGTGGCACCCAGACGACGCATGTCAAAAATCGCCAACTTACTGTTTTTCGTCTGCCTGAGCTTCAGAAGACCCACTCGGCCGAGTGGCAAATGCCGTCCGCCCGAGTACCAAGAAGCCATCGGCCGAGTAACGGCACCTCACTCGACCGAGCGACTCCCGAAGTGAAGACCCCTGAAGGCCCCGACTTACTAGAAATTTACAGGGTTTCTCACTCGGCCGAGCGACTTTTGTCACTCGGCCGAGTGCGACACGCTGCCTGTAGCGAAAATTGCGGATTTTAGGCTGCGCAGGGGTATTTTGGTCACAGTTTTTTGGACGATTTTGAGGGGTATTTAACCCCTATTTTTACCCTAGTTTAGGGAGCTTTTCTCTTAGATTTTTGCAGATTTTTAGATTAACTTTTTTAGCTTTATTCTTGTGATTGGAGAGGAGACAAAAGTTGATTTTTGTTGGATTATTTGAAGAACTCAATTGGTTTGTGTCTCTCTCCTCTAAAAATTCTATTTTTATTGCATATCTCAATATTGTGATGAATTCTCTTATTAATTTCATTGATTATTTTTGTGTTTGTGCTATGAATTGTGAGTAGTCTCCACGTCTTGGGGCGTGGGGATGAACCCTACGAGCCCAATTTCAGATTTGTGATGAATTGGTAGAAATTTTGCTAGAATTGCTATTAGGGATTAGATTGGGATCGATTTACTACGGATGGCTAGGAGTTCATACCGATTGGGATTTGCAAGAGATTGGATCCCAATTCGATAGGAAACCCTAGAAATCCGAATTGGGTTGGAATCGAATTTCCGTAGTATCGGTTTACAAGAGATTGGACCGATACTAGGGTTTCCGGTTGCAATTCCATACCGATACCCATTTGCAAGAGATTGGACGGGTAGGAACTATCCCAACTTAGGTCGCGGCCCGAGTTTGCACGAGAGTGGGCGCGGGGCGCGATTGAACGATGATGTTGATCCTAATGCTAGTTTGCCTAGGCTAGGGTTTGCAAGAGATTGGACCCAAAACCTAGGATAGCTATAGACCGGCAACAGCGCAAGAGCGTGAGCTAGGTTCTACATTCAGTTGCAACTAGTTCATCCAAATTTTATTCTAGCAATTTTGATACCAATGAACCACATTGACGAGATACGGTGAGTAGCGGGGATTCCCCATTCCATAGACGTTCTTTATTTGATTTGATATCTTCGTACTTTGTCTGACGATTGTGACAGGATCGCCAAAGGCAAAATTCTCTCTTTGTTTTTCTTAATAGCCAGGTTGATTGGAGCAAGCACGGTCATTCGTCCTCCCTGTGTTCGATAACCCGCTCGCCGCTATACCGTGCGCTTGCGGTAAAACTACAACCGTTCTTCGGGTTACATTCCGGAGCGATCACTCCTCCCTAAGAACAACTAGATTTGAACTTCTTAGCCCCTCTGCATTAATCAGATGTGAGAGGTTATTGTAACTTGACCTGGACTTCATGGCACTGTAGAAGAATTTTGAATTTCTGTCACCAAGCTTCAGCCAATTCTGCCTGCTCCTTTGTCTAAAGTCAGCCTCCTCCATGTCCAAGGCATTTGCAAGTCTGAAAGTCATATCTTGCTCCCTCTTTTGGAGCTGAATGTCACTATGAATGTTTGCATGTGACTGAATTATGAGGAGCTCATCACGGCACAAATTTGACAGCCGAAGTTGATTTGTGCATAGCCGAAAATTTTTTCAGCTCATTTTTGAGAAAGAACAGTTTATTTACAACCCTTTTCATTGGGGAGACATGCAAATTATTACTCGGCCAATTTGCAGCGATAAAATCCTTGTACCCAGGCAAATTACACCAAGAATTGAAGAATTTAAAGGGTTTTGGGAACGATGGTACCTTGGGGAGGAGGTACACGATCATAGGGGCGTGATTGCTAGATCCTGGCGATGCATACTCCATGAAGGAATGAGGCAGTCTAGTAATACAAGCCAAATTGCATATAATCCTGTCAAGCCTAGCTGAAATTCGTCCCCCTCCAATACGCCTATTGTTCCAGCTGTAGCAGTTGCCTATGATCTTCATATCCATCAACTGGCAGTTCCTTATACAATTATTGAAATCTTCAACCCCTCTAGTATCCAAAGGACGCCCACCAATTTTCTCATTTGAAAATCTAACACAATTGAAGTCGCCTCCTACTATCCATGGCATATTACCCAAAAAGATAGCATCGGCGGATAATTCACTCCAGAGATCCAGCCTGAGGGGTGCAATATTAAATGCATATACATAGTAAGGCCCATAACAAGTCCTGAAGCATTAGAGATAACCAAATAAATATGTTGCGCTGATTTAGAATGCGTAGAACAGCTCCAGATAGAGCCATCATAGTGTATAACAATACGCCCCCCGAATGCATCACTCTATTGTCAACACAACACCATCTATTAGGAAAACAATTTGAAATCCTAGACGCATTCACATCCTCCACCTTAGTTTCCAACAAGCAGGCAATAGAAGGCTTAAGTTTCTGAACTCTAATTTTAAGCTCACTCCTCCGCGATGAGTTGTTGAGACCCCTAGTATTCCATAGTAGAACAGACATTAGGACACATTTGGAAGAGCTCCACCACAACTAGCTATCTGTGAGCTCCTACGGGAAGCCGACTGGGTGGCAGTAATCATCGCTCCTTTCTTAGCTTTATTATTGGAGGACAAAGATCTTAATGAGTCTTGTTCAGCATCCCAATTAGGATTAGGAATTGAACATATTCCATGTGCCTCAGCATCATCAGACTCAAGAAGAAGGGTAGGCTACTGAATTACTTTATCAAAGAGCATATCCGGATTAGATACATGCAATACTTTTGAGGAAGAGGTCTCAGCTATATTTTGAGAAGCTTCAGCTTGTATCGGAAGTTGAGTTTCCTCAGCTATAGGAGGTAGAAGGACCTCCCCTGCTTGAATGCTGGCAGCACTACATTCAACTTCAAACCAAACTTTCTTCATGGTACTATTAAGTCCCTGCAACTTCTCCTCAAAATTCGGCCCTACACCACTTCCAATATCAGTAATGACATGTCCCAGCTTGGGATTAAAAGGTTTATTAGAATCATTCAAGCACAAGTCAACTTCTGCAACACTTTCAGGTTCAGTTGCAATTGGAATTGAATGCTCAGCAACTTCTGAGCGATTATCTTGCTGCACAGATAACGAATCACTCTTCATGATGGACTTTTGAGGAGCAATACCAACCTTAGGAGAAGAGTTACCGATGCCTACAGAGGAGGTAACTTGAGATTTTGCCGGGCCAGAGTTTTGTGCCATATCAGTTTGGATTGAAGAGGGCTCCACCAATTGCGGAGAGCTTAATGAACATTGAGAATCGGTATGCCCAAAGCAAGTGCAGGAATTGCATCACGGGGGCTCCCCATCGTACTTTACCTCCACAGAGATCGTAGTACCTTCCTCTATCTCTACCAAAATAGAGCGCACCAATGGTGACTTTGCATCCACTTCTACTAGGCACCGAGCATACAATATCCTATCCAAATTAGCTGTAGCCCGGTCCAGACACATAGGTGTTCCCACAACACTCGCGACAATATTCAAAATATCCAACGTCCAAAGATACACGGGTAAGTTGTGCAGCTGAATCCAAACCGGGAAAGCAGAAAGGATGTCTCGGTCAAGCGTCAAAGATTGGCTCCACCTCTGTAAAACGACGAGTCGTCCATCAAATAGCCAGGGACCCCCGTGCAAGATCAATTCACAATCCTCCACTTTATCAAAGCAGAAGTAGAAGAACCCATTCTCCTTAGAGAATATACGAAGCCCCCCCTTTAGCTTCCAAAGACGCTCCGTCCCAGCCTTAATTTGCCCGTAATAGGGTACGTCTCCTAGCACATAACCAACAAGGGTATTACTCCATTTAGCCGCACCAGCCTCCACCAAACATGACGGGATCTTCGCTTTGACTACACCATCATCGCCAATAAGAGGAGGGATGAGTGACATCACCAGTGGGTCCGAATATTTCCGACGCGTTGAGCAAATGTCAACCCATGACTTTTTCCCATCTACGGCGTTAATACGAATTGGAGCAGGGGGTCGCACAGCCCCAGTCACCTTGGGAACAAAGCCTGCCGCCTGGGGAGCAGAGTAACGAGAAGATCTCAGGGCGCCCTCCTCACGGCGATATCCCCCAGATACAGACGAACGAGCGTCCCTCCTCAGAAAACTTCCCCCAAATTTGATGTTATTCGAAGGCTCAGGACAACCAAAATTAGATCGCTTGTTAACTCTTGCAGCCTTATTCCTCCTGCGATCCACCAATTTCCAATCACCGACAGAAGTATCCGATCTACTCCCAGGCAAACGAGTTTGAATCGCCTCCTGATCCCTACTAATCTCCTTAGCAGAGATCGCATCATGATCTACGACCGAAGAGGGTGGCTTCCCCATGAGTACCGCTGCAGGGTTAGGAGCGCCACCGACAGAAGTATCCGATCTACTCCCAGGCAAACGCGAAGAGGGTGGCTTCCCCGTGAGTACCGCTGCACTAGGGTTAGGAGCACCGCCGCCTGAAGAATCGCCTGGGTCGCCCAACTCTCTCTCTCCGAAAATCACGCCTACCATCTTTTTTAAATAATAAAGATTAAATTATTTATATCAAGATACATATATTCAATGAGCTTTGTCTTGCTTTTGATGATTCTTGCAGTATATGTGATGTATTGAATGATTCTCTTATCTGAATGTAAATTTGCTGAACTTTATAATCTACATAGATAAAGTTAGTATGCACAAATAATAACAAATACATGTTTGTATCATCAAAACTTTATGGAGGGAGAAAATCAATTGTTGTTTTCCAATATTCTCCATCGTTTGATGATGATCGACAAACATTAATATGAAAGTAACGAAAATAAATGATCCCCCTACATATATGCTTTATATGAAAAAACATATTATATGTTAAATAAATTAAATGAAGTCATATATAAAGTCATATTTAATATTTTAAGCTAAAGTCATGTTTGGAATACTTTATGTTAAAGTCATGTTACTTTAATTTTTGAAAGTATTGAATTTTGTTATATTTCCCCTATGTAACGATTTGTATTAGGTATTTTCTCTCCCTTTGTAATCATCAAAAAAATGGGTAAAATAATGAGCAAAACATTGTGGAAAATAGAACTAATCGACTATTGAAGATTGCTAGCCGACTAATAAACTGTCTATGGAAGGCAAAAATCAAATGCTCATAAAGAACTAAAAGACAGTTTTTATTAGTAACAGAACCGAGTACATTCTTACAGCAGAAAGTAAATCAATAAGCAGAGACTAATAGTTAAATCAAACAAGCCATACATCCTAAAACAGAGAAACAAACATGACACAATCTAGAGTATTATCGAGTAACTGATTGACCTAGTTGACTAATTACATAAAAACAGACAAACAATCAGCCTAAAATTCAGGAGGAGGCTGTGGGGGATAGTGTGATGAAGATGGAGCATACGGATTCCACCTCTCCAAGTGACTCAAAATCTAGGCTTGAGTCCCTTGAATTTACTCCATGGTTTCATTACACGAGCAAACCGACTATCAATACTACTGAAGTAGGTTTGAATTCCCTCAAATCCGGCATTGATGTCTTCATGAAGTCAACTAATTTTAGTTTACTCGAACTCTCGTGAAGAGGAAGACGGAGTATTGGGATTCACTCCAACTCAGTGACGACATAATGGAGGCTTGGCTTGGTGAGGTTCTTCATCGGTTTCCTCGCCCTCATTGGTGGGTGCCAGTGGTTGAAGGTCCATGCTTAAGAGCATCGATCCATCAAAGTCAATGGTATTGATAATAGAGAATTGTCTCTCCAAATCAACTTCGAAATGACAGAGAATATCAGGGATGGTGTAGGGAAGATATATGTGATGTGAGACCGGCTTGGCCAAAGAAGAGAGAAGAACATACCTCCAATTTACTTTGAGTCCTCCTACGACAACACATAGACAACGACCTAAGATGTCACTAACATAATTGATAGAGATATACTTAGGGACTAAGTTGCATGTACAGATTTTAAGCATGAGACATGGAGTTGGTAGTAAATTCACGGCGCTTATGCCAATGTAAAAATTGGGGCTTAACCTATTAAGAACATTTTGGTTGTCCATAAGGAAGAAAAGATCGTCGACATGAGAATATGGAATACCAAGAATTTGGGAAAGAGATTGAGGAGTTAGATGGATTTTGACACCCTTGACGGTGGTGTCGATGAATATGTTTCCACCTTCTTGGGTGACTTCCATATTTAAGTAAAATTCTTTCACAAGGCTTGGATAGTATGGGACCATGTGATCTAGACTCCATATACTAAGAAGAGAAACAGTGGAGAAGAGATGAAAGATATGAAATTGGAGGATCATTGGGTCACTATAATTGATGTATCTCTCCGCATGGAAGGGAAGAGAGGACAATGCATCGAATTTGGCTCAAGCCTCGTGGGTTGTGAAGATGATGGGACGGCGGTCGGTGGATTGAGAACGACGCTGGTTACTAGACAATGCCATTGTAGAGTGGGGTTTGTAGAAACAAGAACGTTTGGAGTATTGAGACTTTGGTTTTCGCATGGAGGAAGATGAAGAGAATTTATCTACTTAAATAGAACAAAATGTTGTGGGAAAATTTAAGTTTGAAAGTTCAAAACCGAATTAAAACCATATTAAATGGCATTTAAATTTTCTAGGGTGGTTGGAAAACGGATTGGTTTGAAAAGATGCATATGAATCATTCGGAAATTGCAGGTTTTTTTGGAAAACTGCACCCATTTAGTCGACTAGGCAATTCTATGGGTCGAATAACGCAGTTCAACCAACTGTCTGCGTTGGAAAGACACGTGAACAGTAAAGTTTTGAAACATTTTGGTCAAAAATTCTGAGTGCTACAGTACCATATAAGTACTCCCTAGTTGTAATTGTGAGGGGAAAAGACAAAATGATTGAATTGATATGACCACTCACAAGGGCAAAGTACTTTATACTTATAGATGGAAATTTGAACTTTGCTTAAAAATATTAAATTGATTTGTCTTATCAAATGTCTAAAGTACATCGGATAAGACAGAACAATTAAATGATAATATATAAAAGAAATTTTTAATAAAATCGTTATCCAGCTTGTATAGGTCTGAGCCAGCGTATTAATCGACTATGGTATATGTCTTATCGACTAATAAAAATTTAAATTAATTCAAAAAATCTATAAAAATATATAACTACAAAAATTTTATTTTAGATAGTTTTCTCTATAAAATATCAAAATTCAGATTCACTAATTATTCCTAACTCCCTTCTAAGTCTTAAAAAAGTTTCTTCTTTTAAAAGCTTAGTTAGTATATCATCAATCTGATTTCAGTGGCTATATATTTTAGTATGATATCACCTTTCTGAACATGATCATCTAAGAAGTGATGATGTATGTCTATGGGTTTAGTGCGTGCATGATAAAATGTATTTTTCGATAAATTGGTTGCATTTGTGTTATCACACATAATTGGACATGTGTTACACTTAATGTCATAATCTGGAATGTTTTTATTTTGTTCAAAAGATTTGTGCACATGCTAGTTCTGCGATAATATATTCTGCCTCAATTGTAGATAATGAAATCGAATTTTGCTTTTTGCTAAACAATGAAACTAATGCTTGGCCAAGAATGTGACAAGTGCCAAGAATGTGACAAGTGCCACTTGTGCTTTATGGTCGAATTTGCAATCAGCAAAATCAGTATCAGTATATGATAACAAATCATATGTGCTTATTTTAGGATAAAATACGCCAAAATTAGATGTGTGTTCAATATTTCTAATTATTCTTTTTACTGATGTTAAATGTGATACGTTAGGATCTGCCTGATATCTAGCACACAAATATATTGAAAACATAATATCTAATCTACTAGCCGTAAGATAAAGTAATGATACCTCGATAAAAGCATTGATCAACACTTTTACCATTTATATCTTTGTCAAGAGATGATGACGTACCATCGGAGTACATTTTTCTGCAGAATTCTCTAATCCAAGACGTTTGATGAGTACCTTTGTGTATTGACTTTGATAAATAAAGATCCCTTCTTTCATTTGTTTAATTTGCAGTCCAAGGAAATAAGTAAATTCATCCATGTGACTCATCTCAAACTCATTCTGTGTAGCCTTAGAAAATTCTTGACATAAAGAATCAGATCTGCCTGATATCTAGCACACAAACATATTGAAAACATAATATCTAATCTACTAGCCGTAAGATAAAGTAATGATCCGATCATAGCTCGATAAAAGCGTTGATCAACGCTTTTACCATTTATATCTTTGTCAAGAGATGATGACGTACCATCTGAGTACATTTGTTTGCAGAATTCTCTAATCCAAAACATTTGATGAGTTTCTTTATGTATTAACTTTGATAAATAAAGATCTCTTCTTTTATTTGTTTAATTTGTAGTCCAAGGAAATAAGTAAATTCATCCATGTGACTCATCTCAAACTCATTCTGTGTAGCCTTAGAAAATTCTTGACATAAAGAATCATTAGTATATCAACATATATTTGTATGATTATAACATCAGATTCTATGTGCCTTGTAAATAATGTAGAGTCTACCTTACCAATGGAATATCTAGACCTTAATAAAAAAACTCTTAAGTCAATCATACCAAACATGTGGTGCTTGTTTTAGACCATATAAATCTTTCTTTAACTTGAAAACATGGTTTTCTAAAGTTTCACGATGAAAACTTGGAGGTTGTTCAACATAAACTTCTTCCTTAATAAAATCATTTAAGAATGCACTTTGACGTCCATTTTATATAATTTAAAATTTTTATAGCATGCATAAGATAATAACATTCTAATAGATTCTAAGCGTGCAACTGATGCATAAGTCTCATCATAATCTATTCTTTCTTCTTCATTATAATGTTGTGAGACTAACCTAGCTTTATTCCTAACTACTTGTCCAGATTCATCTAGTTTATTTTTAAACACCCATTTTGTTCCAATAACTGGATGATTTGATTGTCTTGGAAATAATTCACTTAAATCATTTCTCTTCAACCGATTTAGTTCTTTCTGCATTGCAATAATCCCTGAAATATCCTTACAAGCTTCATGTACATTCTTTGATTCAATGGATGAATAAAGGCACAATGTGTCATTTGTTCTATTTGTGATCTAATTCTCATGCCATCTAATATGTCTTCATTAACTAATTAATGTGGATGGTTGAGAACTTCTACATATGTCTTAGGAAGTTCTATGTTTTCTAAGGTTGATTTATTAGAGGAATTAGTTGCACCATCATCATTATTGTCTAATTTAATATTTTCAAGTGAATTTGATGCGGGTATTAATTCATTATCTTCTATAGGTGTGCTACATATGTAATTTTCATCAAATGTCACATGAAGTGAGTTTTCAACACTTAAAGTTCTTTTATTATATACTTTATAGGCTTTGCTACGAGTGTACTAACCAATAAATATTCATCTTAGAATCAAATTTATCTAGTGCATCTTTAGTGTTTAAAATAAAACATTTACATCCGAAAATCTGAAAACAAAATTCATGTCCACATGCGATCGAATTATTAAAAATAATTCGAAACAAGTTTTATTTAGTATATGTCTTACTAAAATCCTATTTAAAATATAACATGTTGTGGCAACTGCTTTGCCTAAAAATACATAGGTAAATTACTAGCATATAACATAGTCCAAGCGAATTCTTGTAAAGTCCTATTTTTCAATTCAACTACACCATTTTGTAGAGCAGCTCTAGGAAAGGAAAAATTATGTGTTATGCGAATATCATTACAAAATTTTGTGAAAGATTCATTTTCAAATTTTCCTCCATGATCACTACGAATAGTAATGATGGTTTAAGATTTTTGATACGACTATTCTGAGATGGCCTAAGATCGGGCGGCCCATGCCCGCAATTTAGACAGACGTCCCGAAAGAGCGAGCCTAATGACGAGGCCCTTACGAGGACTCAGAGCCGGGTCGGCCTCGACTTAAGCAGACGCCCTGGCCAGTCCATGACAACGGGAGCTAACCGCTCCCCTTAAAGTGTGCCCCTTAATCACAATTAAGCGGCCCCATTACGCCCATCTTCATGACCCATTAAAGCGCCATCAAAGTGGCAGATTATGGGGGTGAAAGGCAGGGGACATGGAGAGGGGGAGAATGTGGGAGGGTTCCTATAAAAGGACTCGAGGTACGACAGATGAAGGGATCACATCCTGGATACTGATACGAAAGGTATTCTACTCATACGACCTTGTCTTCCACCTTTATATTTTCCTCTCCATAGCTCAGTCTGAGGACTCGCGTATCGGCCTCCCCGCGAGCCATACCGATCCCATTGAGCATCCCTCAGATCCGTTCTGACTTAGGCATCGGAGAGGACTTGGTCGGAACCAAGGTCTAACGCCCCTGACGAGCTTTCTCGTCTGTTCAGGCCGAGCTAATCAATTGATGCCGAGGCTGTCCCTCAACGTCATCCCAGTCGAGACCGGGCATCCTCGATCACGATCCTGCTCGCTCCTACAACTTCGAAGATCCCGCTTCGTCGAGGCTACCCTTCGGAAAGCTGACGTGAGGATCTGAGCGTCCCTTGTCAGGCAACCACGTCTCGACCGATCACGGGGGTCCTACACATCCCCTTGACCACGTTGACCTCCCGTCCACTGGTCAATAATTCAATGGTGAGAAAACACCGATAAACATCCGGCATCATTGATGCGTCTGGAATGTAACCCTAGAGCGACCTAGTAATGGCACGAATTACACGGAGATAAATCCCCGGCAACGACGCCATAAACTTGATCTAGCCGGAACTAACTCTGAAACGATGTCGTTTACCGCAAGCACATGGTATAGTGGCAAGAGGGTATCAAACACGGGGAAGCGGTGCTATACTACCAATCTACTCCTAGGTTTAGTTAGACTTGCAGGTTTATTGGTGGATGTGGAGTATGGAGTGTTGTAATGGTGATGGATGCGAAGGTCATGTCACTCGATATCGCAAACAAGTGGGTCCATACAAAGAAAGAAAGAAAAGACTAGGGCTTTAGGACTCACCACTAGGACCGTCGGACGTCGACGCTAGGCTAGGACTCTTACGTTGCATTGGTTTTATTGGGGGATTGTAGCATCTAGAAAGTGAATTCATGCGTCTGGACATCATGAATCTAACGTATCGCATAAACCCCACTTTCAAGATAGGTGCATACAATACGTGCATTAAGGATCTACAAAGTTCTCACCACTCTCGTGGTTAGAACACTCTCAACTCGTACCACTCTCGTGGATTAGAGCTTCGAGATATTTTGGTGGCTCTTATTGACGCAATGGTGGTAGCCGTCAATTAGTGATATAGTTCGTCGGTGGATCCCATCATCGCACGAGTCGGGCATGGTCACGTACCTCGGTTGAATCCACCAACTCTCTAATTAAATCCATAGGATACTCCTTAAGCTAATCGATTCCACCGACTGTGGGCACGATCTCAGTATGAGTTCTCCTAGGGATTTTGTTGGATAAACCAAAATACAACCCCATTTATATCCAACGCACCATAAAAATCCCAACTTTGCGTCTAAATCCTAAGATCCATGGGCTAATCCCTTAGCCCTAGAAAATACTACTCAAGAATAGCAATAGCAATAGATAATAGAACGCACAAAGATTTTATTGCATACATCGAAAAGGGATAAACAACAAGAAATCACAAAGAAAATAATAATAGAATTAAAAAGGGCAAAAGTACTTATCTTGATACAAAGGAGGGGGGTCTAAGGCATAGCCTAACTCCCCAAAAGATCGTCGCCAAAAAACCCTTAAAAAGATCTAAAAACTCTTCTCTAAAAAGTATTAAAAAAGTGTCTCAAAATCTCCCTAAAAGTCCCTACAAAATATCCTCTAAAGTTCCCCAAAATCTCTCTAAAAGTCTCTGTCGAGAACTCTCCACTGACTGCTGCCCGCTGCCTCTCAAAAACCCTCGCAAAATCAACCCTTCCAAAATTGCAAATCCAGGGCCCACGGCGACTCGGTTCGAGCAGGAAGTTGCTCGGTCAAGTTGTCACAAAGTTTGATACGTCGTCCAAATGTTTGCTCGGGCCGAGGGAGGCATGCTCGGTCGAGTAGTCCGGCTGCTTGGTCGAGCAGCCCTCCTGCTCGGTCGAGTACGACTGGCTCGCTCTGCCTACACGGTCGAGCAGGTACTGCTCGGTCGAGTATGAGGTTGCTCGGACCGAGTAAGTGGTTGCTCGGTTGAGTAGTGGTCGAACGGCAGCATTTTTAGCACTATGCTCAGTCGAGCAGTCAACTGCTCAGTCGAGCAGTCAATTGTTCCACCTAAAAATGCATTTTAGCATGATTTTTCACCCTGCTCGGTTGAGTAGAGTGCTCTGCTCGATCGAGTAGGTGTCAAACAGATTTCAGCAGAATTTCCGCACTGCATCATCAACTTGCAGAAATTCTCTAGGGCTCATCCGGCCTCCGATTGGCGCATTCTTGGTGGCGTTTGAACCATCTTGATGTCTACTATCTGGAACAAATTTCATAAAATAGTGAAAAATCACAGGTGATAGCAGATTTTATCCTGTTCCCAGCACTTCGGGTCGCTCGATTCCTTCGCCGCATCATAGCTCGATCGAGCGACCTTCTCTCTTGCCCCTTTCTTACTCCAGTATTCTTTTTGGCACCTCGAGCATGTCATCAAGAGTCTCATTGGTGCTCTCACATCGCCGATTGTCTTATTGACTCCAAATTGCTCCAATATCGTCCCAAATCCCTGAAATGGACATAAATACTCCGAAAGTCATATTATTCCAAATAATAGCGTAAAAACGTATGAAATATGTAAATGATCAATCATTTTGACGTGTAATCATTTAGATAAAATGTGGAATATAATGACACATCAAAATCCTCCCAAGCTTACCTCTTACTCGTCATCGAGGAAGACTAGTAAGAAGCAAACAAGGGAGATGGATACAATGGAGATGCGAGGTAGTGGTGTGTAGTGGAGACAAGGGGTTCAATCTTAAATTCAGAAAATACAAGAACCCAATATATGCAAGCTCTCGTGAATACGCGTCAAAATGAAATTAGAACACATATACACAACAAATACTTAAGTCTCGATCAAATTAAAATAATGTGGATTTCAATAAATGTAATGAACTTGATAAGAAATAAAATGAGAGTAGAGTTATATTATATCATAGTTTATCATGCAATATACTAAGTTCACAGAAATGAAACCAATGTCCACAACACATTCTCTAAGCAGTATAATATGTCATGATCAAACGTTTTCAAGCATGAGTGGTATTTTGTTATACTTCATGGAATGAATTTAACAAATTCAATCAAGGTAAGGCATCACCACACTACGACCATTTCAAGACTCCTAGAACCCATCAACTTTGCCATGTCTTAGTTCTATATAGAAATGGAGATAAGGGTATGGGATTTTTGTAGTTTTATATTGTTTTGGCTATATGAATATTTCATATGCACTTTCTTTCTTTGTATACATGAGATAGCTCAATATATACAAAAAGCGGCATATGCATCCCAAACCAGAAGGTTTTAGGGCATTGGGTTACGAAGAACCCATAGGGCCTTTTATTCATGATATGCATTTTTGGGATTTTTGCAAACTCACGTAAAGCGATGGAATGCAAAACATGATCAAAGATCATTTATTGGCTATTCACTAAAGCAAACGAAAAAGTATAGAATTTAGACATGGCTCGGTTTCAGGAATCCTAATCGTCACTACTTTGGTTGTCATGTGGTTATCATATCTCTTTTGAATCACTAAACATCCATGAAGAAATAGAATTATCAATCAAATCATACAGGAGTCAAATAATTTTCAGATTTTGATTCATTCATTTTTTAGCTTAACTGTTTCGAGAATGTGGTTATGAAACTATGGATTCTACTATGAAAAAGCATATTAACAAAGATACACTAATCAAGGAATCGAACTCTAATCTAACAGATATCAGAGTTCATAAAAAAATAAATCCACGATATTTCATAGAAAATGAAGCATATGAGATATAAATATAGAGGTGAAAATGGTTCATATGGAAATTTCGAAGTGTGTTTCACGATGAAGCAAAGTGCGTGCACTATGCACTCCCCCAAGCTTAAACATCACATTGTCCTCAATGTGTGTACGATATAAATAGAGGACAACAACAAGATTGGGGGCCACTCAACAAAATAGTGTCTCCCCCAATCTTAAACATCACATAAAAATTGGGGAGAGAGGTGAAATAAGCGCCAAATATAACGGTGGGCATGGATGATAAATAGTGGGTTAGGTGCAAAAGATAATTGAGCGGGTGAATTTATTAAACTAGGAAAGCATATAAAATCCTATACGGTCCTCTCGCTGCTGAGAGGATTCGTGTTTATTGAAAACATAAAATACTACACTATTAGATTGGTACCACCTGTAGCAAAATGCGCATCCAATATCTTTGTCGGTGCAGGCAGCTACTCTATCTGCACTTTACGTGGCTCCGCCAGGTGCGTATCTCCACGGGCTCCATCAGATTCCAGCAATACGGCTCCCAACATCTCTCCAAGGACTCCACCTGTACCCTGGAAGAGATAAGTCACATCAATCTGATGTGGAAAATTCTTCCCCTATATATATATATATATATATATATATATATTCCAAAGAGAGTCATCAATAATAATATTTAAAATTACGATTGATTGAAAACACTTCCTTGGAAATAAATTTGTACTTTCGTGCACCACGTCGATCAACTCCTCATTGTTTGCCTCAGGTTGTTTAGTTAGCTTTGGCATATATGTGTGGGCCTCATCAGGCAACTCTTCATCATCGCCAGACTTATCCCATTGCACTTCCTGATCATATTCAATAGCATCCATGTGTGCTAACTCCTCGCTGTCCTCCTCATATGCATCCCATCGTACCTCTTGATCATATGTATGTGTATCCTGTAAAAGGCACGATGAGTCATCAAAATTTGAATCATAAAAAAACATCATATACATGAGGGGAATCAAAAGCAAAGGACGAGGGAGTAAAAGATTCTCCCTGAATGGGAGCAATAAGCTCTGTGTGATAGTCCTCGGCGTCAGTGGAAGGGTGATCCTCTGAGGGATGCTTAGCCTCTGTAGAAAGTGGAGGTGGCTGCGCTAGCTCAAAAGGAGGAGGATAATGCTCGGGATCCTCATGAATGGCTTTGTCCTCGTCCCAATGCACGGCCTCCTCGGTGACAAGCTCTGGCTTCGCATGTAAGGCCTCCTCAAAAGCATGCTCTGGCTCATGTGGATGGCAAGGGGGAGCGACGATGGCACAAGTTGACTCCGCAGTGCCATGTGCCGTTGTCTAGTCGGAGGTGGCAATATCAAAGCACATGCTATCTTCCCTAAGCTGAACGTGGACATCATCCTCAGGCTCCTCTGGTATAGAAGGCAATGTAAACTTCATCTTCTCATTTCTATGCCTCTTTCTTCGTTTCTGTCCTGGAGCTCGAGGCATCCTATAGTGTGGGTTGGCCTTCTCAATAGTAGGCGCAGGTGGCTCTATTGGCTCCTGTATCTCGGCCACGGTATAAAAGTGGGTCTTGTGCCCCTCAACTAGAGCATAGACTCCATCATCAATTGTGCATGTGGAAGAGATACGATGAGTAATAAACTTTTGAAATCCAAGCTCAAAAGGGTCACCTGCCGTTATCGTTAATGGACCGGTGCATCGAACTACGTCCACGATTCTTCTCAATAGGTCCATATATGTGTCCTTCTCTGGCAGCTCAGATGTCTCTATTTATGGAGTGTTAATGGTGTAAAGGTGGATATGATCACCTTCAAGTGAAGCATACACTCCATCTATGATAGTACCTGCATCAGATGGTTTACCTACCGTAACGGTTAGCGAACTAGTAGATCGAGCATCATCTATCATTTGCTCCAAGGTTGCTGCCAACTGCAAATCACTGAACTTTTCCACTTGCATCCTCTTCATAAACTCACGTGAGGGTCCCTTTAGTCTTCTAGTAAAGATATCAAATAGCCTGGAACCATCCCACTCATGGTCTGAGTCTATATGGAACATCCCTAACATTCTTTCGAACTTGCACAATGCATCTCGGAAGGACTCCCTATCAGCCTGATAGAATGTAGCGAGGTATATATAGGATTGTATAGATCCCGGTCGCATCCTAGGAAGAACCATCGCTGCATCAACTATACCTGATCAAGCAAAGCAGACAACCTGGAAAAGACGTCAGTGGTACAAAGAGAGATAAAGATAATAATAATAGCAGGTGGTGGGGAAAAAATTTCTCTCTGTTTATTATTTTTTCTTCAAATTTTTTTTTTGTTTTTTACGCAGTCTAATCAACCTAATTGTGGTAAATAGATAATATGGCGGAACGCCTCTCCGGCAACGGCGCCATAAACTTGACGCGTCCGGAACGTAACCCTAGAGCGACCTAGTAATGGCACGAATTACACGGAGATAAATCCCTGGTAACTGTGCCATAAACTTGATCGAGCCGAAACTAACTCTGAAACGATGTCGTTTACCGCAAGCGCACGGTATAGTGGCAAGCGGGTATCGAAGACGGGAAAGCGGTGCTATACTACCTATCTACTCCTAGGTTGAGTTAGACTTGCGGGTTTATTGGTGGATGTGGAGTATGGAGTGTAGTAATGGTGATGGATGCGAAGGTCGTGTCACTCGATATCACAAACAAGTGGGTCCATAAAAAGAAAGAAAGAAAAGGCTAGGGCTTTAGGACTCACCACTAGGACCGTCGGACGTCGACGCTAGGCTAGGACTCTTACATTGCATTGGTTTTATTGGGGAATTGTAGCATCTAGAAAGTGAATTCATGCATCTGGACATCATGAATCTAATGTATCGCATAAACCCCGCTCTCGTGATAGGTGCATACGATGCGTGCATTAAGGATCTACAAAGTTCTCACCACTCTCGTGGTTCGAACGCTCTCAACTCGTACCACTCTCGTGGGTTAGAGCTTCGAGGTATTTTGGTGGCTCTTATTGACGCAATGGCGGTAGCCGTCAATTAGTGATATAGTTCGTCGGTGGATCCCATCAAGGCACGAGCCGGGCATGGTCACGTACCTCGGTTGAATCCACTAACTCTCTAATTAAATCCATATGATACTCCTTAAGCTAATCGATTCCACCATCGTGGGCACGATCTCAGTATGAGTTCTCTTAGGGATTTCGTTGGATCAACCAAAATACTACCCCATTTATATCCAACGCACCATAAAAATACCAACTTTGTGTCTAAATCCTAAGATCCATGGGCTAATCCCTTAGCCCTAGAAAAGACAACTCAAGCATAGCAATAGCAATAGATAATAGAACGCACAAAGATTTCATTGAATGCATCGAAAAGGGATAAACAACAAGAAATCACAAAGAAAATAATAATAGAATTAAAAAGGACAAAAGTACTTATCTTGATACAAAGGAGGGGCCTAGGGCATAACCTAACTTCCCAAAGGATCGTCGCCAAAAAACCCTAAAAAGATCTAAAAACTATTCTCTAAAAAGTATAATAAAAGTCTCTCAAATCTCCCTAAAAGTCCCTAAAAATATCCTCTAAAGTTCCCCAAAATCTCTCTAAAAGTCTCTATCGAGAACTCTCCAGTGACGGCTGCCCGCTGCCTCTAAAAAACCCTCACAAAAATAACCCTTCCAAAATCACGAAGCCCGGGCCCACGGTGACTCAGTCCGAGCAAGAAGCTGCTCGGTCGAGTCGTCACAAAGTTTGATACGTCGTCTAAATGTTTGCTCGGGCCGAGTGAGGCATGCTCGGTCGAGTAGTCCGGCTGCTCGGTCGAGCAGCCCTCTTGCTCGGTCGAGTACGACAAGGAATCGAGCTTCTTCGAAATATGTCGCTCTGCCTACACAGCCCGAGCAGGCCTGCCTGCTCGGTCGAGTAGGAGGTTGCTTGGACAGAGTAAGTGGTTGCTCGGTCGAGGCACTGTTCGGTCGAGTAGGAGGTTGCTCGGATCGAGGAAGTGGTTGCTCGGACGAGTAGTTGTCGAACGACATCATTTTTAGCATTCTGCTCGGTCGAGCAGTCAACCGCTCGACCCAAAAACGCATTTTAGCACGATTTTTCACCCTGCTCGGTCGAGTAGAGTGCTCTGCTCGGTAGAGTAGGTGTCAAACAGATTTCAGCAGAATTTCAGCACTGCAGCATCATCTTGCAGAAATTCCCCAGGACTCATCCGACATCCGATTGGCGTGTTCTTGGTGGCGTTGGAACCATCTTGAAGTCTACTATCTAGAACAAATATCAGAAAAATAGTGGAACATCCTAGGTGATAGAAGATTTGAAAATAGTGCACGGTTGTCCTGTTTCCAGCACTTCGGGTCGCTTGATTCCTTCGCCGCATCATAGCTCGATCGAGCGACCTTCTCTCTTGCCCCCTTCCTTGCTTCAGTATTCTTCTTTGGCACCTCGAGCATGTAATCATGAGTCTCATTGGTGCTCTCACATCGCCGATTTTCTTATTGACTCCAAATTGCTCCAATATCGCCCCAAATCCCTGAAATGGACATAAACGCTCCGAAGTCATATTATTCCAAATAATAGCGTAAAAGCATATGAAATATGTAAATGAGCAATCATTTTGACGTGTAATCATTTAGATAAAATGTGGAATATAATGACACATCAGCCGTCTGTGGGAACCGAACCTACGTCAAGCAACCGCACTCGAGATGACGCGACCACGCCCCCCTCGGTGCATAAGAGCGGCAGTGGCATCGCCAGTACCGGGGCCATTCCATGATCGCCTGGGTAAAACCTTAACTACCCGACGCTCACACCAAGCTAAGGGACCGGGCAAGCCTCGGACAAAACCTTTGGAGACGAATAGTGGGGGAGCCCAGGACTCTCCCCAGTCCCTCTACTTCTTCGGGGAGGACTTGTAAGAGGTGAAACCGCCGCAAGACGAAGCCCTGGTGGTCTCAGCCGTCATCAACACTGCCATTGTTAGACGACTACTCATCCACACCGGCAGCTCGTGCGATATCCTCTTTATGTCAACCATAGAAAGGATAGGGCTGCGGGCCAAAGACCTGGAACCATGCTCCGGGCCCGTGATAGGGTTCACGGGCCATTCCATGCCCATCGTAGGGGTGATCTGCCTCCCTGTCACACTCGGGGAACCGCCCAACTCTGCCACTCTAAAGATAGAGTTTGTAGCACTAAGGATTGGGTCGACGTATAACGGAATCATCGGTCGCCTGCTCCTCAATTCTGCTGGAGCCATGGTCTCAACTCTCCATTGGGTGATCAAGTTCCACACACCAGGGGTGATCAGGCAAGTCAGAGGCGACCCGTTGAAGCCGAAGCTCTGCTACCTACTGGTCGGTGTGGAACGCGCTGAGGAGTGCAGTAACCCAATAGACCTTTTGGCCAAAGATATGGCCCGATGCAAACTCCTGTAGAAGAACCGGAACTCATTCCTGTCACAGACATTGAGCGAATGTTCATCACCAACAGGTCAGGGCTTGACCCGATCCTGCGAGGCGAGTTAATCAGGTGCTTGAAGGCCAACTTGGATGTATTCGCCTGGTCGCCAGACGATATACCAGGTATGGACCCTCGAGTTATCACCCACCAGCTAAATGCCGACCCCAATTTTAAACCGGTCAGGCAGAAGAAGAGGAACTTGGGGGTGGGAAGAAGGAGGGCCACGTCCAAAGAAGTAGAGCGCCTACTTGATGCAGGCTTCATTCGAGAGGTCTGGTACCCGAAGTGGCTGGCCAATGTTGTGATTGTGAAGAAGTCCAGAGGCAAATGGCAGATGTGCATGGACTTCAGCGATCTCAACAAGGCCTGCCCCAAGGACAGCTACCCGCTACCCCGCATTGACCATCTCGTGGACAATGCTTCAGGTTACGAAATGCTCAGCTTCATGGACGCCTACTCCGGGTACAACCAGGTTCAAATGGACATGAAGGATGAAGAGAAGACGTCCTTCACCACCAACCGAGCGACCTTCTGCTACAAGAAGATGCCCTTCGGCCTGAAGAACATGGGGGTGACCTACCAGAGGATGGTCAATAAGGTGTTCGACTCCCAGATAGGAAGGAACCTTGAGGTCTATGTGGACGACATGTTGGTCAAGTCCAGGGACCAGGCCGACCATATCGTCGACCTTCGGGAGACTTTCGAGCGACTAAGAAGACAAAACATCAGACTTAATCCCACTAAGTGCACGTTCGGGGTGAGGTCTGAAAAATTCCTGGGCTTCATGATCACAAACCACGGCATTGAGGCCAACCCCGACAAGATCGATGCTTTGGTCAACATGAGGGAGCCGATGATGATCAAGGAGCTGCAGCGGCTGAATGAGCGAATTGCCGCCCTAGGATGCTTTCTGTCCAAGTCCACGGAAAGATCCCTCCCCTTTTTCAAGACCCTAAGAAAGGCCATCGCCGAGCCTGTCGAAAAGAGGAAGGCTGTACAGTGGGATGAGAGTTGTGCCTAAGCATTCACCGAGCTGAAGGAGTACCTCCGCAGTTCCCCGCTCCTCACCAAACCCAGGGAGGGGGAGCCGCTGAGCCTCTACTTAGATTGCACTGAAAAAGCGGTAAGCTCGGTGTTGATCAAAGAAGATTATGGGATACAGAGGCCGGTATACTACACCAGCCGAATCTTGAGGGAAGCGGAAGGACGGTACAGCCCCTTGGAGAAGCTCTCCTATGCCCTCGTCCTCTCGGCACGGAGACTCCGCCCCTACTTCCAAACCCACACGATCCTGGTCCTAATCGACTCCCAACTCGAGCGAAATCTTAAGAGGTTCGACCGGATGGGGAGGATGCTTGGGGGTGGAGCTAAGCGAGTTTGACCTCTGATACAAGCCACGGATAGCCATTAAGGGACAGGCACTGGCAGATTTCATCGCCGAGTGCACCGTAGGAGCACCCCCGAGGAGACAGGCCCGAACACGGTAATGCCCCAATCTTTGTCTTTCCTTCCGACTGACTTTGTTCTTACCGGTGGAACAGGGAACAAGGATGCTTAGGTAGTCCATGTAGACGGTTCGGTGACCCTGGCATGGAGCGGGGCTGACATCGTTATCCGATCCC
Organism: Scilla litardierei; assembly: GCA_030789695.1. Classification (NCBI taxonomy): domain Eukaryota; kingdom Viridiplantae; phylum Streptophyta; class Magnoliopsida; order Asparagales; family Asparagaceae; genus Scilla; species Scilla litardierei. The sequence continues at coordinate 46,683,889 of CM061142.1, forward strand.
CCGACGCGAGCATCGTTGAATATGCCCTCTGATTCGAGTTCCCGGCCACCAATAACGTGGCCGAGTACGAGGCTGCCATTAATGGCCTAAGGCTAGCTCGGGCGCTCGGAGCAGATTCCGTACGTCTCCTTAGAGTTTCCAAACTCATCATCAACCAGCTACAAGAAGATTATAAGGCTCGCGAAGAGACGATGCAGCATTACCTGGCTTCGACCAAGGCCGAGCTGTCTAGGTTTAAATGCACCAAGGCCCTCCACCTGCCACTGTCGGAGAACGCCCGCATAGATGCCCTGTCAAAAATGGCCTCCTCCTCTCCTAAGGAGTTGGAACACACCATGTACGTTGAGAATCTCCGGATCCCCACTACAGAGGCAAAGGAGTTGATGACCATAGACACGGAACCCACCTGGATGGATCCGATCATTCGGTATCTGTCCAATGGAGAAGTCCCGACGAAACAGGAAGAGTACCGAGCACTGGAACAGAAGGCCCTCCGGTACGTGCTCCATGAGGGATTGCTATATAGAAGCGATGGACGAAAATGTTTGTGTTTCCCTACCTCAAGTGCCTCATGCCACAAGAGGTAGACTACATCGTCTGGGAGATCCATGAGGGCATCTGTAGAAATCATCTTGGGGGCAAGATAGTCGCCCTGAAAATATTGAGGCAAGGTTACTACTGGCCGACTCTGGCCAATGATGCGACTGAGTACGCCCAGAGGTGTCTGGAGTGCCAAAGGTTCGCCAAGCTCGGCTCGTCTCCCCCAACGAAACTTGTTCCAATAATCAGCCCCGTTCCTTTTGCTAAGTGTGGGCTGGACATCCTCGGCCCCTTCACGTCTGGGAGAGGACATAGGAGGTACCTGATTGTGGTGGTAGATTTCTTCACCAAGTGGATCGAGGCCGAACTACTGGCCTCCATAACCTGGAAGAAGGTGAAAATCTTCGTATGGAATTTCATTATCACCAGGTTTGGGATCCCTCCGTCCATCGTCACCGACAACGAAAAGCAGTTCGATTCTGCAGGGTTCAAAGATTTCTGTGTGGATTGGAAGATCAAACTCTTGTTTGCTTCTGTGGCACATCCCCAGACTAACAGGATGGCCGAAGCCGCCAACAACTGCATCATCGAGCTTCTTCGCAAGAAAGTGGCAGAAGCCGAAGGGAAGTAGCCGGAGGAACTTCCCGGGATACTCTGGTCGTACCAGATGACCCACAAGCAAGCCACTGGTGAAACCCCATTTAAGCTCGCTTACGGCACCGAGGTGGTTCCCATTGAAGTTGGCAAGGAGTCCCTCCGCCTCAAACATTTCGACGAGGAGAAAAAATCAAAAGGATTAGAACTCAGTTTGGAGCTCGTGGACGAATGGTGAGACCATGCCTTGGCATCGATCGTTTGACAAAAACAAAAGGTGGCCCGTTACTACAACTTCGGGTCAAAGGAAGAAGCTTCCATCAAGGGGACCAGGTCCTCTGAAAGGTGATCTTTAGCCCGAAAATTGCCTGTAAAGGAAAGCTTGCCGCTAAATGGGAAGGGCCCTACAAGGTCGCTGAGGTCCTCGGCCCCGCGACCTACCGACTCGCCACCATGGGTGGGAAGGCCCTGACTCACACCTGGAACGCTAAGCACCTCTGCAAGTACTACCAGTGAGTGTGTACAGTGTTTTTCCCATCCCTTATTTAAACGAATGTATTAGCGATCATGAATGAAGAGCTCCTTGCACCTCTATTCATGTTGATGACCGACCGTAAGGCTGGGGGCGACTCCCCCAGTGGGCCAGTAACACACCGGACCATAAGGCTAGGAGCAACTCCTCCAGCAGGCCGGTCACCTGACCGACCATAAAGTTGGGGGCGACTCCCCCAGCAGGCCGATCACCGGACCAACCACAAGGCTGTGGGCAGCTCTCCCAGTAGGTCGGCCCATCGATTCGCTGCAAGACTCGTGAAAGCTCCCCCAGCCGACTGACTGACCCGACCGACCGTAAGTCTGGGGCAACTCCCCCAGCTGGCTGGTCACCCGACCGACCGTAAGGCTGGGGAAGCTCCCCCAGCTGGCCGATCACCGGACTGACCGTAAGGCTAGGGGAAGCTCCCCCAGCAAGCCGGTCCATCGATCAGCCGTAAGCCTCGGAATAGCTCCCCCAGCAGGCTGACCGACCCGACCGACCGTAAGGCTCGAGGCAACTCCCTCAGCAGGCTGGCCCAATGATCGACTGTAAGCCTGGGGGTAGCTCCCCCAGCGGGCCGACCGACCCCACCGACCGTAAGGCTGGGGGCAGCTCCCCAAGCAAGCCGATCACCCGATCACCTATAAAAAGGGGGGCATGTCCCCCAGGTAGGATGATTGGCCCTAAGATCGAGGACCAACCTTCGACGGCCCAAGCAATTGAAAAACCTGAGGATTGTCTTTCGGCACTAGCCCGACGGTCCGATCGTCGGGCTTGTTGAGAAGATTCTCCCAACCCTGTGTGCTCAATCGTGATAACCAGGATTGGAAGACGGGGCATACAGCCACAACACACAAAATAGAACTTCTTACATCTTTTTTCAGCAAAAAGGGTGCATTACAAAAAGGTTCAGTGCGGAGCTACAAAAACGAGGAGGAAAGGCTAATGGGTCAAACCCCGCCTCCCCCCTGAATATCTGGGGCAACTCCGGAAGTGCCAAATGGGGGATCAGCACCTTCAGGGTGTACCTCGCCTACCTCCTCTTTACCGTCAGAGTCCATCTGGAGTTCCTCGAATCGAATCCCAGAATAATGGATCCTGCGTTGAATCTCGGACCGATAGAGGGGGAATCCTCTCTCATACGCCTCGTACATCACCCCGACAACAAAGGATGTGTCGCACTCGGCTATTGCTTCCCTGGCGACCCGCTCAGGATCCACTGCACTCAAAGGAAGGTGATTTGGCGTTGATGCTCCGCCCGCTCCTTTTCGGTCTCCTGGAAGCTCGCGTTGAGTCTCGCCAGGAGAGCTCGCTCACTCTCCTCCTCCACCTCTAGGAGGCTTTTGAGCTCTGCGGTGTCGGCCCCTACAGGCAGACCACCGACCCCTCTTACCTCAGCAGCCTTCATCAACTCGGCTATCTGATCCTTGGCGTTCGAGTTTTCAGCTAGCGCTAAGGCCCTCTCCATGTCCGACCTCTCCAGGTCAGCTGAGAGCTCGGCCATTCATGTCTCCACTGACCTCGTGTGTGCCTCCGCCACCTGGGCCACCTTGTCTCCCCCCTCCTCGGTGGCCGCCTTCCGGGCGTGACATGCCCTGGCGTTCGAGAGTGCCACGAATTGGTGCCTGATCGAAAGGCCGACCGAGGACAACTGCACCAGTAAAATGGAAACAAGTGGATGACCCCTAGAAAAGAAAAAGGAGTAATGAAACACGTCACCATGTCGGGTCTTACTTGTTGACCGGCCTGTACCATGAAGGCTGCAAGCCGGTCGCCTCTGACCCTGTCCAACACGGATTGGTCCGGAGGGAGACAGCAGTTCCCAGCCAGCCGAGCTGCCACCCCGAAGTCGTAGAAGACGGACTCCTTCAGACCCAATAGGAAACAAGGGCTAAGCAACCCCTCCCCAGACCGCGTAAGACCGGCCGCGACCGGCCGGAGCTCGCCCAATGACTTCTCATAAGCCTTCGGGAGCGATCCTAACAGGGAAACCGAGGGACCGACCCAAGGCCATGCATCCATCGTTTGGGCTGGCTGAGCAAGACCCTCAGTAGGAGGGGCACCCCCCGACAGCAGCATAGGCCCTGGCCTTCTTCCGTTGACCCCCCAGAACCATCGGAGCCTGCCTCTTCATCCTCTTCGAACCCGATCTAGAGTACCCGACCTGAGGTTTCTTCCGGACTGCCAGAACATGATCCCCCTTCGCGGGATGGGATCCAGGACGGTGGCTAGAATGGCGGGTTCAGAAGGGCCTTGGCTAAACCCACATGCACAGAAAGATAAGGAGATGATCTCGCTTGGGCAAGCCCCAGATGATAACCTCTCCAAGTCTGGGATATCGACAAAACTCACCGATAGGCCACACGGTCTTCTACAGGATAGGATCAGAGAAGAAGATCTCGATCATCCGATCGGTAGCAGGGACCACTAGCAAAGTGTCAACCGCCTGGGCCTCGGCATCAGTAAGGCTCCCTAATTCGAGGGTCAGCACACTCGTCTCCCCCCATCGAACCAGGAAATCCACCTCCATCGGGAGACCCACGAAGATGTACTCACCCTTCCAATACTTCACGGAACTCGGTAGCACCAGCACCAAGCTCTTCTTCGGGTGGGCACTAATGTAAAGCTAAGCACCCGACTTGTGATGGCTCGGGCAGAAGAACTTGGCAACGAGGCGAAGGGACGGCTCAATTCCCTTGAACGAGCAGAGCACGATGAACCCCACTAGGGACCCGATGGCTTTAGGGCAAAATTGGCAAAGGGCAATCCCGTAGGCCCTTAAGAACACGACAACAAAGGGATGAACAGTGAATCGGAGCCCGAACCAGAAGCTTTGCTCATACACCACGACTTCGCGAGGGCCCAGGAATCAGATCCTCTCGTCCTTCTCTGGGGCCCGGGAGGAACACGGGGGGATGAGATGTTGGATCGAAACTCTCTGATCGAGGAGGCACAAACAGATGACGTCCACTCCAACACCTCGGTGGGCACCCTAGCGAGCTCCCCCCATGGCGGTGGATCTCTGTAACAGACCCCCAAGGCTGGCTAGGGACGGCAACAGCGGCCGGGCGCCCGGCGCCGGCGGCTGAGGAAGAGGACGACATAGTACGGGGGCTGGGGATGATTTGGGGCATCCACAGGGGATGGGGAGAAGAGGGCGGCATTGGAAAAGCAGAACTCTCATCCGAAACACAGCGGCCTTCCATCTCGCGAGGTGCCGTGATTCGAGTTCCACTCCCGGGGGCATGAGAATTTGAAAAGTGACAGCACCATGATGGTTCTCATTCAATGCCCTCATCTCGACTGACGCACATGTCAAAATCCACGCAAGTCACATCGCCCGATCCAAACAAGCAGAATCCGAATGGCCCAAGCGATGAGGGCAATTGATACGACTATTCCGAGATGGACCAAGATCGGGCGGCCCAGGCCTGCAATGTAGACAAGCGGCCCAAAAGAGCAGGCCTAACAATGAGGCCCCCACGAGGACTCAGAGCCGGGTCGGCCTCGACCGAAGCAGACGCCCTGGCCAGCCCATGACAGCGGGAGCTAACCGCTCCCTTAAAGTGAGTCCCCCTTAATCACAATTAAGCGGCCCTATTACGCCCATCTTCATGACCCATTAAAGCGCCATCAAAGTGGAAAATCATGGGGGCGAAAGGCAGGGGATGTGGAGAGGGGGCGAACGTGGGAGGGTTCCTATTAAAGGACTCGAGGTACGACAGATAAAGGTATTCTACTAATACGACCTTGTCTTTCACCTTTATATTTTCCTCTCCATATCTCGGTCCGAGGACTTGCGTATCGGCCTTCCCGTGAGCCGCACCGATCTCGTCGAACATCCCTCAGATCCGTTCTGACTTAGGCATCAGATGGGACTTGGTCGGAACCAAGGTCCGACCCCTTGATGAGCTTTCTCGTCTGTTGAGGTTGAGCTAATCAATCGATGCCGAGGCTACCCCTCAGCGTCATCCCAGCCGAGACCGGGCATCCTTGGTCACGAACTCGCTCGCTCCTACAACGTCAAAGATCCCTCTTTACCGAGGCTACCCTTCGGTAAGCTGACGTGAGAATCTGAGCTTCCCTTGTCAGGCAACCACATCCCTGACCGTTCACGGGGGTCCTACACGTCCCCTTGACCACGTTGACCTCCCGTCCACTGGTCAACAATTCAACAGTGAGAAAACACTGGTAAACAATTTTAATTTCTGTATTTTCAACAAAATATTGAAAAATTATTCAAACACATCATTTTTGTGTTTGAAGAATAAAACTCATGTATATCTAAAATAATCATCAATAATTTCAAATGCATATCTACTTCCATTTAAAGAAGCTATTCTAGAATGACCAAATAAATCCAAGTGTAGGAGTTCAAGTGGTCGGTTTGTTGAAATAACATCTTTTAATTTAAAAGATGATTTGTGCACTTGGCTTTGTTGAAATGCATCACAAAATTGTGTGTGAATGAAAGAAATATTTGGCATTCATGAAACTAGTTTGTGTTTTGAAATACGTGCCATATGTTTGAAATTAGTGTGTCTAAAACGTTTGTGCCATAAAAGTGTATAATCTGATGATGCTAATAAACAATGATTTATTGTCATTGGTACGCCCTAAAAGCCAGCCTAATTGATAAAGGCCCACTCAAATAACTCATCAACAATCCTCATCAATGAGAACCAGTTCGACATGGCTGAGAAGAGCTGGCCAAGGCTTAGAGCAGTGCGCCCTTGTCAACCACCAAGCTCGCCCAAATAAACGCCCCCCGAATCCCCCTAGTGAGAACTAGCTCTGACAAGAAGATCGTCGAGTCCTAGAGAAGCTCGTCCAAGCAAAGTGACAAGCTCGTCATCCGAACCAGAGAGAAGAGTCCTTTGGCAGATCGCACGCGTTCTACGCTAGCTCTCTCAAATGTAGCTCACCCCAGAGGCAGCTTGCCTACTTCTCCACCCGAAGTAGTCTGCCCAAGGAGGGAGGCAACCCGTCACTAACATCAAAACCAGTCTCACTGCAGACAAAGTCTAACAAAAGCACGACTGGTCGCTTCGCCGCCGGACAGCCTGCCGAAAGCGGCCCTAATATCTACGGCTCTGACAGCCTGGCAAAAGTGCACCTGACACTGCCTGACACCATTAATGCGGAAAATATCTCTGACACAGCTCCTCTACCTATCGCTTCAGCACTCGAGTGCCAGCTGGGTTGATTCGATAACTGACAGGATGGTGAGCAACCACCTCCCAGCCCTATAAATACACCCTCTCCTCCAAAGAGAAGGGGGCCGGTTGGTGGGTGGGTTGGTCAGTTAAATCTTCTAAATCAGTTTAATCCACAAGGTCGGATATCTTCTACATATCTGTGCCTTCCTCATAAGCCCGCCGCGCTTCGCCGATCTGGCTTAAGATCTCCAAGCGTGCTCGACGCATGCATTCTTCGTCACAAGATGACTTATGCATTGGAGGGGCTATGGGCGGACAGCCCACCCAGCCTTTCTGACGAGTTTCCCACCTTGTAGGTAGTTCGCCCCAGCTACCAACGGACGTGCGACCTACATCGTCCTTCACCGATGGACGAGCGACCTTAACCAACCAGCAGGCGACCTACTCCGTCTGATGGGCGACCTCGAGATCCTCATCTGCAAATCGTCATCAGACCGTAGTTAGCCTCATCATCCCCCTAAAATTGTAACCATCGTGCCCTTAGTTGCCCACATCAATACAAATTTCATTGTGTGCAGATCTGACCCGTAACAATTAGCGCCGTCTGTGGGAACTTAGGGTTACATCCAAAACAAATCCCATACACTACAACACTTACCTAATAGTGGCAAACACCCCCTGGGAGACGAGCCACACCCTCTTGGAGGGACTCCCCGACAGACGTACCTCGTGAGGGGACGGTGGATGCCATTCATGCCTCGGCCCATGCTATCAACCAAGGCTTTGAAGCCTTTACAAAGAACATGAGGCGCAGCCTTCACCCCCATATCGAAGAAGAGGCGTCTTCCTGGCTGGAGGAGCCCTAATGAAGAAATAGTGGCCCAGCAAAGACGTCTCAATGTGGTCATCGAGGCCGCTCAACATAGGCAGCTCAACGAAGAAGCTGTTGCTCAACAAGCACTTCCATAAAGCACCAACCCGGAAATCGAAGCTCCTCCGAGTAGGCCGACTACGCACCCTAGGGCTCAACCACTTACAGGACGACCTTGGACGCGAAGATACAACAACTCCAGGGCATGCTTCCGAGCTGCGTGCCCGAAAGGTCTCCAAGGGCATGGGACTAACTATGCACCTCGACCCTTTCGTACCAAAGATCCGGGGCAGGTCACGTGCTGTACCCCCAAAAGGCACCAGGGGCATAGGACTCCCCAGGGGTGCTGGAAAGGCCACGCTCGTGACTCACCCTCTCAAAGCCCTTCGAGGCAGGTCGCGACCTGACTACCTGTAGAAGGTCGGGCCTTGCTACCCAAACGGAAGAAGAGAGCGAGCTATCTCGCAGCAAAGATCCGGGGCAGGCTTCCAAGCTGCGCCCTGAAAGGTCACCAAGGGCTTGAGTCAGGTTGTGTAACTGTACCCTTCCCTGTCAGAGACCCAGGGGGACTCCGAAATTGCGCCCCCGAAAGGGCATCATCAGGTGAAGGTTATCCTCCCCCGACAGCTCGCCCATGGGTCCAGGGCTGGTTTTCGGACTGCGCCCCCACCCAAACAGGTCTTCGCTCTATCTTCGACATGTGTCGATATGTTTCGACTTACACACTCTTCGAGGTTTCTCTTATGTGCAAGAAATTACATGTCGAGATCGGGTCGACTATGTGCCCCGGGTTTTATTCTATCTCCGACCTGTGTCGATATGTTTCGACTTACACACTCTGCGAGTTTTCTCTTGTGTGCGAGAAATCCTAGGTCAAGATCGGCTCGATCCTTGGAGGAGAGATGACTCGCCACAAACCAAAACTCTGGGGTAGGTCACGGTGCAGCTACTCATAGCGTACCGGACTTCGCTAACCAAACCGGACATGGGCTATGTAGGAAGGGCACCAGCCCAAAACTCACCGTCAGGAAGCCCTCTGGGGCAGGTCACGGCCTGACTACCCATAGCAGGTCGGGCCTCGCTACCCAAACCGGAGAAGAGAGCGAGCTACCTAGCAGCAAAGATCTGGGGCAGGCTTCTGAGCTGCGTGCGCAACAGGTCTCAAAGGGCTTGGTGGCGAACTACGCACCTCGACCCTTCCCAATCAAAAATCCGGGGCAGGCCACGGGCTGCGCCCACGAAAGGCACCATGGGAATAGGACCCCCCCCCAGGGATGCAGGAAGGGCTCTATCCCGACACTCGCCCTCAGGAAGCCCTCCAGGGTAGGTTGTAGCTTGACTACCTGTAGCAGGTCGGGCCTCGTTACCCAAACTAAAGAAGAGAGCGAGCTACCTTGCAGCAAAGATCCGGGGTAGGCTTTCGAGCTATGCCCCCGAAAGGTCGCCAAGGGCTTGGGACAGGCTGTGTAACTCGACCCCTCCCTGTCAGAGACCTAGGGCGGGCTTTGGAGCTGTGCTCCCGAGAGGGCGTCCTGATAGGCTCATATTTTACACTTTATTTCGGTATATTTACATGCCATTTCGATTGATCATATCGCGATTTTCATGATTATTTGACAATGTTTCGATACTTTTCATTATTTCTTGTTTTCGTCTGATTTCAAGAGTATGAAGCAATCGGGTGCAATTTTAAGCCTAGAGGACTTGCACACGTGCCAGAGCATCGCCCATGATCATATCGGATAGTTAATGACGATGGAGGATGAGTGGAAGAAGGAGGACGTCGAAGGAATCGACGAGGAAGCCAGGACGAGAAGAAAGAAGCTTTGAAACAGGCCACTCGGCCGAGTAAGTCAGCTTACTCGCCCGAGTGAAGCAGCTGACTTGGCCAAGAAAAGCTGACAAGACAACATCTGCCAGCCTGAGTATCATAGTGTACTCGGTCGAGTGGTAAATGCCACTCGGCCGAGTAAGAACTCCACTCTCCCGAGTGGAGGCAAATATTTTGAAGAAATTCAAGACGCTTCTCTGTTTTTTGGAGTGATCTGTAGACTGTCATACTCGATCGAGTAGCGTTCTCACTGGGCCGAGTACGACTTTCACCCAGCCGAGTAGCGCAGAGCGGAGCTGCATGGTGGAGGATTGGGAGGTCACGTCACTTTGGCAGGGATAAGACGATCGCGCGCCCATTCGGAAAAACTAGGGTTTCTGGCAGCGCAAGGGCAGTCTGATCTGTATTTTTTGGTTCTTTTGTGCATGTATTTAAGCACAGTTTTGTCTCCAGCCCCAGGGGAGACCAGATATACTTCTTAGAACTTTTTTTCCTTAGTTTTTAATCGTAGTTAAGCTTTGGTATTGGCAAGAGATTGAAGATTGGATCTTAATTTTCTATTGAAAGCTTATTTGGCGATGTTGGTTTGTCTTGATCTCTTGCAAGTTTCGATTTTTATGCTATATCTCTTATTGAATCTTGATTGCATGATGAATCTATTGTTGATCTTGTTTTCCTATCGATTTCTAATATGAATTGTGAGTAGTTCCCTTACTCTAGTGCAAAGGGATGAACCCTATGGATCTAATGTTTGAATTGCGAGATCTATTGAATTGCTATGGTATTAGGCTTGTTAGAAAGGTTATATCTTTATTGATTTACTATGGATAGATAGGGATTTCTCTTAGATATCGTGAGCTCGACAGAGAATCTTGATCCAAGGAAAGCCCTAGATATTCGATTTAGGATTACAATTGAGAATTCCTAGATTTGGTGTGCAACAGCGACCAAAGCTGGCATTTTTATTATTCTCCTATACTCATATTCGTTGCACGGCAGTGAACGGATACGAATTATTACGATCTAGATCCGAAGTCAAGTTACAGGACAGCGGGTTCGAGTTGGGATTGGACATGATTACCGATCTTAATGCTAGTGGTCTGAATTAGGCTTGCGCGACAGCGAGGCTCTAATTAAGATTGCTATAGACCTACAAAAGCACGACAGCATGAGTCAGTTCTTCAATTAGTTGCGGCAAGTTCACCTTGAGTTCCCGAAAGATTCGTACGTGATGCCTGACTTAGAGAGCCAGAGTTCGTCGTAGACGCTGAGCCGCTTTCTGCGGAAGACTAGAGTCCCTTCTGTCACTACTTTGAGTTTTAGCTTTTGTACCTTGTAGTAGGATTAGCATGTTGTTGTAGTTTCCTTTTGGCCATGCCGAGGCCCAGTTGTCTTATTTCTTGTACGAACAATTCTGGAAGTGCCCTTTTAATCTTTTGAAATATTGTGATTGTTTTGATACGCAAATGCAAGAACCTCATCTATGTTTTTATCACAGACGCTTATTGAACTCGAGCTTCACCGCTCCAGTTCAAGTGGACCACGTAACGTTCTCGCTTCCGGTGTCTTTTGAGAAGCGGGGCGTTACAGGTTTTAGTGGCGGCCCATGTAGGTCTTGCAACTGTGAAACTCAGAATAATGAGAATACTTTTCATTAGCCAAAACATCCAGAATCTATTCGTACGCAAATTACTCGAATGCCGTGTCTCAACACGATAGGAACCCAATATCAGGATAATAGGAAGAGTTAGTTAGACGCTCGTGCTCGTTAGTTAGACACCCTTGCCACGACTTAGTATTATCATCTTGGGAGCCACCCTAGCGATTGGTCATCCAACTCTGACCATATTAGACCTTTGAGTTCCGTTCGCTTAGATTTATCGAATCTAGGGCCCAACCGAACGTAGCGATCGTCGTCGTGCAAGTCAAACTTGAGGCGCCTGCAATGAGTAGATTTCAAAACGTAGAATATTCCAAACCTATAGATAAGATCACGATCTCGACCCTCAACCGACCCTTACCTCGACTTTCCTATCACAGTCTAGTTCGTTGAAGAACCTTAGTGCTAAACCTTAGTCGACACAATTCTTCCCCTGATTTTATTATTTTTTTCTAATCATTTCACTTCCATATTTATGATAGTAGAAAGCCATCGTAGCGTATTCACGGAATTATTTCTTAGCCGTACTTACGTTTCAATCGTCAAACCTATTCATTGTCCTCGATTCATATAAACTCTTCAGGTCCGCCATCTTGTAGATCCAGGATCTTCTAAAAGTATTTCCGATATTTCTTTTATTGAATTCTTCGCTAAGTTTAAAGTCCTTTCGAAAACTTTTACTTAGATTTTCTACACTTCAGTCGACTTAAACCCAACCTTGATTATGAAACTCTTCTGACGCGATGATTAGTTACTATCTTATAGCAATTTTCCAACATACATCTTCCACGCTTCTACTTCGCATAACCTTGTATAGCCACTCTATTTTCCTCAGGCAATGAACTTTTTTAAAACTTTATTTCTAATTCGCTAGTTCAAATGTCACCTCCTTTTCTTACTAATTTATTTCGAAATGGTCATTGATACATACTTTTAAAATACTTTCCTAAGTTAAATAGAACTTCAAAATCCTGTGTGTCAATTTTATAATCATTGTCTTCATACATTTTAAGAAAAAAAGAAAAATTTTCTTTTTACAAACCTATTTTCCATTTGCAAAACAAGCACTACATCACTAGGCCCATATTACTCTTCACCTATTATTCGACTATTCATATTTTATGTTTTAACTTCTACCATATACTCGCTACTTTAGGTAAGTTATAACGATATTATTATTATTTTACACATATCCTTATCTTCTTAATTATTTAATTATTCATCAATATTTTATGTCACCCAACCAAACTACTCTCTTAACCATACCATCTCCGGAACCGTCCATCACAACATTAGTTCGTTGCATCATTCAACTCTGAATCCTACACTTGCTTAGTTATTACTTTAGAGCTTATCATTGCTTAGTGAGATCTTTAGCTTTGATTGGGGTGTTGTTGTGGTGCATGTAAATAGATAGTGAGTGTGGACCCGTGTGCGAATCCTTTTAAACCACCCATGTATGAGAGTGTTTACCCTTAATATATTAGTATGGAGTGATTGTCTATTGTGTCGTATGTACACGCACGGTAATTTGTGATATATATGTATATAGTCAAGTATAGAGTAGCAAGTGTTACATTTATACTTAGGCAAGCGATTAACTATATCACTATAGGAATATCTGTGCATATTAGATTTAGTATTGGCTAGTTACTTGGAGTATATATACCTTAGTCGTACTCGTTAATGGTTGTAATTGTATGCTAGTATAGTGTTATGCTAGTTAGGCGTATGATAATAGGTGTACGTATAGTTGTGTGTGCAAATTTATTATGTGATCTATATGTTAGCATGTCTGGCGTGTGTCCGTGTGTATATATGTATGTGGTTATATATATTGTATGAATAAGTGTGTTTTATCTTATTACCCCTACGGGATGATGTATGAGCTTGTGTATACCAGGAAGTATGCGTAGTCGTATGTTTGTGACTACGTATATAGGTATGTATGTAATAGTATGCTAGCCCTATGGAAATTACCCTGGTTGTGTGTACTGGTGTGTACATATACGTCATATATAGATACGAGCAAGGAGTGTAGTGGTGTAAGTATGTATGTGTATGTAAAATGAATGTATGAATAGGTATTTGGACGTGTGTGATATATGAGTAAGTGTATGCATATGGATGTATACGGTTTCATTATGATGTATGTATGACTGGGATAGAACGACCTTAATGTCTAATTCCATTCACCCCTACATCGGCCTATTTAAGGAAGTCTGAGGACGGACTTGATCCTAAGGTGGGTAGATTACTATGACCCTAGTGCTAGGAGTAAGACTTGTATGAATCTGTGTAAGGTATTACGTGCATGTATATACGTGTAGTGATATGTATTACAATGTGTATACGGTAATATGCGGTATGTAAAAGTGATGGTATGATTGAAAAGTTAATTGATTAAGAATGGTTGTATTTACGTATTAGTGGTACATTGAAGTGATGTATGGTACTATATCAATATATATTGTGAGTGTATAAGATATATGGTAATACATTGTGTATTAGTAATGATGTGAGTGTGCAAGGTGATAACACACTTACAGCTAGTAAATTGATGTGGCGGTGTAGTAAAGTGTTACTATTCGTCCGAGTGTAATATTGGTTGGATTGTACTTGTAGGATGATATTATATTAAACATGTTATGTAAATACGTAATTAGTAATGCGTGTATGTGTATAGTTATTACTAGTAGCATTGGCATTGATTAGTATTGTCCGTGGTAATACATTGGTGTTGATATTAATATTAGAAATTACTTTTTGGATATGGCATGCTGGTTGTTATGGTGTATGCGTTAGAAGAGGAGATACGAGCGTTACCCTTATGTAACTCCCGGTACGCTAGCCAATAGATTCCGAGGACGGAATCGTTCTTAAGGTGGGTAGGATGTAACGACTAGTTTTAGCGATACGTAGTTCGTTTTATCTCGTGTTGTATATCCTTCTTCGTATCTGTTGTTAAGTCGTATCGGACCCAGTACCCGTATCCGCTGCTAGCCTTATACATATTAGCTATCATTATCTTTATTATTAATTTATAAAAAGTAATTTCTTTAATACCATCTCAATTTTTATTTTTCGAAATCAAAATTTCAAATTCAAAACTTTTAACATTTAAATGTTTGAAAGCTTACCATATTACATTCTAATAAAAGCTATTATTAAATCGATTGATTAGCCCCTAAATTCCTCCCCTATTAATGTTTTCTTTTCAAAATTTTCCTTATTTACCTTAACTATAATTTCTCTAATTAATTCCATGTTTAAACCCACTTTGATTAGCTCTTATTCTCCCTTGATTAAAACCCATTTAAACCTATTGATTAGTTATTTTTTTCCTTGTTTAAACACATTTAATACTAATTCTATTAATAGTGATGCAAAACACTTCCTAATATAGCTAAAACCGTTCCCTATTTGACTCTAGCCATTTTGGAAACCCCAAGGCCGAACCCACCCATCAGCTCACGCACTCAATCAACGCACATATACCCAACTGCATAACACACGCACACGGCACTCTTGAAACAAAAAAAAATAGGAGAAAGAATAAAACAATAGAAAATCCTAACCTAGGCAAACATTTGACATGCTGTTCTTTTTAAACCCCACACAACAACTAATATTATTTAACCATAGGCCCTTCAACTCCTCACGTGCTGTACAACCGACACACATCTCTTGAGCCTGCCTATTCCCTTTATTTAATCAAACCCTAGAGGAGCCTCACCCTATCTTTCTTATTTAAAATAATCCTAAGGCTAGACATCATATAGCAGCATACGCATTCACCCTCTGTCATTCAAAAAAAAAGGAGAACAAGAAACTAAACCTAGACCCTAACCTAAAGCCTGCTCACGTGCATCTACAATCTATTATAAATAAAAAAACCCTAGGGCCTTTCTATTTCTCCACGCAACATAACCCAAGCGCCGCCCTGCCTTTTTCTCCACGCTAGGAGCAGCTCGCGACATCTCCCCCACTCGACCTCTCCATCGCCCAACAGCCCAGGTCTCCTCCTTCTCCGTGTAAGAGGACAGCACGCGCACCTTGCCGCCCCCACACGACGCAAATGCCCAGTGCATGGTGCTCCCCTCCTCATCTCCTTGCGGCTCCTCCACACGCAATGCCCTCACCCAGCTCCACGTAAGGGCCGCGGCTGCCACTCCTTCCCTCCACGCGACGCCGGCAACCTGTAGCTCAGGCCGAAAGCGCGCAGACCCAGCCTCCCGGGCACAGATCACCTGGAAGCGCCGCAGCCCGTCTCCACGTGCACGGCAACGCTGTGAGCAGCGGCCAGACTGCTCCCTCCGGCGTTCTGCTCTCTTCGCCATTACGCAGCCGCGCGCCCTCGATCTCCTCCCTCCACACGATGCAATAGCCGCTGTCCGTCGTTTCTCTCGCTGTCGCGACGAGTTTCGGACCGTAGACTTCGCACACATCGTTGTCGCTGCCCCAACTTGCTGCGTAATGGTTAGTATCCCTACATATAACTCATAACCCACACCGTAAAGTAGAGAACCTAATAAAACCGGTTGATTAGACGTCGTAGGAACTCGTTATAAAGATGTTTTGATCGAAAAATGCCTATTCTGATTTTACATTTTGTCAAACCAGCGAACCGTCATCACCATAGTGTAGAACCCGTTGAGATGTTTCCGACGACACCAAGAACGCCAAAAACAGGCAAGTATACTAATTGATATGAATTTTTGAAGTCGCGGGACTTTTAAGTCGCTTTCATGTATTGTTCTGTAACCTGAAAATTAGACGTGAAATGACGTGAGAAAATGACACCATGGCGATCAGGACAAAATTTGTGATCCAACGGTATATCGTACGATATATTTCAATTTTAAACAACAAGAGAAAAAAATACTTTCTATAGCTTATTCAACGAAACCCATGTCGAGATTATTTTAAGACTGTTGTATAAATTTGTTCAACCCCCTTCTGCTGTTTAGAATTGTCACAATAATGAAATAATATTGATAACGGCAAAATTTTGTGAGTCTTGACATGTCCAACCATTATTGACATCGTGAAAATCGTGCGCCTCGAAGGCGGAATCGTGAATTCGTGGTGTCGTGTGAGTCGACTAGGCCGGCTCGTGTTCCGGCAAACTTTTGGGTGGGGTTAGGGTTGAGCGGCCACTGGTCGTATGAAGGGTACTCTCCTCAAGAGCACCACCCGCATGCGGTGGGTTAGCGTCAATCACGGTAAACCCCCGTGAGAGGAACGACCTTCTCATCACGACCTAAAGGCGAGAACCCTAGATAGATGTGAACTCTTGACGTGAAACTTGCAACGCTAACTTGGTCTCATGAAAACCGATATGCAAATGAACTCACAGAGAAATACCTTACTTTAATTCTTGCAACTACTTAGAACTACATGCTAGGGATGTTTACTTTTCTTTTCAGTATAATTGTCGTAGACGTCGAGCAGCTTTCTGCGAAAGACTAGAGTCCCTTCCGTCACTACTTTGAGTTTTAGCTTTTGTACCTTGTAGTAGGATTAGCATGTTGTTGTAGTTTCCTTTTGGCCATGCTGAGGCCCAGTTGTCTTATTTCTTGTACGAACAATTCTAGAAGTGCCCTTTTAATCTTTTGAAATGTTCTGATTGTTCTGATCCGTAAATACAAGAACCTCATCTGTATTTTTATCACAGACGCTTATTGAACTCGAGCTTCACCGCTCCAGTTCAAGAGAAACACGTAACATTCTCGCTTCCGGTGTCTTTTGGGAAGCGGGGCGTTACAGGCACACACTGGATGCCTTCCACATTTTTGCTATCGATACGTTGTATACTTTCTGTGAGCCAGCTGATTTTACACCCCTCCTCCACACACAGTTTTTTTCACATTTTGGTCCTATCTGTCTATATCCGTTTGGGAGAGAGGGAGTACTTTTTGGGGACACTCCTATATGCATTATTTTGATCTTTGCATGCATCACCCGCATTCTCATATCATTTTCCTTTTTTCTCATCATGCATGCATCCTCACCCACCCCACCCATTTTTGGTCTCTCGGTGTGCCACACTTTGCACATTGAGAACACTCTGTAGTTTAGCTTGGGGGAGCAAGTTCTCACACTTTTCATTTTTGTCACCTTTTATTTTTATTTTTTTCCACCTTTTCTTTGTTTTAACACCTTTTTCACCCACTTTTTCCTTTATTATCATGCATCACATTTTTTTCTATTTCTTGAGTGTGCTGCAATGTACAGTAGTAGTTTTTATTTCCTTTTTATCCGTTTTTGTTTCATCTTTTTGCTAGAGATGAATTTTCTGGGATGACGACGACGTGGTGCTAGCTTATCTCTAAATGCATATTACTATGTCATGCCTTTTTATTTCAGATATCATATGTTGTGTCTTGCTATGCACTTGAGATAGTAACCCGCACTTTCATGTATGAATATGGATGAAATTCTTTTATTAGCTGAATGTGATAATTTATATGTATACTCTTTGTAGAAAACACACCAAGCTTCACGCATTGATTGATTATATCTGGAGTACTGCTTTCTTTTCTTATATCACTTCTTATTACATGAAAACTGTACACCTCACTTTCAAGTTGAATGAATGAATGTTAGGTTGATATAACTGGACTAGTTTACTTTCTGAGATTAAACTGAGTAGATTACATTACTCCGCTGACAATTGTCGTGCACGTCCTATAGAGTGAACCGAGTGTTACATTTATTTCTTTCTCCACATATCTTGAGCATTATTTCTACACTTATATTCATTGGTGAATCTCCCTTTAGCGATTCTATCATTGGCATTTCCCCCGCTATTAAAATCCATGCTCCAATTCCCCAAAATCAAAATGAAAAAAAATTTTATGAATATCTTTCTATCTTTTGATTTGGGATCTCAGATGTATATATGCTACATTAAAAAAAGAAGAAGAAAAAGAAAAAGAAAAGGAAAAGAAGCTTATACATGATCCCATATCATACTCTTTCTCTCTTTCTTCCCTCTTTTGTTTTTATTTTTATTGGAGCTTCAAAAATGGGGAATGTACTTATTGATTTACTTATGCCACCGCGCTTATAGACAAGCTTGGGGGAGAGGATCCAATGATGTGTGAGAGAGTGACTACTTGACTATGCATGACAACCTAAGCTAGGTAATTTTCTATACTCTGTGAGATTACTGAAAGTTTTACAAAATCCAGGAATTGAAACTTAGCATGCATTTCACGAAAACCATACCTTTCTATTCTTATTGATCCATGATGTGTGATGTCTCTTATACTCCAAATAGAAAGCATTCAATTGAAAAGTGTGTTGTCTATGATTATGTATACCGCTTTAGATGCTTCAGACGATGTTAATTCTAGAACGATTCTATATTTCATGTTGCTTTGATATTCTCGGGTTTTCTATTTTGAATGCATCCATATGACTGTGATATCGAGATGAAAATGTTTGGCATGCGTTTTATATTCGCCGTATGCTATATGAGTAAGCAAGGCCTACGTCCTGAGAAAATGATCTAGCACCTCTCTCTTTGCTTTCTTTCTTTATTTTCTATCTCTTCCGTTTTTTGTTTTTATTATTTTTCCCGTCGGGTTCGCCTTTTACTTATCTTCCTCCAGGACGAGTAAGTGGTAAGCTTGGGAGATTTTGATCACTCCATATTTTATACCTTTTTTCTGCATGTTTGCATGCCGTTTTGATCGCCCCTATCGCGTTTTTCATGATTATTCGACAATATTGTGATGCTTTTCACTATTTCTTGTTTTTGTCGTATTTCAGGAAATATGGAGTGATTTGGAGCGAATTTGAGATCAAGGGGTTTGCAAGCGCTTAGGAGTGTCACCCATGGCTCATTTGAGGGCTTATCAGCGATGGAGGATGAGTAGAAGTAGAAGGAAATCAATCGGAGCGATGAGGAGGCAAAAATAAGAAGAAACATGCATTTCAGCACATCACTCAGCCGAGTATAACAGCCACTCGGCCAAACAAGAAGTCCCACTTGGCCGACCAGAACGGATACGCACATGGAGTTTTTCAGCGTATACTCGGCCGAACGAAGAAAGCCTACTCGGCCGAGTGAGAAAGCTCACTCGCCCGAGTGGTACAGGGAAATTGTCCAGAGAAAGGCCAGCGACACTGGAATTTTCAGAGAGCCTGACGAAGCCCCACTCGGCCGACCGATATAGCTACTCGGCCGAATGAATAAGTCTACTCGGTCGAGCCACCCCCCCGAAGACAGACCCTGAAACATCCGAAGTTACTGTTTTTTACATGGTTTGTCACTCGCCCGAGTGACAAAAGTCACTCGGCCGAGTGAACCGCTCCGCCTGCTGCTAGGGTTGCGATTTCTGGGCTGCGCATGGGCAGTTTGGTCACGATTTTTTGGACGATTTTAGAGGGTATTTAAACCCAGTTTTTGCCCTAGTTTAGAGAGATTTTTGAACAATTAATTTTTAGACTTTCTTTAAGGATTTTGACGGCTACTCTTTGTGAAATCTCAGCTGGAGATCGTTGGCGATTACATTGGTTTGTCTATTCCTAGTAAAAACTTGATTTTTATGCATTATTTCTCTTTTACAATGAATTGTGCCGATATTATTATTGATTTTTCTGAGATTTGCATGATGTCTAGTGAGTAGTGCCGTCGTCCTAGGGCGTAGGGATGAACCCTATGGACCATATTTCTAAATTGTGATGAAATTGTAGAATTGTTGCTAGAATTCATTAGGGTTAGGTTGTAATTGATTAATTATGGGTAGCTAGGAATTCATATCGATTGGGATTTGCAAGAGATTGGATCCCAATTGATAGGAAGTTCTAGATATTCGATTTAGATTGACAATTGGATTTATCTAGATTTGGTTTGCAAGAGATTGGACCAAAGCTAGGATTTTTAATTGTGAATCTATACCAATATTCGTTTGCAAGAGATTGGACGGATAGGAACTATTATAACCTAGGTCGTAGCTTGAGTTTGCACGAGAGTGGGCTCGGGATACGATTGAACAATGATGTCGTTCTTCACGCTAGCGGCTTAGGCTAGGGTTTGCACGAGAGTGGGCCCTATCCTAGGTTTGATATAGACCGGCAATAGCACGAGAGCGTGAGCTAGGTTCCACATTAAGTTACGACTAGTTCACCCATATTCAAGCTTAGCAACAATGAAACTTATGAATCACAAGGATGAGAGAAGGTCTGTAGTGGGGATTCCCTATCCCTGGACGTTTTATTAAATTGATATTTCTGTTGATATTTGAACAATTTTTACTGTTATACCCCAAACTATTCTCGATTCTCTTGATAGCTAGGTGATTGGAAAGAGACACAGTCATTTGTTCCTCCTTGAGTTCGATACCCGCTCGTCGCTACACCGTGCGCTTGCGGTAAAACTACAAGTCGTTTTTTGGGTGTACACTCGGACGCGATCATTCTCAAACAAGATTTAAGATTGAGATGGTTGTGTTTCATATAGGAAGAGAAGTAAAAGATTGCTAGAAGTGAGATCGTTGCCAGTTGAATATCAAACATAGCATATATGGTTGTTTTTTGCAGTAAAAGTTTGTGCTTCAATTAGGAGTTGCTCTCTGGACATAATTGCATTGACACTGGATTCTTTTTGTGATCTGTTATTGGGATTTATCATCTGGTTTACTGCATTCATGATGCAGACACCAAATCCTTATTAATATCCTATTGGAAAAAAGCACATGCAGCCCTTGGTGAGTTCATCTCTATCATTGAATATGACCAAACTCATTATGCCTAGAGTCCTACCTAATTCTAAATAATGCAATTATTTTTCTTTTTCAGCTAAATGTTGCAAATATTATTGATATCATTGTCTAGCAGCATTTTTCTACTCATTACTTTTGGTTATTGACAAAGCATAAGTGATTGAAACATGATGGTTAAAATGCAGAAGTGATTCTGGAGCCTGGACCAGCTAATTCAATATAACCACAAAATACCATGTGTTGTATAAGGCAGACACAAAAAACATACATACTTTATAGGTTTTATTGTTGGTAAAATATGTACATGTCCAAAGCTTGCATAGAACAAGGCATGTGATGGACGAGCCACATGACACCTAAATATACAAGAAATGAGTTCATCATAAACAAGCCATATGTAGTGTCAAGAATGAACAAGATTGGCCTAACTGTTTAAGATGGATCGAGTATGTGAAACATATGATAATGCGGGTCTATAGAAGTGTGGCACAAGAAAATTTTCTTCGAGGATTTGTCTACCAAAACATTATCACATATCCATATTTTATATTTATTTTTGCCTACTTGATGGAAGTAGTATAGTTTGCTTTCACATCATATTGATATGTCTGCAGCATGTAAAATAATGGGAATATCCCCTGATGAATTGTGAGCACGGGAAGATTCCAACACACTGATTATGGTAATTTAGCATCATGCTAACATTGATTATGTTATCAGGTTGATCAACTGAGAAGGGAAAATTCATCCCTGTGAAAACAACTCACGGATGCCAATCATGAGGTCATTGAAGCTAACACCGATAACATGGTGCTCAAATCAGAAGTTGAAACTCTTAGAGTTAAGGTACATACTTCTCAGCTCTCATTTGATTCCCTCTAGCGGCTTCACCATAATCATACTATGCAGACACTTGCTCAGAACCTCACTTGCACCATCTAGCAATAATAAAGGAACTCTACATTTCCATGAAACGAACTTCCTAGAATCACTGTGTTTTAAAATTGTTTCAGGTGAAGATGGCAGAAGATCTGAGAGGCTCTCTAACATGTAGCCTCGATCATCTCCTCAAAAGCCAATTTGGCATGTAGCAATTCTTTTTTTTTGGGTTTGATTTTGGATGCGGTGGCTGAATTTTTTTCGGGGTGGACCAAACACCAAATCCTAAATGCATTTGAGATGGGTCATCTGTATTTTATGTTGATCAAAATTGTTTTACAAACTGAATGTTTTGGTGCTGTTTGGTGCACTGCAATGTCCGTAGTAGTTTTGATGCCGATTGCATCCGTGTACTTTGCTTAGCAATTTTGGTAATGCCTCCTAGAATCTTTCCTTAATGGATTACGTGCTCAGTGACCCCTAAGTTGAGGTTTTGAATGTTGCCTGTGTATCAACTGCTTGGAGATTTTCTGTATGGTTAACTGCACGTCTACTCTTCAATGTTGTCTTCTTTCACTTATGTGTGTGTATGTTTAATGATGAATATTTATTCAATATGTAGGAAGACCTACCCCAATTCACCTGCATTCTCTTTTATTTTAATTTTTCCATTGTTTTGGTATGTAATACGCCCTATTGGTCCAATCTGAGTATCATCCAGTAAATATCCCCTAAAAGCATAAATAGGTAATGTCAATCTATTATACATTTGATAGCGATTTTTGAATTCAAGCGCTGATTAAGACAAGATAAAGAGTGGCTGAGATTTGATCTTGGTAAATCAATGGTTGAGATTGGATTTTGTGAAAATTTTAGTGGGAAAACTTAAATTGGGGGGGGGGAGGAAATATCTTGGGAACCAAAACTTTGAAATTAAAAGTATCTTGGGGAAGATTGTGGAGATTAAATTTGGAGGGAAAAGTGTCGTGGGAACCTAAACTTTGAAATTAAAAGTGTCTTGGAAAAGATTGTGGAGAAGCATGATCCATTAAATTAAACAACGTTAAAAAATTAGCGTAAAAAAATTTAGCGGGACAACAAATTAGCGTAAAAAAATTTAAGTTAATACCCTCACCTAAAAATGCCCTGAGATTTGTTGTTCTGCGCCGACGGCGGCCGCTAAATTTTTTATGCTAATTTGTTGTTTCACGCCGTCGGCCCCCGCGCCGTATTTGTTGTGCTGCACTGAAGGCGCTCGCGCGTTGTTCCATGCCAAAGGCGCACACGCCAATTTTTTTGTTTCGTGCCGAAGGCGCCCACGCCGAATTTGTTGTTCCGCGCTGAATTTTTTGTTCCACATCGAAGGCGCTCGTGCCATATTTATTTTTCCGCATCGAAAGTGCCCTGCTAAATTTTTTACGCTAATTTGTTGTTCCGCGTCGAAGGCGCCCGCGCCATATTTGTCGTTCTGCACCGAAAGCGCTCGCGCGTTGTTCAGCACCAAAGGCACACACGTCGAAATTTTTTATCTACGCCAAATTTGTTGTTCCGCGCCTAAGGCGCCTGTGCCGAATTTGTTGTTTCGTGTCGAATTTGTTGTTCCACACCGAAGGCCCTCACGCCATATTTGTTGTTCTGCACCGAAGACATCTACGCCGAAGGTGCCCGTGCCGCTAAATATTTTTATGAGAATTTGTTGTTCTTTCAAATTTTGGCTGTGGAAATATTTTTTGGGGGAATAAAGATTTCGCGGGAGGAAATCTTAAATGAACCATGCCCGTGAGCACGGGTTATGACTAGTATATTTATATATAATGCATGACCATTACAATTGTTGTGGGACGGATCCACACACAATGAGATTTGTATTGATGTGGAGAACCAAGGGCGCGATGATTACAAGTTTAGAGGAGATGACGAGGCTAACTACGGTCAGAGGACGATTTGCAGATGATGATCTCGAGGTCACTCGTCGGACGGAGTAGGTCGCCTGCTTGTTGGTGAAGGTCGCTCATCTGTCGGTGAAGGATGTCGCTGGTCACACGTCCATTGGCAGCTGGGGCGAACTACCTACAAGGTGGGAAACTCGCCAGAAAGGCTGGGAGGGATGTTCACCCATAGCCCCTCCGATGCTTAAGTCAGCTGGTGACGAAGAATGCAGGTGCTAGGTACGCTGGGTGATCTTAAGACAGATCGGCAAAGCACGATGGGCGTATGAGGAAGGCACAGATATGTGGAAGATATCCGACCTTGTGTATTGAAAAGGGTTAGAAGATTTAACTAACCAACCCACCCACCAAGCAGCTAGGCATGCTTTTGTCAGACTTTGTCCGTAGTGAGACTGGTGGTGATGTCAGCGGTGGGTTGCTTCCCTCCTTGGGCGGACTGCTTTGGAGCGGAGAGGTAGGCAAGCTGCCTCTGGAGCGATCTACTCTTGGGAGAGCTAGCATAGAACACGTGCGATCTGCCGAAGGAATCTTCTCTCTGGTTCAGATGACGAGCTTGGCACTCTGCTTGGGCAAGCTTCTTTAGGACTTGGCAAGCTTCTCGTCAGAGATAGTTCTCACTAGGGGGGTTCGGGGGGGTCGTTTATTTGGGCGAGCTTGGAGGTTGGCAAGGGCACATTACTCCAAACCTTGGCGAGCTCTTCTCAGCCTTGGCAAACTTGACCTCATTGATGAGGATTGTTGATGAGTTATTTGAGTGTGTCTTTATCAACTAGGCCGTCCTTTAGGGCGTAACAATTGCCCCCAACATTTGGTGTGGACGATCTTTGGCCAGAGGAGACACTGAATGTTGAGTAGACACGTTATCCAATTTTAGAGAACCTCTTCGTACCTTTTGTTTGGTAGCGAGCTTCGTAAGCCTGGGCAACCTATCGGGGGCACATCTCGTTAGCTTGCCCCGGAGTTTAAGCATGGTGAAGTAGCCCACATCAAGAGATCAGGCCGATCTTGATCTAGGGTTCCTCATATCACAAAAACACAAATAGTGCATATGTCGAAACATATTGACATATGTCAGAGATAGAGTGAAGACCTATCTAGGTGGGGGTGCAGTCTGGAAACATGCCCCTGACCCATGGGCAACCTGTCGAGGGAGAATGACCTTCGTCGAGGAAAGCCTTCACCTGCTGACGTGATTGCTCCTGGATATACACCCAGAAAACAATGTAGCTTTACCGCAAGTGCACGGTTAAGTGGCAAGCAGGAATCAAATCAGAGGGAGGACTAATGACGGTACTCTATTTTGGTTACTAAGCTACTTGGTGGAAGATCGTTTGAAAATGGATGGTGTAACAACCGTTCGAGTATCAATGCAAATTCAATATTACAAAAATGTGCAGGGCTAGGGAATCCCCATCATGTATTTTTAAGTCATCAACGTGAGTTACGAATTACCATGAAATCAAACTTGGGTTAAGGTGAACTTGCCGCAACTAATTGAAGAACCAATTCACGATGTCGCGCTTTTGTAGGTCTATAACTATCTAAATTAGAGCCTTGCTGTCGCGCGAGCCTAATCCAGACCACTAGCATTAAGATCGGCAATTATATTCAATCCCAGCTCAAGCTCGCTGTCGTGCAACTTGAGTTCGGATCTAGATCGTGATAATTCGTATCTGTTCATTCTCGTGCAACGAATATGAGTATTGGAGAACAATAAAAATGGCTGTCACACACCAAATCTAGGAAATCTCAATTGTAATCCTAAATCGAATATCTTGGGCTTTCCTTGGATCAAGATCCTCTGTCGAGCTAACGAGATCCAAGAGAAATCCTTATCTATCCGTAGTAAATCAATCAAGATCTATCCTTTCTAACAAGCCTAATATCATAGCAATTCAATAGATCTCACAATTCAAACATTATATCCATATGGTTCATCCATTTGCCCTAGAGCAAGGGAACTACTCACAATTCATATTAGAAATCGATAGGAAAACAAGATCAGCAATGGAATTCACCAAGCAATCACGATTCAATAAGAGATATAGCATAAAAATCGAAACTTGCAAGAGATCAAGACAAACCAATGTCGCCAAAGAAGCTTTTAATAGAAAATTAAGATCCAATCTTCAATCTCTCGCCAATACTAAAGCTTAACTATGATTAGAAACTAAGGAAAAATAGTTCTAAGCAGTTTATCTGGTCTCCCCTTGGGCTGGAGACAAAACTGGGCTTAAATACAAGCCCAAAAGAACCAAAAAATACAGCCCAAACTGTGCCTACGCCGCCAGAAACCATAGTTTTCCCGACTGGCGTCTGCGCTACTCAGCCGAGTGAAAGTCATACTCGGCGGAGTGAGAACTATACTCGGCCGAGTATGACAGTCTACAGATCACTCCAAACAAACAGAGAGGCACCCTGGATTTCTTCAAATTATTTGCCTCCACTTGAGTGATTGGAGTTCTTACTCGGCCGAGTGGAAATCACCACTCGGCCGAGAACACTATGGTACTCAGGCTGGCAGATGTTGTCTTGTCAGCTTTGCTCGGCCGAGTCAGCTGCTTCACTCGGGTGTGTGAGCTGCCTTGCTCGGCCGAGTGGCCTGTTTCAGAGATTCTTTCTTCTCCTCCTTGCTTCCTCGATGATTCCTTCGAAGTCCTCCTTCTTCCACTCATCCTCTAGCATTGTTAACTCTCAGATATGATCATAGGCGACGATCCAACACGTGTGCAAGTCCTCTAGGCTCCAAATTGCACCCGATTTCTCCATATCTCCTGAAATCAGACGAAAACAAGAAATAGTGAAAAGTATCGAAACATCGTCAAATAATCGTGAAAATCGTGATATGAGCAATCGAAATGGCATGTAAATATGCAGAAATAAAGTGTAAAATATGAGCCTACCAAAATCCCCCAAGCTTACCTCTTACTCATCCTCGAGAAAGATGAGTAGAAAGGCAAACTCGGCGAATAAAAATAAAGAAAAAGGTATGAACGAAAAAGAAGATGAAGAGGTGAAGGGGCTAGATCATTCTCTCAGAACTAGGAGTTGCATACTCAAATAGCACGACCAATGAATATAAACATGCGAAAGCTTTTCACTTCAATACCATTTCATATAGATGCTTTTGATTGAAAAACTAAGAACATCGAAAATAATATGAAATATGAAATCATTTTAGAATCAACATCGTCAATGGCATGTAAAACGATATACACAATCATAGATCACACACTTTTCAATTGACCGCTTTCTACTTGGAGTATAAGGGATATCACACATTTCAAATCGATAAGAATAGAAAAAGATGGTTTTCGTGAATTTCATACCAATATTCAATTCATAGACTTCGTTATACTTTAAGTAATCTCCCTAAGTATCAAAAATTGCCTAGCTTAGGTTGTCATGCACATATAGGTAGTCACTCTCTCACACGTCATTGGGTCCCCTCCCCCAAGCTTATTTATAAGCATGGTGGAATCTATTATATAAATATGTCTTTTCCCAAAATTTCTGTAGCTCTAGAGAAAAAAAAGAAAGAAAGGAAGAAGGAAAGAAGGGATTGTGTATATACAATGGAACACTATATTTTCTTTTGATTTTTTTCCTTTTTTCCCTTTTTTTCTTCTTTTGTTATAACAATCCCAAATAAGATAGAGAGAGATATTTTTTTCTTTTGGGATTTTGGGATACATGGAGCTTAATCTTTTTAACATGGGGAAGATGCAAATATAGAATTCACTAAGGGGAGATTTATCAATGACTATAAGTATATAAATAATGTTCAAGATATGTGGAGAAAGAAATATACATAACGCTCGGTTCCCTCTTTGTATGTGCATAACAACTTCAGCAGGGTAATTTAAATCTACTCAGTTTGATAACAAAAAGTACATTAATCCAATCATATTAATTAGCAATCATTCATTCAACCTGGAAGTTCAAAGCACATTTCATGCAAATAGAAGTGATAATAGAATGGCAAAGCAGTACTCCAAGTATGGGCAATCAATGCGTGAAGCTTGGTGCGTTTTCTACAAAGGGTATACAATAATAGTTCCCAGACTCAGTTAATGCGAAAATTTCATTCAAATTCATATAGTAGACGATGGAAGTTCTTTTTCTCAAATGAATATCAGTGTATCGCATATGATATCAGAAATGAAAACAATAGCATAGCAATAGAATACGTGTATAAGAGTAAAGCAAGCACCAAGATATAGTCATCAAAGGGAATTCATCTCTAGCAAGGAAAGTAAGAGAAACAAAGAAGAAAATAAAAAAAACTAACTACACATATGCAAGTCACTCCATAAGTAAGAAAACGTGATGCATGGCAAGAAAATGAAAAAGTGAGTGAAAATGAGTGAAAAATAAAGAAAGGTTAAAAATAAAGGTAAAAATAAAGAAAATAAAGATGTGTGTGCACTCACTCCCACAAGCTAAACATCACATTGTCCTTAATGTGCTAAGTGTGGCACGAGAACACATAAGATAAGAGAGGGTGGGTGAGGATGCATGCATGATTCGAAGTAAAAGGAAAAATAAAGAAAGTAAAATATGACATGATATATGCAGATGATGAATGCAGCAGGCATGCAAATGATGGATGGAAAATGGAAAATGGATACAAAAAGTGGGCCAGAGGTGTCTACTCTCCCCATGACTGATATAAATAATAGTGCCAAGCAAAAAGTAATCAAAACATGACGGCAAGCAAAATGATGGAAAAATGCAAGGGTGAGAGGTGGGGCAGAAATATGGCAGGCATCAAGTGTAAGTGCCTAGACTGGTGGTGCAGCGCTGTCATCTCCCTATGGTGGGGATGGTGGCGGTAAGGATACCGGCTCCTGAGGGAGAGGCTATGGTGGTGGCTGCTGTTGGCGAGCTAAGATCTGTTTCAGCATGTGCTGAATACCAGGGAGAATGGCAACGCGTTCATGCACAAAGCTAACAGTGGCAGTGAGAGCCCTAAAATCTGCTCTAAGCCCACTTACTGCCCCCTCGACAGCACAGATATGCTGGACAAGGGCATCAGGAGTAGGAGCAAAGGGTCGCACAGGAGGAGGATGGGGCTGCCATACACGGCCACCGTATACAAGTGGGGCCACTAGTGGGTGAGGGTGTAGGGCGGTGCTCACAGAAAGACGCTCAGACTCTGTGGGAAGCTGAGATGCACGAATGCTCCCAGAAGTGTGAGCAACAACAGAGGGGAATGAGGCAGCGATGGAGGACGAGACAGGCAGAGAGGTCGTATACAAAAACATGGTGACAGACGTCACGATGCTCTCAGTGAAAATGGCGACAGCAGAGACAGAAGGGCCGACGAATGGGGAGGTCGTTAAAGCAGAAGAGAATGACTCCTAGGGGTCAAGAAATCGAGTGAAGACAAGGTCTCAGCGGTCGTAAAGGCAGAAGGCTCGCCTCTCTCAAAGACTGTGGGGGTGGTGCTCTCAAGACTCATGTAGGAAATGGGATCAACACTCAACGGCACAGAGGTGGTGATGGGGACAAAAACAGCAACAAAGGAGCTCTCAACACGAGCAGAGGTGGGGACAGATGTGCCAGGCTCGGTGATCAGAGCAGGAGCAGGCTGTGAAATGGGGATCTCCGGGCTAGAGGATCGAAAAGGGGCTCCTACTGGGCATCCTCGGGCTCGAGTACGTAGGCAGCTGGGATGAGGAGGTCCATCTCTGGTCTCCATACCCCTCATGTGGGTCCAATGTGGATCCGATCATGGTTCGAAAGCACCATATAATCAGCTGAATATGGACCCTGTGCCAAACCCAGTGGTGCTGACCATGAGGACGCAACATCTTCATACGGGCCATAACATCTAGAGATAGTGAAGTGGGGCCTATAGGTCGAAGCAAACCAACAAGGAGCTCAATCTCACAAATAGGAGCAAGCAAGGTAATCAGACCACCACAACAGATCGCCATCCTGGCAGTGACAGAGGAAATAATACGGTCAAGATACCAGCTAGCTATATCAATGTGAATGGCGGGGACTAAGACGTCCACGGTGCCCTCGAATGCTCTCTCTCGCATCATCGCGTAGAGCATGTAGATCTCAGGCGTAGACATCGTCCCGGGCTCATACCTCGCAAGAACGGTGGTCGCCAAAAGGCGCTAAGTAATCCATAGGTAAGGATGGACGATAGAGGAGGCCTTGGCCCGGCTAGGGTCAAAGGGGAGTGGGGAGCCTGTGATCAAGGTCCAGAATGTGTGGGCATCAAAGGAAGAGGGTGTGGTGCGTGTGACCATAAACACGGTCGAGGTCGGGGACATGGGGCCAATGGGAAAAGGCACGGAGCATATCGAGAGTGATCTCGCACTCCTGATCCATCAATTGAAAGGTGCACACCCTGGGAGTCCTATAGATAGAACTCTGAACCTCGAGGGTCGGTCGGACATAGGTGTCCACAGATACCAACATAAAATCACACCACCCCATATTGTCGTACAACTGGAGTAGCCCCTGAAGTACCCCTAGGCGCTCAAGGTCATCTATGTGTGCGAACCTAGAGGGGACGATCGAACGCTAGGAGAGCCTCTCAAATTTGACGCGGCGTGCATCATCTCACAAGGTGATCCCAAACGTGTCGATCACCATGGCAGGTTGTGCTGTGGGGGCAGAATGGATGAAGTGGGTGATGGGAGTGTGGGAGGTGGATCGCTAGGAGGCGGGGAGTCCGCTCTAGGGGAAGATGGACCGGGGTCGTCGGACCTCTTTCGCTTAGAAGCGGGTTGCAGCGCATGAGACCTTGTGCATGGGGGCATCGTGGTGCTGTGAAATGCACAGATAATCACAACATGCTCAAAATAAAATTAGAAATGAGTGTACCAAGCACGATGCGACTCCTCGTAAGCAGTTGAAAGAGAGACGCCTCCCTTGCAGCTCCAAATCAGCGCAGGATCTCCCCCAAGCTATCTTGAAGCACAAAAACAATAGATTAGCAATGCGAATCGTAAAATCAAGGGGTTGGTCAAGAGAAATAGGCATAAATAGGGTTCAATTTTGAATTGGGGTTGAATTGGGCTTACAAATAGGGCATGTGAAGAGATGGAGAAATCGGGCAAAATGGGGAGAGGTGGTTGCCGTCGGTCGGCGCCGGAGAGGTCTCCGATGATCGCCGGAGTAGGTGTCATCGGGGTTGCTCAGGTGCAGGCCGTGGTGGCTCAGGCGAGTGGAGCAGGGGTTCAGGCGAGTCAGAGGGAGGATGGAAGAGGAACATCAATTTGGGGGTTTTTAAATTCCGTGAGCTGTCGATTTGGGATTTATAGGGCTATGCCACTTTTAAGTCACTCGACCGAGTGAAGATCGTCACTCGGCCGAGTCGCCCCAAAAGTATTTGAATGTTGTTACGTCGGTTGGGTTGGATGACTCGGCTGAGTAGTTCGAGTCACTCGGACGAGTGACAAGTTCCATTCGGCCAATGGGCAATTAGAAATCGAGTATGGATTTTCAAAGTAATCTGTTACATTCTCCTACTTGGCCAAGTAGGAATAGTCACTCGGTCGAGTGAACTAAGCTACTAGGCCGAGTAAACAGGCTGAACAGAGCAATTTAAGAGCTTATGGTGCCAAATTCACTCGGTCGACTGACAAAGTCACTCGGCCGAGTGGCATATAATTTCTAAAGAGGGGGTTTTCGAGACTTCCCTATACAGTACCCTACTCGGTCGAGTAGGGTCTTCACTCAGTCGAGTGATAAAGGCACTCAGCCGAGTGGGCTGCTCTTTTCAGCTCCAGACTCTCTGTTTTGCAACGCTTTCTGCTTCTTCCTCTTCCGTCAGTTTCTTCCTTCCTTTGGTGTTTGAGCGCATCCCTGGAGTGCTTTCCATCGCCATAGATGTCCTCCATTCTTATAGACTCCTATCATCTTCTTCCCGAAATGAAAAACGTAGCCCGTCGTCTGATTCTTCCTAAACTCTTGACTCTATAGACTAATAAAGATCTAAAACAAAAAAAAAGTAAAATTCAACTAAAATCTAAGATAGAACCATCGGCTTGCCTCCCGACCAGCGCTCGTTTAAGGTCCTGAGCTCGACCCCTTAAGATTTGGTTTAGCGCGTGACATTCAGCGCATAGGAGATGCGCACGTCAAATTTCTCGGAAAGGCCGTGAGGGTTCAGATGTATCGCTAGCTCTTCTTTGGCCTCCCTAGTGTGCATCTCCTCTCTAATGGTATTGAGGGATGACTCACCCATGATTGCGTCCTTCGTATCTTTACTTTTTCCCGGAAATTGAGGTGTATTTGCCGGTGGCACCTTCTCCCTTTGCCTCACCGTGGAGAGCTTGTAGAGCTCTCTAATTCTCGCGACATCAGCATCGTTCTTTTCTTTATCGATGAGCTTGGTCACTTCCTCGGTGAGAGGATCCGGTGGGTCATCAATTGTATCGCCATCCTTGATATTTGGGACTCCGTCAAGGCTCTCCGTGTGCAAGGCTCCAACATCATAAGGTATGGCTTCATCTATTACCTCATCAAGGACGTCCACGTAATCCGCTTCTTCCGGCCAAGGTCTTTGCTTCATTGTTTTGGAAAAATGGAATTCAACCGCTATGTTGCCAATGTTGAGAGACAACGTTCCTTCTCTCACATCTACAATGACTTCGACGGTAGCTAAGAAGGGGCGTCCAAGTATAAGCGATGTATCGCCCTCCTCTTTTATGTCCAAGACAACGAAGTCGCATGGTACACAAAGACCTCCCAGTATTTGAAGTGGCACGTTCTCGACAATCCCCACTGGCCTAGTAACTCGTACATCGGCGAGTTGGATCTTCATACAGGTGGCTTTGAGGTCGGTCCCTATGTTTAGCTTCTTGAATAGTGAGTGGCATGAGACTTACGCTCGCTCCCAAGTCTACTAAAGCCTTTTGGAGGGGGCTCCCCCAAGAGTGCATGGAATCCAAAAGCTACTGGGGTCTTTCATTTTCTTTGGCATCTTCTCCTTGTTGACGAACCAAGTTCCTTGCTTGGCTAACATGATCTTCTCTGTTTGCTTCTTTCCAGTGATCATGTCCTTGAGGAACTTGGCATAAGTTAGGATTTCAATTATCACATCCAAGAACGGGATGTTTAGGCTAATTCCCCACAAGTACTCCAGAAATTTGGCAAACCTCTTTTCCATCTTGGTCTTCGCGAACCGTTGTGGAAACGGTATGGATGGCATATATGTGCTCTCCTGTTGAGGTTCGTCCGCTTCAGATTTTTCTTTATCATATGCCATCTTGGGACTCTCTTCTTCATTAATTTGCTCCTTTTCAACTGGAATTTCCTCCCTTGGGCCTTTATCTTGAACCATATCGGGAGTGGTATCCTTCCCACCTCTCGTAGTCACCGCCACTACCGCATTTATGTGGCCGGTATTGCTTCTCAGGTTTTGCTCCGGTTGAGCCGACAATTGTTGTTGAGCAAAGTAATTACCTTTGCCAATTGTGCCACAATAGTATTGAGAGAATCTTGGCCCGCCATCAATTTTGCATTGATCTTCTTTTGCTTGGTCATAAACTCCTCAACTCTAGCTTCGTGCTCAGATCTTGGTGGTGCCAGTGATGGGTTTTGTGACCTCCATCCTTGATTATATCCGGGGGGTCTATAAGGCCCTGATTGTTGCCTTGGTTAATATTATTGTTGTTGGGGCGACATTTGTTGATACTGTTGTTGTTGTTGAGGGAGGCGGGGCTTGTTGTTGTTGTGGTGGTGGTTATTGATGAGGGGGAGTCAAGGCTCCCTTATTATTGGCATATGAAAATCCGGGGTTACCCTTGGTAGCCGGGTTCACCCAATAACCGTTGTTACCCCCATCGGTGACATATTGCACTTGCTACATAGCTCCTTCATTTTGCTCGCTTCCAACAAACATGACTTGGCTTTGGTCTTGCCAATCACTCGTGCTCCCTCTGGATGTTGATGTGTTGGGCATTCCATATGACTCGCACATCCTCTTTTCAATCCTCTCTACAATCTTAGAGAGAGAGTCAAACTTTGTGATCAACTCCGCCACTGCCTTTGCTTCGTGGATACTTGTCGGCTTCGTAGATGATGATGATTGGCCCCTCTCATCAGCCCATTACTGATTGTTGGAGACCATCTCCTCTAGCAATGTCGTGGCATCCTCCGGTGTCTTTGATAGAATAGCTCTGTTGGCCATGGCGTCAATTATGATCTTTGTGTCTGGCCGCAATCCATTGTAGAAACTATGCACAAGCTCCTAATCGTCGATGCTATGGTGGGGGCATTGGTGTTGGAGATCCTTAAACTACTACCACGCTTCATATAGAGACTCTTGGAACCCTTGCTTGAAAGATATCAAATAGTTTCTTAACTTCACGATTTTGGATGGCGGGTAGAATTTGCTGACGAATGCACTCGCTAGCTCATCCTAAGTAGTAAATGTCCCATGAGCTTGCGTCCTTAGCCAATATAAAGCTTTGTCACAAAGAGTGAAAGGGAAGAGACGCAACCAGATAGTATCCTCTGGCACATCCGGCATTTGAAAAGTGGCGTACTTTGACAAGAACATTTGTAGGTGATAATGCGGGTTCTCTTGAGAATTCCCATGGAAGAGGTCTTATTGCATCAACACAATAAGCCCCGCCTTCAGTTTAAAGTACTTGTCGGCCACCAACTCCAGCATAAGTATGAACGATGTAGTAGCCGAATTGTTCAGGATAAGCCTATCTCGGATGGAGACAAGCCTAGCGGTCTGCCATAATCGATCATCTCTAGTTTCCTCTACCATTTGGTTCTCCTCTAGAATTGATCTCTTTTCTGCTCTCAGTTTTCTTGCCGTGCGCTCGATCTCAAGATCAAATAGTATGTCTTCTTCGGTTGCCCTTGACCTCGTGTCCATGCACAGGAAAAAGAGAAACTAGAAAGATTTTTTAGCGCAATATAGGAATAAAGTAAAATAAAAATAAAATAAAGAAATAAAAATAGTTAAGTAAAGAAAATAAAATACCATCGCCTCCCCGGCAACGGTGCCAAAAACAAGATCGCTCTCGGATATACACCTAGAAAACAATGTAGCTTTACCGCAAGTGCATGGTTAAGTGGCAAGCGGGTATCGAATCACAGGGAGGACTAATGACGGTACTCTATTTTGGTTACTAAGCTACTTGATGGAAGATCGTTTGGAAATAGATGGTGTAACAACCATTCGAGTATCAATTCAAATTAAATATTATAAAGATGTCTAGGTCTATGGAATCCCCACCATGGATTTTTAAGTCATCAACGTGAGTTACGAATTACCATGAAATCAAACTTGGGTTAATTTAAGACAAGATATACGACAGATATGAATTTAAGAAGCATTAGATATTTTAAAGAGGTGACTGCAGCAATTTAATAATGACAATTATACAGAAAAGAAAAGTAAACATCCCTAGCATGTAGTTCTAAGTACTTGCAAGAATTAAAGTAAGGTATTTCTCTGTGAGTTCATTTGCATATCGGTTTACATGAGACCAAGTTAGCGTTGCAAGTTTCATGTTAAGAGTTCACATCTATCTAGGGTTCTCGCCTTTAGGTCGTGATGAGAAGGTCATTCCTCTCACGGGGGTTTACCGTGATTGATGCTAACCCACCGCATGCGGGTGGTGCTCTTGAGGAGAGTACCCTTCATACGCCCAGTGGCCGCTTAATCCTAACCACACCCAAAAGTTTGCCGTAACACGAGCCGGCCTAGTCGACTCACACGACACCACAAATTCACGATTCCGCCTTCGAGGCGCACGATTTTCACGATGTCAATAATGGTTGGACATGTCAAGACTCATAGAATTTTGTCGTTATCAATATTATTTCATTATTGTGACAATTCTAAACAGCAGAAGGGGGTTGACCAAATTTATACAACAGTCTTAAAATAATCTCGACATGGGTTTCGTTGATTAAGCTACAAAAAGTATTTTTTCTCTCTTGTTGTTTAAAATTGAAATATATCGTACGATATACCGTTGGATCACAAATTTTGTCCTGATCGCCATAGTGTCATTTTCTCCCGTCATTTCACGTCTAATTTTCAGGTTACAGAACAATACATGAAAGCGACATAAAAGTCCCGCGACTTCAAAAATTCATATCAATTAGTATACTTGCCTGTTTTTGGCGTTCTTGGTGTCGTCAGAAATGTCTCAACGGGTACTACGCTACGGTGATGACGGTTCGCTGGTTTGACAAAATGTAAAATCAGAATAGGCATTTTTCGATCAAAACAGCTTTATAACGAGTTCCTACGACGTCTAATCAACCGGTTTTATTAGGTTCTCTACTTTACGGTGTGGGTATGAGTTATAGGTAGGGGTACTAACCGTTACACAGCGAGTGGGGGTAGCGGCAACGATGCGTGCGACGTCTACAGTCCGAAACTCATCGCGGCAGCGAGAAAAATGGCGGACATCGGCTGTTGCATCGTGTGGACGGAGGAGATCGAGGGCGCACGGCTGCGTAATGGCGAGGAGAGCAGAACACCAGAGGGATCAGTCTGGCCGCTGCTCGCAACGTTTCCGTGCCCGTGGAGACGGGCTGCGGCGCTTCCAGGCGATCTGCGCACGGGAGGCTGGGTCTGCGCGCTTCGGCCTGAGCTACAGGTTGTCGGCGTCACGTGGAGGGAAGGAGTGGCAGCCGCGGCCCTTGCGTGGAGCTGAGTGAGGGCGTTGCGTGTGGAGGAGCCGCAAGGAGATGAGGAGGGGAGCACCGTGCACTGGGCGTTTGCGTTGTGTGGGGGCGGCAGGGTGCGCACGCTGTCCTCTTGCACAGAGAAGGAGGAGGCCAGGGCTGTTGGGCGATGTAGAGGTCGAGTGGGGGAGATGTCGCGAGCTGCTCCTGGCGTGGAGAAAAAGGCAGGGCGGCGCTTGGGTTGTGTTGCGTGGAGAAATAGAAAGGCCCTAGGGTTTTTTTTATTTATAAGAGATTGTAGATGCACGTGAGCAGGCTTTAGGTTAGGGTCTAGGTTTAGTTTCTTGTTCTCCTTTTTTTTGAAAGACAGAGGGTGAATGCGTGTAACGACCACTTTTCGTTGTACGTTGTTCGTGCATGTGCTTTTGTCCGTGCACGTGTTTATTTTAGACTTTATTTGATAGTGAATACTTTTGTGTGATATGCCGTTGTGAACGTCTCTGAGAGTATTAAATAGTGGCACTATCTTGGAACGACACATCTCGAGTCGTTCTTCCACAATTTAAACTTACTCGATGAGACGTGACGATTCTCACTCTTGATGGGAGACGTTTCTATTTTTAGTCTCGTCGTCCGACGTCGAAATTGAGATCCGTCTTCTTAGTTAGCTCACATTCGTCTTCACGATCACCACGATATTTATTTTATAATTTTTGGAGTTTATTTGACCACTTTTATATTTTTAACAAGTTTTATATTATTTTTAATAATTAATTTATAAATTATTTTCGGCCAAATAAAATTTATTTGAGTTTTAAACATTTTAAAGAATTTTTGAGGAAATTTCCAGCTCATTTGGACCAAGTCAAATCCTAGGGTGAGTTGGAGAAGTTGAATTTCAAATTTTAAATCATTTTAATATTCTAATCCTATTAGATTTAGCCCTAGACCAAGTCAACCCACCTATACTATATAAGCAACCCCTAGGAAGACCTATTTTCGCAAGAAATTAGCCCTAGCCTCTTCCAAAACCAAAATTGGACGTTGCGACGATTCGTCGCAACGTTGCGACAACGTTGCGACGTTCTTCCCCCGCTCAGACCGAGAGAACGGGCCCAAATCTACCGCACCGACCGCTGCCAACGCCCGCTCCCCCGCTCCGCTCGCTTGCACGGCCGTCGCCCCGCTTCAGCTGTGTCCGACCGAGGAGTTCTCTCAGTCAGACCGATGGCCGCCCCCGCTCACAGTCGCTCCCTGCATCGCTGCAAGCCCCGCAGCTTTCGCCCGCATCGCTCCGCATCTGACCGAGGCGCCCGCCCGCCATCGCTGAAGCCCGCAACGTTGCAACACTTGCAACGTTGCAACGCTTGTCGCCCCGCTCCGCACCCCGCACGACCGACCGCTCCCATCGACCTGACCGACGGAAGCCCTCGCACCACAGCCTCCGCAGCCGCTGCACACACCAAATCGTCGCAGCCCCGCATTCTCAGCGCACGACCGAGGGATTCTCCCGCATTGGAGGGGTACGACCGAGAGCTGCTTGTCGCAACCCCGCACCCGTCGCACCGCTTGCCACCGTGGGCCCCCCAAGTTCTCCAGAGGTATTGTGGGTCCCCCAAAGGTCCCTAGGACTACTGTGGGCCCCACCTAGGTGCTTGCTCTTCGAGGATCCGTCGCGTACGACGTCGTCGCACGTCGTAGCCCGTCGTCGCACGTGCTAGCTTTGGAATCTGGAACCGTCACCCGGGTTGATTGCTCTGAATTTTCCAGCGAGGAATCTATATTGGAATCAGGACTTGGAGCGCGATCTATTATTCCAACCCCCGGCGTCGCTACCCGACGCCGGTGTAGCTTTCGCGTCGTGTTGAGGTAACACTTTGCACCCCTAGGACCCCCAACCCAATTGCATGCTAATCAAGACTAAAATCAGTATTTTTAAAGTATTTTAAATGTTTTAAATTCACTAATCAAGATTAATAATATGGACTTTAGGCCGGTGGACTTGTGCACGTAGAATAATTGTGATTTTTGGACTCATTGGACGGTGTGCTCAGACGTCGTACTTGCAGGCAAGTGAAACTTGCCAACTCTTGTGTAGGGCCATGTTTTTAGGCCACTTCCTTGTTTTTAGCGTAAAAGAGACTAGTCAGTGAAATGATAGCTGGCTAGACGCCTACTTGATCTAGTTTGACAACGAAACTAGATCCGTCACCTAATTGATCTAGCTTGACAACGAAGCTAGATCCAACCTTTAAACTTGTTGTTCATGCATACTAAACTGTCACGTTTACTTTCCTTACCTGTACGCCTTACTACTGTCATGTCATGTCATCCATGCATTGAATGTCGCATTGGTAGCACACGCTACAATACTTGTACTTGTACTCCCTTGAAACTGGCTAGGTGCACCCCTAGACCAGCAAGGCAAAACACTTCCTGGCTCGTGATCCAGAAGCGAGCATTCCCGTTCGGGGGTAAGGCCCTGGCTCGACACACGTGGAGGGGTAGGGATAAACGGTCAACTGAGCTTAGGAGAGGTCTGATCCGCCCTCTAGCCAGAAGACGGAATCTCTGTGCACGAGGTGCTTACTTTCCTTGTCTTGTACTTGTCTTGTGAATGATTCATGTAATACTTGTCATCCATGCCATGCCATGCTCGTACTTTACTTTACTTTACTTTACCTGCTGCACTCATACTTTAACTGCCATGTCATTGCATCATGCTAGAACTGCTAGGTTGCTCTTACTTGTACTTTCAGTTTCACTTGCACAAGTCTTCCAGACTTGCTGACATGTGCCCCTTTCTCTTTGGGTGTCACATGTTAGACCCTGAGCCAGAGATAGTTGTAGCGGACGAGGTAGTTGCTGACACTGAGCCTACATTCGTCGAGGAGTTCGTGGACACCGGAGACCAGTTTTAGAGACTGTTGGCGTTGCTTTTGCTTTAGGTTGCTGTTAGATGTCGGTGCTTGCACCATTACTTTGTTGTTGTACTTTGTACTTTGTTGGCCATGTTCGGCCTCTTTTAGACTCTTTTATTTTAGCCTGGTGGCTTTTCTGTGATGTTGAGATTTATTGCTATGGATATTCTGAGATGTTTCTTTTGTCTCTTTCGTTATTATTATCTTTGTTTCGTTTCGCGTTGCAAGGACCTGCAGTTTTAAATTTGATTGACGCTTATCGGACTTGCAGCTTTGCAGCTTCAAGTCTGAGCGGACCTTCTCACGCTTCGCCTCCATATTTTTGGGAAGCGGGGCGTGACAGGTTTTGTTGGTGGCCCATGCAGGTCCGGTCTTGCAATTGCGAATTAACGAAACAACGATAATAACGGAATGTCCATTAAATAAATTGCAACATCCGAGTCATAAGCCCTGAGTCTAGTCGTTTTCTTATGACACTAGGTGGTAAGAGACTTAGTTAGACGTCTGCGCTTGTTAGTTAGAGGCCTCTGATTGATAGTTAGACCCCCTTCTGGCAATTGATTAGAACGTCATAGGAGTTACCTTAGTGGTTCATGTCTACCCCTGACCATATTAGACTTCTAGAATTTCCTTTTGTCGTTCGCTTGGGTTCATCGATTTCGGACCAAGCTGAACGCACTTCTTTACCGTCTAACCTTTAGAAGTCTTAGCGCTTAGTTTTTAATCTTTAGTTGGTCAACCGTAGGAGTTTCCCCGTAGATTCTCCTGATTCATAACCTAGGCGTATGAATGTTTTGATCACCTGACCAATTTCCTTGCCTCGATTCCCGATATCGCCTCATGACAATCGTCGTCAATTTTCAAATCCCTCCATTACAAATCTTGAATCGTTTGAAAGTATTTCTTTTGACTTCCTCTTTCCCTAAGTTTAAATTTGTTCAAAATTTTTATATAAATATACTTAACTTGTACTCCTCGTTGATTTAAATTTTTAAAACTTCTGTCGAAATTTTTGAATAATAGTTTATAATGTTTTTTCAGCCTACACTTTTGTACCTATGAGAATACATATTTCCTTTCATATATTAATTTCATTCTGAGCCATACTTTTGCCTTGCCCAATTCGATTTATAATTTTCCCTCTTATTTGTGTTATTCGAATGATACGTCGTGTTTACTTTAATATACTTTCAAGACACATGGAATTTCAGCTTTCAGCAAGATTGGACTTTGCTCGTCGTTTTCGCTACTTCAGATTTTTGCAAAATTACTATTTTCATAACCTCTTCCTGCTTCAGACCCTCCCTGATTTGATTTTAAAGACTTGCTATTCGATTTCGATAAATCTACTACTAAGTTAATATTATTTTTTCCGTGCACCATGCATACTTTCAATTATTTTTATATCCGTACCAGACTTGTTGTGCTCGTATATTAAGAACCTTATGTAAATCAGTTTTCATTTTTGGCAAATCCTGATTTCTCTAAAAGAAGTTTCAATATTGATTTTCCATAGCCTAAAAGTTTTGAAAGCATTTAACATGAGTTTAAATTTTTCCGTTACTTGATTTCATTCTTCGACTTTCCAAAACTTTTTGACAACATTATATTAAATTACTGACGTATGAATTTTCTAAACCACGTCCTTAATATTCGTGTAAATGATTTTACTTCCTTTTATAATGATCTTTAAAACTGATAGACCATTTTCTCTTATTACGAATATTTGACTCAAACTTATTTTGAACAACCCGCTTCATCGATCTTCAAATATTTTATACAGATGGGGATTCCAACTTTTGAGGTACAACAGTTTTCAGATTTCACGTATTTCAGCTTGTGCTACTTACCCTATCTTCTTTTCTATATCCTATATATGTATCACTACATCTCCCTTTTCCCTCAACCTAAACATCACCATTGAGTCAATGTTTCGTCTAACCAAGCCGTCTCCTTGTATTCGTCCTATCTGAACTCGTGCTTATCGATCCTTCCCTCGTCACGCTCTCGACCTCTCTTTATTGCTTAGGCCTTAGGGTCCTTCAATGCCTGTGTCAACGCTTAGTTGTTAGTAGGCCCTTGGACCTTGTGAGGTAGTCGTAGTGCACGTACCTAAGTTGTGTACGTGGGCTTGAATGAGAATTCCCATAGTATGTTGATGTTTGCCTATTGAGTGATATATATATATATACTGTGTATATAAGAGTTAGTGTTGGAATGTCGGAGTGTATTCGATAATAATGATAGTATGAAATGTGTTGCGTGTTAGTAGTTATGTTTTGTTGCCTGAGTATATAGGTGATATACATATGGGAGTAGGAGTATAATTTTGATTGGTATTGCTTGCTTTTCGGGATGTTGCATGCGTGCATACCGTGAGGTATACACGACTATTGCACATTTTAATTATGTACGTATAGATGTGTTAGTATACTAATTATAGGTAGTAGGCTATGGTGTGAATATATACATTATTTAGGTGTGACTATACGGTGAATGTTTGTACTAGGGAGGGTATTATAAATATGTGGGTACTGGTGTCTGTATTATTATTATGGTATATAAATTGATTTAACTATGTGGGTGTTATCTGACTAAATATTAAGTGTGATTGACCTATGGTATGCATATGGTTGTATTGGTAGATATATAAATATATATATACATATATATATGTTGGAGTGGTATTGGTATATGTATGAATGCCGTGTTACGTATATAGAATATTCTGATATGTGTATTGAGTCTCACTCAAGCTTGAGTGGGTATACTCTAAGTACATTGAATGTATGTTTGTAGTTTGAATATAGCAATGGTTGATGTATGTATAGTGATAGGAGTGTTTGTGCCTGGTTGTGCTACACACATGATTGTGGGTCGCTACGCCAGTATATAGTTATAGGTGTTGGTCTTGTGGTATAGTTATTTACTAAGGACTTGCTCGTGTGAACGTATGTGTACTAGCTAAAACTAGGTGTGTATGTGTGCTAGTAATATAATGGTATGATTGGTGTATGTAAATGAAATGTTAGCGTGTATGGGTGTGCACCATGCACGGGTAAGTATGTGCTTAGTTATAGGTATTGATGACTATGATATATGTGGCGTGTCGTAAATACAGTTATAGGACCGTACGTGATGTGAATATATGGTGAACTATTTGCATATATTTGAATGACTATATATCGTGAAATTATAGTAGTGGTGAATGTATATTAGATATAGTGAATTTGATTTAAT
Organism: Scilla litardierei; assembly: GCA_030789695.1. NCBI lineage: Eukaryota > Viridiplantae > Streptophyta > Magnoliopsida > Asparagales > Asparagaceae > Scilla > Scilla litardierei. Next base: position 46,726,432 of record CM061142.1, read on the forward strand.
AATGGTATGGTGTGACTATATGTGCTGAGATGTTGGTATTGGATGAAAATTAGAAGGTAGTATACCCTTGAGGTTTGTGCATAGGTAGCTACCTATAGGTAGAGCAATGATTGTATTTGCTAAGTGTGAGACTATCCTTATATAAGTATCTGAACTATTGTTTTGTGAGTAGTAGTTATATAAGGGATGCATGCTTATATATATGATTGAAATACGTGTATGAGTCTGACTGACTATAATAGGTATAAGTATATGACATACGTGAATGTATATATATACGTGTTGGTAGTATTAATGTTTGACTACCTAGTGCATATATAAGCACTTGTAATGACTATACCTGGTTGAATTATAATATGACTTGATTGGGGTAGTTACTAGAGCGCCTAGCTATATTAGAAAGTCCGAGGACGGACTTTATTCTAAGGTGGGGAGGATGTAACGACCACTTTTCGTTGTACGTTGTTCGTGCACGTGCTTTTGTCCGTGCACGTGTTTATTTTAGACTTTATTTGATAGTGAATACTTTTGTGTGATATGCCGTTGTGAACGTCTCTGAGAGTATTAAATAGTGGCACTATCTTGGAACGACACTTCTCGAGTCGTTTTTCCACAATTTAAACTTACTCGATGAGACGTGACGATTCTCACTCTTGATGGGAGACGTTTCTATTTTTAGTCTCGTCGTCCGACGTCGAAATTGAGATCCGTCTTCTTAGTTAGCTCACATTCGTCTTCACGATCACCACGATATTTATTTTATAATTTTTGGAGTTTATTTGACCACTTTTATATTTTTAACAAGTTTTATATTATTTTTAATAATTAATTTATAAATTATTTTCGGCCAAATAAAATTTATTTGAGTTTTAAACGTTTTAAAGAATTTTTGAGGAAATTTCCAGCTCATTTGGACCAAGTCAAATCCTAGGGTGAGTTGGAGAAGTTGAATTTCAAATTTTAAATCATTTTAATATTCTAATCCTATTAGATTTAGCCCTAGACCAAGTCAACCCACCTATACTATATAAGCAACCCCTAGGAAGACCTATTTTCGCAAGAAATTAGCCCTAGCCTCTTCCAAAACCAAAATTGGACGTTGCGACGATTCGTCGCAACGTTGCGACGTTCTTCCCCCGCTCAGACCGAGAGAACGGGCCCAAATCTACCGCACCGACCGCTGCCAACGCCCGCTCCCCCGCTCCGCTCGCTTGCACGACCGTCGCCCCGCTTCAGCTGTGTCCGACCGAGGAGTTCTCTCGGTCAGACCGATGGCCGCCCCCGCTCACAGTCGCTCCCCGCATCGCTGCAAGCCCCGCAGCTGTCGCCCGCATCGCTCCGCATCTGACCGAGGCGCCCGCCCGCCATCGCCGAAGCCCGCAACGTTGCAACACTTGCAACGTTGCAACGCTTGTCGCCCCGCTCCGCACCCCGCACGACCGACCGCTCCCATCGACCTGACCGACGGAAGCCCTCGCACCACAGCCTCCGCAGCCGCTGCACACACCAAATCGTCGCAGCCCCGCATTCTCAGCGCACGACCGAGGGATTCTCCCGCATTGGAGGGGTACGACCGAGAGCTGCTTGTCGCAACCCCGCACCCGTCGCACCGCTTGCCACCGTGGGCCCCCCAAGTTCTCCAGAGGTATTGTGGGTCCCCCAAAGGTCCCTAGGACTACTGTGGGCCCCACCTAGGTGCTTGCTCTTCGAGGATCCGTCGCGTACGACGTCGTCGCACGTCGTAGCCCGTCGTCGCACGTGCTAGCTTTGGAATCTGGAACCGTCGCCCGGGTTGATTGCTCTGAATTTTCCAGCGAGGAAACTATATTGGAATCAGGACTTGGAGCGCGATCTATTATTCCAACCCCCGGCGTCGCTACCCGACGCCGGTGTAGCTTTCGCGTCGTGTTGAGGTAACGTTTTGCACCCCTAGGACCCCCAACCCAATTGCATGCTAATCAAGACTAAAATCAGTATTTTTAAAGTATTTTAAATGTTTTAAATTCACTAATCAAGATTAATAATATGGACTTTAGGCCGGTGGACTTGTGCACGTAGAATAATTGTGATTTTTGGACTCATTGGACGGTGTGCTCAGACGTCGTACTTGCAGGCAAGTGAAACTTGCCAACTCTTGTGTAGGGCCATGTTTTTAGGCCACTTCCTTGTTTTTAGCGTAAAAGAGACTAGTCAGTGAAATGATAGCTGGCTAGACGCCTACTTGATCTAGTTTGACAACGAAACTAGATCCGTCACCTAATTGATCTAGCTTGACAACGAAGCTAGATCCAACCTTTAAACTTGTTGTTCATGCATACTAAACTGTCACGTTTACTTTCCTTACCTGTACGCCTTACTACTGTCATGTCATGTCATCCATGCATTGAATGTCGCATTGGTAGCACACGCTACAATACTTGTACTTGTACTCCCTTGCCTGGCTAGGTGCACCCCTAGACCAGCAAGGCAAAACACTTCCTGGCTCGTGATCCAGAAGCGAGCATTCCCGTTCGGGGGTAAGGCCCTGGCTCGACACACGTGGAGGGGTAGGGATAAACGGTCAACTGAGCTTAGGAGAGGTCTGATCCGCCCTCTAGCCAGAAGACGGAATCTCTGTGCACGAGGTGCTTACTTTCCTTGTCTTGTACTTGTCTTGTGAATGATTCATGTAATACTTGTCATCCATGCCATGCCATGCTCGTACTTTACTTTACTTTACTTTACCTGCTGCACTCATACTTTAACTGCCATGTCATTGCATCATGCTAGAACTGCTAGGTTGCTCTTACTTGTACTTTCAGTTTCACTTGCACAAGTCTTCCAGACTTGCTGACATGTGCCCCTTTCTCTTTGGGTGTCACATGTTAGACCCTGAGCCAGAGATAGTTGTAGCGGACGAGGTAGTTGCTGACACTGAGCCTACATTCGTCGAGGAGTTCGTGGACACCGGAGACCAGTTTTAGAGACTGTTGGCGTTGCTTTTGCTTTAGGTTGCTGTTAGATGTCGGTGCTTGCACCATTACTTTGTCGTTGTACTTTGTACTTTGTTGGCCATGTTCGGCCTCTTTTAGACTCTTTTATTTTAGCCTGGTGGCTTTTCTGTGATGTTGAGATTTATTGCTATGGATATTCTGAGATGTTTCTTTTGTCTCTTTCGTTATTATTATCTTTGTTTCGTTTCGCGTTGCAAGGACCTGCAGTTTTAAATTTGATTGACGCTTATCGGACTTGCAGCTTTGCAGCTTCAAGTCTGAGCGGACCTTCTCACGCTTCGCCTCCATATTTTTGGGAAGCGGGGCGTGACAATGCGTATGCTGCTATATGATGTCTAGCCTTAGGTTTTTTAAATAAGAAAGATAGGGTGAGGCTCCTCTAGGGTTTGATTAAATAAAGGGAAAAGGTAGGCTCAAGAGATGTGTGTCGGTTGTACAGCACGTGAGGAGTTGAAGGGCCTAGGGTTAAATAATATTAGTTGTTGTGTGGGGTTTAAAAAGAACAGGATGTCAAATGTTAGCCTAGGTTAGGATTTTCTATTTTTTTATTCTTTCTCCTATTTTTTTTGTTTCAAGAGTGCCGTGTGCGTGTGTTATGCAGTTGGGTATATGTGCGTTGATTGAGTGCGTGAGCTGATGGGTGGGTTCGGCCTTGGGGTTTCCAAAATGGCTAGAGTCAAATAGGGAAGGGTTTTAGCTATATTAGGAAGTGTTTTGAATCACTATTAATAGAATTAGTATTAAATGTGTTTAAACAAGGAAAAAAATAACTAATCAATAGGTTTAAATGGGTTTTAATCAAGGGAGAATAAGAGCTAATCAAAGTGGGTTTAAACATGGAATTAATTAGAGAAATTATAGTTAAGGTAAATAAGGAAAATTTTGAAAAGAAAACATTAATAGGGGAGGAATTTAGGGGTTAATCAATCGATTTAATAATAGCTTTTATTAGAATGTAATATGGTAAGCTTTCAAACATTTAAATGTTAAAAGTTTTGAATTTGAAATTTTGATTTCGAAAAATAAAAATTGAGATGGTATTAAAGAAATTACTTTTTAAAAATTAATAATAAAGATAATGATAGCTAATATGTATAAGGCTAGCAGCGGATACGGGTACTGGGTCCGATACGACTTAACTACGGATACGAAGAAGGATATACAACACGAGAGAAAACGAACTACGTATCGCTAAAACTGGTCGTTACAGTGCCTAAGGGGGTGGGGTGCACCAGCACTATCTTGTGGCAGAGGTGGTGGCGGGCGTGGTGGCTGCTGGGTGGGTGTAGGTGGCAGGGGCAGACTCGCAAGAATCTGATTCAGGCAAGCATGAATACTAGGAAGTATTACGACGCGAGTCTGGACTACACTGACGGTGGTGGAGAGAGCCCTAAAGTATCCTCTGAGTCCACTAACTGCCCCCTCAAGAGCACGAATGCTCTGAACTAGGGTGTCGGGGGGAGGTGGAGCAGAGGGTCGAACAGGTCGGACATGTGAAGAACGGGGCTGTCTCACACAGCCGCCGCAAAGGATGGGTGCAGCTATGGGGTGGTGCTCGGGCGCTGTGCTCGCTAAGTGTCGCTCGGCCTCTGTGTGAGGCTGAGACGCAGGCAAGGTAGACGAGAAAGGAGCAACATAGAAGCTGAGGTGGAAACAGGCGACGAGGCGGGTAGAGATGTCAGTGACACAGAAGTGGGGACAGACGTCACGACGCTCTCAGAGAAAACGGCAGCAGTGGGGACAGACGGGTCAACGGGTAGGGTCGCCGTGAACAAAAGTGTGGACAGGGCCGCCACTGCGGTGGTAAAGGAGGTCTCGTCGCGCTCTAAAATGGTAGTGGGACGCTCAGGGCTAGCAGCGGAAATGGGATCGACAGAAATGGGCACAGAGGTGGTGGCAGTGGTGGATGAGGACTCATCAAAAGTGCTCCTGACACTGACAGAAGTGTGGACAAAGGTGTCGGGAGGTGCAGACGGGTCATGTGTAGGCTGATGGATCACGGGGTCCTGGGGTGGAATGAGAGGCTCCTGCCGAGAACCCTCGAGCTCTAGTACGTAAGGGGCTGGGATGAGGAGATCCATCGCTGGAATCCAATCTCCGCCCGCGGGTCCAATATGAGTCCGAGCAGGGCTTGGGAGAATCATGTAATCAGCAGCGAAAGGACCATGGAGCCACACCCAGTGCTGACGACCATGAGGACACATCATCCTCATCTGGGCCATAACAGCTATCGAAAGTGAAGTGGGGCCCGGTGGTCGAAGCAAGTCAGCAGGGAGGTCAACTCCGCACAAAAGAGCCAAGAGGGTAATCAGACCGTCGTAGCAAATAGGTGTACGAGTGTCGACAGAAATAATGATGCAGTCGATATACCAACTGGCGATATCAATCTCTACAGCGGGGACCAGAACGTCAGCTCCATCAAAAACCCTGGGACGTGTCATCGCATAGAGCATATAGAGCTCTGGCATCGACAACGTCTCGGGCTCGTACCTCACAAGAAAAGTGTTCGCCATAAGGCGCTGTGCAATGCGGAGGTACGGGTGGAGGACGGCAGAGGCTTTGGCCCTACTAGGGTCAAAGGCAATAGGTGATCCTGTAATCCGGGTCCAGAAAGCGTGGGTGTCGAACGACGGGGGTGGGATGTGCGTGGGAGCGTAAGCGCGGTCTGGGTTAGGGACAGCAGGCCACTGGAAGAATGCTCGGAGCATGTCAAGAGTGACCTGGCACTCCTGATCCATCAGGCAAAATGAGCATCCTCCAGCGGTCCGCTCAATAGAGCTAAGGACCTCTAGTGTCGGGCGGATAAAAGTGTCCACCGACACCGACAAGAAATCACGCCACCCCACGTTATCGTACAACATGAGTAGCCCCTCTAGAACCCCTATGCGCTCAAAGTCGATGAGGTGCACGAAGCTAGTAGGTACAATCGAGCGACGGGAGATACGCTCGAATCTGGCGTGCTGGGCGTCATCTCGAAACGTAATCCCCATCACATCGAACGTGAGGGCAGGCTGTGCAGGTGGTGAACTGGGATCGGCAGGAGGCAGCTGTGTAGGTGGTGGTGGGCTAGGTGGAGAGGAGTCCACCCTAGAGGAAGAGGAGCCAGGATCACCTGACTTCTTCCGCTTGGAAGCGGGCTCCCGCATGCGTGGCCTAAGGCGAGGCGGCATGAGTGCCGCGAGTCGTGCCCACCCAAAATAAAAATGCGACGTGCTATGTAATGAAACGAGTATACCTGAGCACGTCGCAAGTGCAAAATCTGATGTGTACAAAGAACGCCTCCTCCTCGTGGCTCTGAGTGCGTCCAAAAGCTCCCCCAAGCTCCCCCAAGCTAACCTGAAACGCAAACAATAAAATCAGCGAATGATAATCAATATACATGGGGGAGGTAGGGGATAACAGATATATATATATAGGAGTTGATTTGAGTTTGGGGTGCAATGGGCGTACAAAATGGGAGAATGGTGGAGAAAATCGAAATTCGTGCGAAATGAGGGTGATTGGTGGCGGGAGCGGTGGCTAGGGCGGCGTCGGCGACACACCGGTGTCGGCGTCGGTCGGCGGTGAACGTTGGCCGGCGTCGGCGTGGGATCAGGCGAGGGGAGGCTGCGATTCGGACGAATGAAGGAAAAGCGACATCGATTCGGGCGAAAATTTGGGGTTTTTTATGTGTTTCGAAATTCGCGCAGCCCGCTCAGAATATATAGGAAATTCGCGACTCGGCTGAGTGACTATCTCACTCGGCCGAGTAAAAAAATTTAGAAATATCTTCGCACCTTACAACTCGGCCGAATGACTTTTCACACTCGCCCGAATGGATAAGTTCCATTCGGCCGAGTGGCAAAGCCACTGGGTAATATTTAGAGCGTGCATGGTATCTGATTCACTCGGTCGAGTGATAAGTCACTCGTCCGAGTGGCAAATTATACTGTAAATCGCAAAAAATAACAGAGGGTTGGTCAGAACGATCTTCCCAGATCTGTACTCCACTCGGCCGACTGGAGTCTTTGCTCGGCCGAGTGACATATGTTACTCGGCCGAGTGGCATCCTGTTTTCTGCAACAGCTCTCTGTTTTCGGTCTATTCTCTATTTTTTCTTCCTCCAGTCAGTCTCTGCCTTCTCCTGAAGCCTAAGAGCGTTCCTGGGCGTCTCTCCTGAGCGTTCCTGAGCGTTCATATGAATGATCTCTCGTTCTCCATCTCCTATCATCAAAAATAAAGCCCGTTGTCACGATTTTTATAGACACTAGACCCTAAACACTAAGAAAAATCTAGAATAAAAATGAAAATACACTAAAAATGATATGAAACCATCGGGGTGCTTCCCGACAAGCACTCGTTTAAGGTCATGAGCTCGACCCCTCATGATTTTCATTTAGCGCGTGATATTGGGCGCATGTGAGATACACCCATCAAACTTGCCGGGAAGGCCACTTGGATTTGGTTGTTGATGCTCGTGGGCTTTCCTCGGTGTCCCCTCATCATGGGTAGGGTTGGGGGATAGGTCCCCCAAGCTTGAGCTAGAACCAATCTTCTTCCTCACCGGTGACACCGATCTTCTATTCGGTGGAACTTTCCTCGATTTGTTGGCCATTGAGAGCTTGCAAAGCTCCCTTATCCTCACGACATCAGCGTCGTCTTTATCATCGACCGTAGAGCTATCTGGAGGGTCCTCCAACTTTTCTTCAATGCTAGAAGTTTGGCCTTCTTCAAGGCCATCATCATGGAGAGCGCCAATGGAGTGCAGAATGGCTTCGTCAATTACCTCATCAAGGAGGTATGAAAGATTGTGGGGGCATCCCTTGAGTACATATACATGATTCACTTCACCGGTGGGGACTCCTTCGGAATAATTCTTGAGCCGTTGTCCATTTACCTTGAATGTGGCCCCATCTTTTCCTTCCAATTCAAAAGCTCCCCCCGGTTGTATGTGCTTAATGGTGAATGGTCCGGACCACCGCGATCTTAACTTTCCGGGGAAGAGTCGGAGCCGAGAATTGAATAGGAGGACTTTTTCTCCGACCTTGAAGTCCGTAACGGTGATGCGTGTGTCGTGGAGGATTTTAGTCCTTTCCTTGTAAATTCTTGAGCTCTCGTAAGCATCACGTCTAATCTTATCGAGCTCATTAATGTCTAAGAGTCGCCTCACCGCCGCACTCTTGTAGTCATTATTGAAGGTCTTAATGGCCCAATATGCGCGGTGTTCCAACTCTACCGACAAGTGACAAGCTTTCCCATAAACAAGTCGGTATGGTGTGGTGCCAATGGGAGTAAGAAAGGACGTACGATATGCCCATAATGCATCGTTCAATTTCATGGATCAATCTTTTCTAGATCTATCGACGGTCTTTTCTAGAATTTGCTTGATTTCTCGGTTCGACACCTCCACTTGGCCACTCGTCTGAGGGTGGTATGCCATGCCAATTCTATGATTCACCACATACTTTTTCAACATTGCTTCAAATTTATTTTCTATGAAGTGGCTTCCCCCATCGCTTATCAAAGTACGAGGCACTCCAAAGTGTAAGAAGATGTTTTGATTGAAAATTTTGGACACCAGCCTCGCATCATTGGTAGGGGTCGCAATGGCTTCCACCCATTTAGAGACGTAGTCCACGGCTAATAAGATGTACTTGTTTCCTTTGCTTGACGGAAAGGTCCCATGAAGTCCACTCCCCAACAATCAAATAGCTCAATTTCTAGAATGGGCTTCATTGACATCTCATTTCTTTTGGATATATTTCTGGTCCGTTGGCATCTATCGCAACTCTTGACGAGGTCATGCGTGTCCTTGAACATGGTTGGCCAAAAGAACCGGCACTGTAATATCTTAGTGGTGGTTTTAGAGGCGACGTGATGTCCCCCACATGGCATATTATGGCAATGCAAAATGATTGACATGGCCTCCTCTTTAAAGACACACATCCGAATAACACCGTCCTTGCATATTTTGAAGAGATACGGATCCTCCCAGAAATAGTTTCGGACTTCATGCATAAATCTCCTCTTTTGTTGTGTGGGCATTCCGCATGGTTTTATCCCACAAGCCAAATAATTAACAAAATCCGCATACCAAGGCACTTCTCCGGGTCTTATGGCGAATAGCCTCTCATCGACAAAGGTTTCATCGATTGGTAAGCTTTCATCCTCCTTGTCACGAACAAGCCTAGACAAGTGGTCTGCCACAACGTTGTCCGTTCCCTTCTTGTCTCTAATCTCCAAGTCAAATTCTTGCAACAAAAGTATACATCTTATCAATCTTGGCTTCGCCTCTTTTTTACTTAGAAGATACTTCAATGCCGCATGGTCGGTGTGGACAATAACTTTGGATCCGAGGAGGTAGGACCGAAACTTCTCGATGGAATAGGCAACCGCCAAGAGCTCTTTTTTGGTTGTGGTGTAGTTCTTCTATGCCTCGTCCAATGTTTTACTTGCATAGAATATTGCATGAAGCTTTTTATCTTTCCTCTGGCCTAGCACTGCTCCAATTGCTTGGTCACTTGCATCACACATGAGCTCAAAGGGAAGGCTCCAGTCGGGCGGTTGTATAATGGGGGCAGAAATGAGCGCTTCCTTCAACGTATGAAATGCTTGCAAGCACTCTCCTGAAAAGACAAAGGGGGCATCTTTAGTAAGTAAGGCAGTAAGGGGTCGGGCAATGAGGGCAACGTCCTTGATAAAGCGGCGGTAAAACCTCGCATGACCAAGAAAGCCTCTAATGCCCTTAACATTAATAGGAGGAGGGAGTTTTTCGATTACCTCAATTTTCTCCTTATCAACCTCGATCCCTCTAGAAGAAACAAGATGCCCAAGAACTATCCCCTCTGTGATCATAAAATGACATTTTCCCCAATTAAGAGTGAGGTTATTTTGTTAGCATCGTTTAAGGACTTTAGTAAGATTAGCCAAACAAGAATCAAACTCACTTCCATATACAGAAAAATCATCCATGAAGACTTCCATAATATTTTCAATATAATCAGAAAAGATGTCTTGCACCTTTGAAAAGTGGCGGGAGCATTGCAAAGCCCAAAGGCCATTCTACGGCAGGCATATGTACCATAGGGACATGTAAAAGTGGTCTTGGTCATCTTCATGTAAGGGGATTTGAAAGAATCCCGAGTACCCATCCAAATAATAAAAGTATTTATGTTTAGCAAGGCGCTCAAGTATTTGATCAATTAAGGGCAACGTGTAATGGTCTTTCCAGGTGGCTTTATTTAATTTCCTATAATCAATACACATCCTCCATCCCGTCACAGTGCGCATGGAAATGGGTTCTCCCTTTTCGTTTTTTACAACGGTCATCCCCCCTTTTTAGGGACGACATGAACGTGGCTAACCCACCGGCTGTCAGAGATAGGATAGATAATGCCGGCTTCAAGTAATTTAAGAATCTATTTCTTAACCACCTCCTTCATGTTAGGGTTCAACCGCCTTTGAGGCTCTATTGAGGTGGCTTAAGTGTTTTCCAAGTGGATTCTATGCGTGCAAAGCCTAGGGCTTATTCCCTTAAGATCAGAAATGGTGTAGCCAAGCACATCCTTGTGACTCCTAAGGACATCTAAGAGTCTTTCTAGTTGATCATCGTTGAGGTGGGCATTAACAATAACCAGATAGGTCAATTTACTACCCAAGAAAGCGTACCTTAGATTCGGTGGTAATTGTTTAAGCTCTACCTCAGGAGGCGCTGTACCCTCAACTTCCTTTTCTTGTGAAAGCTTGACCTCTTCTGCAACATCTGGTTTTAGTTCCTGCTCTGTGAGTGGGCTTCCGCATGCAGACTCAGATTCACTTCTCGGTGTGGATGGTGCATCGGAATAGACGTTGCACAACTCTGTGTGGGCATCGATGGGACTACCACTGTGCTCCGGTCCAAGCCTGAGATCAAGAGATGTGTCAGTGGGTTCATAAATATAAGAGTGAGCGTCGTAGAGTGTACTTCCCTGAATCTCGGTATGCCCAGTGGACTCCTCGGGAGTGTAGTACTCTTTGATGCACGCTCTATCGTTTTCAAAATATAGCTTGCCGTATCTCACATCAACTCTGATGTTGCCCTCGGTAGTCCCTTCTAGGGAGATTTGATCCATCACAAAAATAGCAAATTGTTGCTCAATGGGGTCCTCGATATCAACGGCAAATGCCCATGTGGCATGGACCTCATCAACAAGTTCCTTAAGAAGGCTTACAAAGGAGTCATCATCTCCCAGACTAGAATCAGTCATCAACATTGTGACCCCCATGTTCATGTTAAGATCTTATGGAGAATACTGGGAGAGCAAGCAAATTAGGCAGCAAACAGAGTTAAAAAGGAAAAATAAAGAAAGAAAGGAAGATAGATGGTAAGATATAACCGGGTGATCACATAGAACACCGTCAAATGTACTCCCCGGTAACGGCGCCAAAAACTTGATCGTATCCGAGTGTACACCCGAAAAACGACTTGTAGTTTTAACGCAAGCGCACGATGTAGCAGCGAGCGGGTATCGAACTCAGGGAGGAACAAATGACTGTGTCTCTTTCCAATTACCTAGCTATCAAGAGAATCGAGAATAGTTTGGGGTATAACAGTCACAATTGTTCAAATATCAAGAGAAATATCAATTTAATAAAACGTCCAGGGATAGGGAATCCCCACTACGGACCTTCTCTCATCCTTGTGATTCATAAGTTTCATTGTTGCTAAGCTTGAATATCGGTGAACTAGTCGCAACTTAATGCAGAGCCTAGCTCACGCTCTCACGCTATTGCCGGTCTATAGCAAACCTAGGATAGGGCCCACTCTCGTGCAAACCCTAGCCTAAGTCGCTAGCGTGAAAAACGACATCATTGTTCAATCGTATCCCGAGCCCACTCTCGTGCAAACTCGAGCTACGACCTAGGTTATAATAGTTCCTATCCGTCCAATCTCTTGCAAACGAATATTGGTATAGATTTACAATTAAAAATCCTAGCTTTGGTCCAATCTCTTGCAAACTAAATCTAGAGAAATCCAATTGGCAATCTAAATCGAATATCTAGGACTTCGTATCAATTGGGATCCAATCTCTTGCAAATCCCAATCGATATGAATTCCTAGCTACCCATAATTAATCAATTACAACCTAACCCTAATCAATTCTAGCAACAATTCTACAAATTCATCACAATTTATAAATAGGGTCCATAGGGTTCATCTCTACGCCCTAGGACGACGGCACTACTCACTAGACATCATGCAAATCTCAGAAAAATCAATAATAATATCGGCACAATTCATTGCAAAAGAGAAATAATGCATAAAAATCGAGTTTTTACTAGGAATAGACAAACCAATGTAATCGCCAACGATTACACCCTATTAACGAAAGTCATTAGTGAAAATACAAATGCGAAATTACGAAAATGCCCCTACTAGTAAACGTGTCCGAAAAATTACGAAAACATACCCACGTGATCGTATCGTCGCGAGGATGGCGAATACGATGACCGTTCCAGGGTTTGAGCTACGGAGATACTAGTTTTTGGCCAAAACGTTTAGAAAGCGGGTTTGCGGGTTCTCTAAAGAAATGATATCAGAAAATTACGAAATTAATGTGGGGAGCCCTAAGTGATCATATGATGCTACCGTACAAGTTTGAAAACGTTTGTATAGAAAATAAATTCGTTGAATCAAAATGGTATTTTTGGGAGATGAATTTTAACAGAAATGTTTTGGGCATTTGAGGAAATCTGAAATTGCTGAAATATAATATGATAAGTCTAGTGCTCTATGTTACGACCTAAAGATCATAATAGCCCGACTCCCGCCCGGATCCGCTAACGTACCCCTTTAGCTCACCCTTTAACAAACAGGGCCGCCGCCCCGAGGACCCGGGCCATCATGGAGATAGGCACGCCTTACGGCGCCCCCCCGAAACGGCCGAGGCGAGCAACTGTAGCCGGCCGAGGCGAACAACCGCGGCCGCCCGGCCCATCGGGGTAGCGCGCTTGGGGACGCTTGGGTATCAAGGCCAAGCCTGCGGACGGGCGTGGTCGGGCCGGACTACCCCCGACCGGAACGGCCCGTCCGATTCCCGCGAACCGCGGCGCCCAAAATAATCCAGACCTTTAGTTCGACGCTAACGACAAACAGCCTAGGACAAAGGCACGACTGACACATATGTCACCCGACCGCCTGACAAAGCACCCCCAGGCGGCTGACCTGACCGGCGGTTGGTGCTTTCGGCCCTGACATCCCGACAAAAGCACCTCTTGGCCGTTGCGCTGCCTGACAGAGGCAGGTCAGAAACTCCTGTTCCCGATGTCCTTGTCCGAAGCTTCCGCTGACAACCGAGCCAGCTCAGCGTGCCAAGTCATCATCCGTCAGGTATAATACTCCCCCCTCCTCTTACGGAAAGGGGGGATGCTACAGAATTCTCTCTGATTAAACTATTCACACACAAGTGCAAAGGTCTTCCATATCTTTGTTCTCCCACCTATAGCTCGCCACACGCGGTCGAAACACCGTTAGTCCGACCGGCGTGGCCAGCCCCCCCCCCCCATTTTAAGCCCTATCACTGACTTAGGCATCGGAGGGGCTAAGGGTTGAACCCCCAACCCAGCCCTTCTGACGAGTTGTTTGTGTTGCAGGAGAGCTCGCCTATCAACACCAGTCGGCGTCACCCCCCTGCCGTTCAACCTTGTCCAGCCGCATCCGGTGAGATTCAGCCCCGCGACCGTAACTGGCGTCGAGATCGACTTCTTCACCCCACTAATCGCTTGTCAAATAGCCTACCTAAACCCCCTTCTCCACATAACCACCGTGCCCTTGGTTCCCATTAATACAAATTCATTGTACGCGAGTTCCACCCCGTAACAATTGGCGCCGTCTGTGGGAACGAAGGGTCACACCCATGTTAGATTCCATACCGATCTCGCGGAACCCAGACCACGGCAAAGATCCCGTGGGACAGGAACCGCTCTCCCTACAAGTCACCCCGGCGTCCGACCCCCTTCTGGGGATGGGCTCCGAGATCGAACACACTTCAGTCCCCGCCGTCCTGAAGAGCTTCGAGGCCGTTGCTCAGGCCAGGGGAGGCTGTCAGACGGCTGGAGCGGGACCTCCGCCCGGCCCCTCAGAGCCCCTGAACGTGAGGTGAAACCTCCACCCTCAGTTCGAGGAGGAGGGGGAGCATAGGGGGCTCGCTGAGGAGATCGCGGCCCAGCAAAGGCTCCTGGAAGAGGAGGAAGAAGTCGCGCAGCGGTGGAGGCGCCTGGGGGAGGCGGCCGCCGCGCAGAGGCGTCTGGACGAGGCGGCCGAGACCGCCCGGAAGGCTTACCAGGAAGAGGAGGCCGCCCGCCGCCAGCTTCGCTTCATCATCTCGGAGCGCGAGAGGCTGAGGATGGAGAACATGAGCAACCGAGAAATCCTGGACGAGGCGGCGACGACCCGACGGCCTGGGAATGGGCGGGACCCGTTGCTGAACAGGTCCCCGCCTGGAGGTGGTGGCCCTTACCACCAGCATCATCCCTCCGATACCCTGCGCGAGGAAGCCGTTTGTCGGCAACTACGCTTCCTCACCGCCGAGCGCGAAAGACTCCTTCGGGAGAATCAAGAACGAACGGAGGCCCGAAGAGAGCTGGCCGGGAGGCGCTGGCGCGGGGAGGACCGTAGCCCACAACCCGTCGAATCCTCGGCCCAAGGAAGGAGCCCCGCCTGGAGACCGTCGGGCTACTCCCCGGGGACGGAGGACCATCGGAGGCCGAGGCGCGACCGAAGCCCGACCCCCGAGTGGCGGAGGGGGGATGCGCCGGATCGCCCAACCTACCCGGAGGAGGCCACGCCACTCGCCCGGTGGATCACTTCCGCCCCCAGGCCCGTAAGGTTCAAACCCCCTCACTTGGCCACGTACAATGGGAGGGGCGACCCCCTCACGCATGTGCAACAATACCGGGGGGCGATGGAAGCCCAGGACGTGGATGAGGCGTTCCTTTGCCGACATTTCTCCCAAAGCCTGAGGGACACCGCGCTGGACTGGTACTTCGGCTTGCCCGCGAGGTCCGTAGGGAGCTTTGGTGAACTATCCCATAAGTTCTGCCAAGAGTTCCGGGCCGGGCGAACAAAAAAGAAGCCCTTAGACTATCTCAGCACGATAGTCCAAGGAGAGGGAGAGACGACGGGTAGATACCTCCGCCGTTTTCAGGAGGAAAGACGGGCGGTGGTGACGTGTGGCGATGAAGTGCTTATGCTGGCCTTCAAAACGGGGCTGCGGACTCGGAGCCTCCACAAATCACTGCTCCGGGATCCGCCGACCGACTATGAAGCGTTGGTAGCTATGGCGGAGAGACACGCGCTGGCCGAGGAGACTCTCGGCGCCAAGGCCTTATTCCCCCCGGCGAAACCCCCCCAAGGTGAACCCCGGTCACACCCACGGCCGAGGCAGGAAGAGGGGCACCGTGGCCGCGACCAACTGGCCCGACCAAGGAGGGGACAGCCCGGGCCCCGTCCGCAAGACCGACCTGGCCCGGCGCGCGATTTCGCTCCGGCCCAAGGGCTCCCTCGAGTCGCCCCGAGACAAGAAGGCCCCCTAAGGGCACATTACACCCAACTCAACGCCTCCTTGATTGAGGTAATGGCCGCGGCTACACGGTCCGGACTGCTGCCGGAGCCGCCCCGAGAAATGAAGTCGGACCCCGCCCGGAGAGATTTCAAGAAATACTACCGATACCACCGGGACCACGGCCACGACACCGACAACTGCTTCACCCTCAAAAGGGAAATCGAGCGGCTGATCCAGGCGGGCCACTTGGGGGACTTCGTCGGAGCCCGGAGACCTGACCGGGAGGAGGGGAACCACCGAAGGGCACGGAGGGCAGACCCTCCGGCAAACGACGAGCGGGAAGAGCTTCACCCCCCGAAACCCGTCATGCGCATAAATACGATATGCGGCGGCCCATCTTCAGGTGGGGCATCATCGTCGAGAAAGAAGGCGTATGCGAGACAAGTAATGACGGCGGGTCTCGGAGGGGACCGGAGAGGGAGAAGGATGGCCTACCCACCCATAACTTTCAGCGACGAGGATCTGGAGGGGATCGAGCTGCCACACGACGATGCCATCGTCATCGAAGCACAGATCGGAACGGCCATCGTCAGCCGCCTCCTGATCGACACGGGGAGCTCTTGCGACATCCTGTTCATGTCCACGATCGAAAAGATGGGGTTAAGGCCGACGGACCTGAGACCCTGTACGGGACCCCTCGTCAGTTTCACCGGTCACTCGACCCCCATCATGGGAGTGATCACCCTGCCGATAACCCTCGGAGAGGAGCCACAGGTCGTCACCCGAATGACGTTGTTCGTTGTGGTCGACATCATGTCGGCGTACAATGGGATCATTGGACGACCTTACATGTCGGCCATCGGAGCGCTCCCCAGCCTACTCCATCAGATGGTCAAGTTCCAGACCCCTCGAGGGGTGGGGATCGCACGGGGAAGCCAGAAGCTGTCTAGGAGCTGCTACGTAGGGTCGACCAAGCACAAAGGACCAGAGGTAAACCTGAAGATCGACTCCTCAAGGCGGAGTTATGACCCCCTCCAGCCAGAGTTAGCCCCAGCCAATGCCACGGCCGAGGGAAACAGGATCGACCACTCGCCCAACCAAACCACCCCCCCGAGAAGGACGGGCTAGTCACTCAAAGGGGCACGATGCGCCGGCCGGGGCATAGCCGGTAACTGTAAGTCCTGAACGAAGTACCATGTTCCCTTCTTTTTATCTTCAAATTTCGCCTTTCCTACATAACAGTTTCAGTTCAACCCTCTAAAAGACTCCGGGGCAGGACCAATCCTCGCCACCCAAACCGGAGAGGGGCACGGGCCGAGCTGCACACTCGCTCCCCCCCAAGAAGACCTCCGGGGCAAGTTCACTGAGCTTGGCTACCCAAACCGAAGCGCCATATGCGGGGTAGGCGACGGCCCAATACCCGTCCGACTATAGAGGCTGCGGGGAGGCGACGGCCCTGTACCCCCCCTCTAAAAGACTCCGGGGCAGGACCAATCCTCGCCACCCAAACCGGAGAGGGGCACGGGCCGAGCTGCACACTCGCTCCCCCCCAAGAAGACCTCCGGGGCAAGTTCACTGAGCTTGGCCACCCAAACCGGAGCGCCATATGCGGGGTAGGCGACGGCCCAATACCCGTCCGACTATAGAGGCTGCGGGGAGGCGACGGCCCTGTACCCCCCCTCTAAAAGTCTCCGGGGCAGGACCAATCCTCGCCACCCAAACCGGAGAGGGGCACGGGCCGAGCTGCACACTCGCTCCCCCCCCCAAGAAGACCTCCGGGGCAAGTTCACTGAGCTTGGCCACCCAAACCGGAGCGCCATATGCGGGGTAGGCGACGGCCCAATACCCGTCCGACTATAGAGGCTGCGGGGAGGCGACGGCCCTGTACCCCCCCTCTAAAAGACTCCGGGGCAGGACCAGTCCTCGCCACCCAAACCGGAGAGGGGCACGGGCCGAGCTGCACACTCGCTCCCCCCCCAAGAAGACCTCCGGGGCAAGTTCACTGAGCTTGGCCACCCAAACCGGAGCGCCATATGCGGGGTAGGCGACGGCCCAATACCCATCCGACTATAGAGGCTGCGGGGAGGCGACGGCCCTGTACCCCCCCTCTAAAAGACTCCGGGGCAGGACCAATCCTCGCCACCCAAACCGGAGAGGGGCACGGGCCGAGCTGCACACTCGCTCCCCCCCAAGATGACCTCCGGGGCAAGTTCACTGAGCTTGGCCACCCAAACCGGAGCGCCATATGCGGGGTAGGTGACGGCCCAATACCCGTCCGACTATAGAGGCTGCGGGGAGGCGAAGGCCCTGTACCCCCCCTCTAAAAGACTCCGGGGCAGGACCAATCCTCGCCACCCAAACCGGAGAGGAGCACGGGCCGAGCTGCACACTCGCTCCCCCCCCAAGAAGACCTCCGGGGCAAGTTCACTGAGCTTGGCCACCCAAACCGGAGCGCCATATGCGGGGTAGGCGACGGCCCAATACCCGTCCGACTATAGAGGCTGCGGGGAGGCGACGGCCCTGTACCCCCCCTCTAAAAGACTCCGGAGCAGGACCAGTCCTCACCACCCAAACCGGAAAGGGGCACGGGCCGAGCTGCACACTCGCTCCCCCCCAAGAAGACCTCCGGGGCAAGTTCACTGAGCTTGGCCACCCAAACCAGAGCGCCATATGTGGGGTAGGCGACGGCCCAATACCCGTCCGACTATAGAGGCTGCGGGGAGGCGACGGCCCTATACCCCCCCTCTAAAAGACTCCGGGGCAGGACCAGTCCTCGCCACCCAAACCGGAGGGGGGCGCGGGCCGAGCTGCACACTCGCTCCCCCCAAGAAGACCTCCGGGGCAAGTTCACTGAGCTTAGCCGCCCAAACCAGAGCGCCATAGGCAGAGTAGGAAACGGACCGATGCCCTCCCTCCCCCGAAAGGGCCCGTCACCCTTCTCCTTAAACCTCGGGAACCTACTCGCGGTCCGCGAATCGAGGCCACCCCTACGGAAAGCCATCCCCGAGGAGTAACGCTAGACCCCCTTAAAGCAGACGCCCGAAACGACTTGTCCAACTCAAGCAGGACCCTCGGGACGAGCACCAATGACAAATGCCAGGCATGCCTGAGGGGTCACATCACCTGTCACCCATCGGGGTCACATCACCTATTAAGGAAGAATAAATGAGCGCAGACGCTCACCATTATAAATCCCCCCTCTCCTCAGCTTCATGGAGAGGGGGAGAAAGGCAAAGGAAAGGATGTGGAGAAAAACTCGTCATTTTTACCACCCTCCCTCCCTTGAAATGCGCGGAAGACGCAAGCTTCACCGACCGCAAAGATAGACGATCCACCAACCGGATATCCCGCTTACACAACGGCTACCCAGCCTGCTGCTCCCCTCCTTCTTTTGGACAACTTAAGGCAGGAGACCGGGCGCTCCGTGGGCACACCATGCCTCTCCACGAACACCCGGGGTACGCAGGAGCGGCTGGCTGGCAACCCGATGGATGGGACGGACCTGCCAAATCACCTCACCGGACCCCCCGGCCGCCGCCAGCGCCACCCCTTCCACTCATCGGCCTCCCCTAAACCGATAACACCGGGGGGACGCACGGAGGGGATACAACCCGCATCCCTTCGCGCCTACCACGCGAAGCCTCCAATCGAGGGGAGCAACAGGGCCCCGTGGGATAGAACAACCACCAAGGACTCCCTCTCCCCCCAATTCTGGGAACGAGGGCCAAAGCCACTGCTGGGATCCGACGCGATCATCACCCCTACGCCAAGGGGGAACTCTCTGAATCCCGCCACCCCACCTTGTCAGGGGCGCGATGCCAGAGAGGCGGATCAACTGCGAAAAGAACGTCCACTTACCTAGATCGACACACGGTCACGCCTACAATGTTACGCCTACGGGCCGATACAATGTTACGCCTACGGGCCGATACAATGTTACGCCTACGGGCTGATACAATGTTACGCCTTCGTGCCAATTCAACGTTACGCCTATAGAAAGCCCCCGTTTTATTAAATTTCCGATCGTAGCCGATGAAAAGGCCAAAGACAAGTCCCGGTTTACCGCTGGTCATAACTCGGATAGACCTAAACCCGAACAACCTACGCAAAGGGAGGCGACCCCGCTGTCAAATCTCTCGGGCGCCATACGCGAAATAAAGGGACTCGACACGATTCAGCCTACGCCAACATAGAAACGGCCGCACCAAGGCGTAGATCTAAGAAGAAAATCTATGCATACACAGGCGGAAAGCCCAAAAGAGGCGGGGGCGAGTCATGCGAATCCTTACTTTCTTTCATTTTTAAACATACACAAGGGGGGGGGCCTACACAAAACTACTCGGCGCCCCCACCAATCACGACGCCCTCTCCCTCCATAGAATCCCCCGCCGCCCCGCCGACCTCGGGCTCGTCACCATCCTCGTCCTCTGGCTCGTCACCATCCTCGTCCCCTTGCTCCTCACCCTTCTCGCCTCCATCCCCCTCCCCGTTGCCGCTTGTGACGAGCCCGTCAAGATCGACCTCTATTGGCGGGACCAGGCCAGCCGCCTTCTCCTTCATCCGCGCAAGGCAGTCATCCCACCCCTCCACGCGGCCCTTCTTTATGCCCTCGACCATCGAATTTGTAAGGGCGGGGATGACGGTTGTCTCCTGATACGTCCGGAATTCCTCGACCCTACGGGCCAACTCCTCTTCGGCGGCCTTGGCACGCGCAGCAAAATCCTCCACACGAGCCTCCTCCCTCCGAAGGGCCCCCTCCAGCTCCTTCGCTCTCTCTCCAGCCTCGGTCACGACGGTCTTCAGGCGCTCTACTTCAGCCTCATATCGGCCGCCCCGCTCCCTCTCCTTCTCCAGGTCCTCGCCGGCTCTCTTACGAACGGCAGCGACCTCGGCGACCATCCTAGCCACGGCGCCTTCGGCCTTGTGTATGGCCGGCACGTGCCGCATCAGCCCGAGCATCAAGTTGAGGATCTGCGTAAAGAAACACCAAAAAATAGACCCATTTAGGGCGAAAGCTAAAAACCCGCCGAAAGACGTCACCCGTCTTACATAACATACCTGGACGCCATGCATCACTGCGGTCCCGCACAGACCCTCAGGCTCCACCGCTTCCAGCGCCACCTTGTCGCGAGGCAGGAAGATGTTTTCCGCCAGCCTCGCCGCCACGCTACCATCCTCAAACACGGACTCATTGTTCGCCACTTTGTACCGCGCTCGATGAAGCGCCCCGTCGGGACAGCCCTCGACATCGGCCCTCTTGGCCTTAAACTTGGCCAGGGCGGCCTCACAGTGGGGGTCGGTCATCGGCCTCTCGAGACCAAACATGGGACAACCATAAGGCCAATGGTCCCATCCTCCTGGTCCGGTCGGGCCGCTCGACGCCTCGACCCCATGCGACTGACCGCTGGGATCCGCCCCCTCACCCCCTGCAGGCGCCACGGGGCTAGGCGAAGTCATTCGGGGCAGTTCCCCCCCTCCCCCTGTCGACCCTTCTTCGTCGCCCTCCAGGTCGATGATGGGGTCCGCCACACCATCCCCTGTCGACCTCTTCCTCCTCTTCGTTGACGCCGGCACCCTAGTCGAGCTCCCGGCCCCTCCTTCCGCTCGCGCCCTCTTAGGGCCACCTCTCGTCGTCGATCGCCCCGCCTGATCCGCGGCCCTCCGCATCATTTCCTCAAGGGATAGACTCATCGTGCCACCTGCTAAAGAGAGAAAGTTCAGCGTAAGCATATCAGGCGCAGGAACACCCAAATCTTCTGTACCTTTGGGCCATATATAGGCTGTTATCATCTCAGGCCGAGATAACGTCCGATAATTTCGGCCCTCTGCTGGTATAGCCATTAAAGTTTGGGCCACCGACTTCTCCTCGTCCCCCAATTCCACAACCTCTCTCGCCTCGGGATTCAGCTCGGCCCAATCAGCCCTTATCAGCACTTCCTCCGGTACCTCCACAAACACATACTGCTGGCGCCACAATTTAATTTTGCCAGGCAACCCTTTGATGAGCGGATGCATCCTCTTCGCGGATAAATAGTAGCACGATCCATACCTCTTGACCAAGAAGAAGTGGCGAAATAAGGACAGGGACGGATTAACCTGATTGCTTACACACAGCACTAGGAACCCCACAATGGCACTGATGGCATTGGGCATCAGACGATACAGCGGCAGTTCCAGGAAGTTCAACACTTCCAGCATGAACGGATGAGGGGGAAAGCGCAAACCCTGCTCAAATGAAGAGACGTACACTCCAACCTCCCGGTCCCCCGCAAAACACACCCTTTCCTGCGGCTCCGGTTCACGAACCGAGTATGGCGGCCTGACGTACTTTACGAAGATCTCCCCAATGGATTTCCTCAGCACCGACTTCACTCCCGCAATCTCGACGGGCACCCCTCCGGTCTCCGAGGCTGAACTTCCCTCCCCAACTCCCCCAGAACCCTGACCCAGAATCGGAGACATCGTGGAAGACATTAGTCAAATGGGCGTCTTACCTAACGGGTGCTGTCGCCTCGGACTCGCGCTTTGCTCCGCCGACCGCTCCTACGAAAACAGCTCTGGAAAGGATTCTTAAACCTCTTACAAACCCTAGCTCCTCGACATTCAACCTTTTTTACCCCCCCACAGGTTATATATCTCTAAAGCGGTCCCGCAAAACATCGGCATCGTGACCGTCGAACCAACGACACGCGTCACCAATCTGGGTCCTGTCCATCACCAACCCACGTGTTCTGCCGCTTCGCGTCCCGTCAAAACCATCAATTGCGCCACGTGTCGTAACCACAGTGGTCGGGCCGCCTCGGTTCCCGCCCGCCGTCGATTCGCCAGGATGACGTCAAGTCAGACGACCGCCAACAAATCCCGCCCAAATCCCTACGAATTGATTACCCTCTTTTGAAATTACCCCACGATATCGCCGCTAGAGCCAAGATTTGGTCCGGCCTCCGACAGTCCAGCCAAATCATGGAACCAACGCCAGATCCAAGATTAGATCCGTCCTCCATCAGTCCGGCCAAAACACCCTCAGAGTTGGACCCAATATTTGGTCTAACACCCGTCAGTACGGACAAAGCAGGAGCTTCCCTCGCATCATTGCCATTTCCGCTCTCCTTCGGCCCGGCCGTCACGGGAACCCATCTCAATTCCAACACTTAGCACGGGCGCCCAAGCAAACGAACAGAGACCGTGACTCATCTCAACTCCCCTCTACCGGAATCCCCGGCAGAGCGAAGTTGGGGGCAATCACATCCCCACAAATCGTATATTCTACGGGCTAACCTTACACGAATACAGTCTGGCACAAAACAATCAAAATTTATTTACTCCAACCGCTAACCCTTACATGGAACCTTTGACTCCCCACCCACTACAACAACACATCGCTCATAACCCCATCACAAGAAGTTACGGCCCTCCCCGAACCCACGCTTCTAGCGGCGCCGCTTCTCGACCGACCGCTCCCTCACATCCTTGACCACTTGCCGAATCGCCACCTCCTTAGCCTCTTGCAGCATCGGAACAACATGCTCGTCATGATACCGGCGGATAGCGGCTTCGACCAGCTTGCCCTCAGCGTCCCGCTTATCCTCCAGTCGCCACACCGCTAGACCCTTCTCCCTCTTCTCGGCCGCCAGAGCGACCTTTAGGTCCTCAATCTTCTGCCTCTGCAACCCGATCACAGACTCCTTGCTGGCAACTTCCGAGGTATATTTCGCCCGAATATCATCCCTCTCTCGCGTTATCTCTTGAAGCTGCTTCTCGACCGCCGCTTTGGACGAATCGAAGTACGCAGCCCGCCCCTTCTCCACGCCGCAGGCCGCCCTAACCCTCTCCAGCTCCGCCTCCGTGTCCCTCAGCTTCCCCTTGACCTCGCCAAGGTTCTCCCTCGCTTCACGCAGGGCCACCCGGGTGGCGACCGCGGTAGGACGGCCCCGCAGGGCTAGCACGTTCGTAAGCATCTCCTTAAACCTTGAATCAGTGAGACACGGGCACACAAAGCCGGCGTACGAGTAAAGAAAACCATCTTACCTGTACGACGTGCCATATAGCCGAGCCACACAGCCGCTCCACCCCCACGTGAGTCAACGACTCACGATCGCGCGGCAACCCGCAATACTCGACGAGCCGCGCCGCCACTCCCGCATCTTCGAATACCGACTCGTCGCGGCTGACTCGAAAGGGAAACTTGCGGAGATTGTCATCAGGGTACGCCTCGACCTCTTCTCGGGTCCTCTTAAAACGAATGAGAGCGCCCTCACAGGCTTGACTCGACGACGCCCCCATTTCCCGCAAAGGGATCCCGTATGGCCACTTCTGAACCACATGCGCCCGGCGGGGCGCAACCACCTCGGATACCCGCGGGGGGACGGAGGGTCGGGCCCCTCCCTCGGGCACGCCCTCGGGACGATCCTCGCTGGACCCACCGGCGGAGCGGTCTCGTCCGACTGACGTCCGTCCTGGGTGCAATCTCTCCCCCTGGGGGGCCCCACCCCCACGGTCCGGGGATCCCGCCTCACTAGCCGCCCCCTTGCCTTTCCCGCGAGGATCAGTACCCCCCGAGGTCGGGGCACCGGCCGAACCAGACACCACCTCCGGCTCCCTCATCGGGTCTTCGCCTGAAAGGAAAAGAAAGACCATCAGGGCGAGCCTAGCCCGAAGTTAACAAAACTTCAAAGATACCTAGGGCCCAAAAGTCCTGGGCGAGCCGACTGCTTTGCGTCAGACTCGCCCAATGACGACACGCCTCGGGCAGCTCCCTCAAAATCTGAACTTTGGCAATATCCTCCCCGGTCAGCTCCACCCCTTCATTCACGAAGGGATTCCGCGCCCCCCAATTCGACGTCAGCGCCACGTCACTTGGCACCGTCACGAAGACGAACTCCCTCATCCAATCGCCGACATCATCAGGCACCTCGAGGATGAGTTCTCGCCCTCTCCTGGCGCAAACGCGATGATACACCCCCCACTTCCGAACCACGAAGAAATGCTGAAACAACGCCAAGGAAGGACTCAAGGAGCAAGCGAGACACAAAACGACAAACCCCACTAACAGGCCCCAGGAACGGGGCGCTAAGGCGAATATCGACAGCTCCAGGAAATTCAGCAAGTGAAACAAATACGGGTGGATCGGAAAGCAGAGCCCCAACTCAAAGGACCGGACATAGACCCTGACCTCATCATTCCCCGGTGAGCTCACCGCTTCCCCCGACCCGGGAACTCGCACCTCATAGGGTTGTCGCACAAACCGCACGCGAATCTCCCGGATGTTGATCTCATCCAACCTGCGTCGGGAGGACTCAATGTCTCTCGGTGCAACGGACAACCATGACCATCTTTCCCTGATCCGCTGCACCCCCGGCTGCGACGCCCCCTCGCACGCCGACTCTTCCTCCCCCACCCGGCTACTCCCTCCAATCTCGAATCGAGAAGCCATTGATCGGAAAGGAAGGAAATTGATTGTTGTTACCTGTTGCTCCCTCGAACCTGGAAGACGATCGGAAGAAGACGGCCGGCGACGGAAGGGACAAAATCGAGCGCCGGAGGAGAATCGGAGAAAGACAAAAAATTCCCGCCGACCACCTCCCAGATCATTTTAGGCGGTACAGGGGGCCCCCGGGCCATCTCGGCCGTCAAACTTTCGCCACGCGGCGCCCATCGAGACATCCCCGACGCCTCGACTGGCGTAAGAGTCACCTCATCCACGTGTTGCAAACTCAATCGCAGAGACGCTTCGTTTTCCTCTCCCCCCTTTTTTCTTCAAATCGCAATGATGACCACTGAAGCGGGAGTTCCGAAGCCGCCGCCATCACAACCCGGTGGGTCCAAGGCCCACATTGAGGGTCCGGAATGTTGGATATGATTCGCCCTCCGAGCCGAGTCAGGCTGCCGCCTCAGACTCGAAGGCCGGGGGAAATTGTTACGACCTAAAGATCATAATAGCCCGACTCCCGCCCGGATCCGCTAACGTACCCCTTTAGCTCACCCTTTAACAAACAGGGCCGCCGCCCCGAGGACCCGGGCCATCATGGAGATAGGCACGCCTTACGGCGCCCCCCCCCGAAACGGCCGAGGCGAGCAACTGTAGCCGGCCGAGGCGAACAACCGCGGCCGCCCGGCCCATCGGGGTAGCGCGCTTGGGGACGCTTGGGTATCAAGGCCAAGCCTGCGGACGGGCGTGGTCGGGCCGGACTACCCCCGACCGGAACGGCCCGTCCGATTCCCGCGAACCGCGGCGCCCAAAATAAGCCAGACCTTTAGTTCGACGCTAACGACAAACAGCCTAGGACAAAGGCACGACTGACACATACGTCACCCGACCGCCTGACAAAGCACCCCCAGGCGGCTGACCTGACCGGCGGTTGGTGCTTTCGGCCCTGACATCCCGACAAAAGCACCTCTTGGCCGTTGCGCTGCCTGACAGAGGCAGGTCAGAAACTCCTGTTCCCGATGTCCTTGTCCGAAGCTTCCGCTGACAACCGAGCCAGCTCAGCGTGCCAAGTCATCATCCGTCAGGTATAAATACTCCCCCCTCCTCTTACGGAAAGGGGGGATGCTGCAGAATTCTCTCTGATTCAACTATTCACACACGAGTGCAAAGGTCTTCCATATCTTTGTTCTCCCACCTATAGCTCGCCACGCGCGGTCAAAACACCGTTAGTCCGACCGGCGTGGCCAGCCCCCCCCCCCCATTTTAAGCCCTATCACTGACTTAGGCATCGGAGGGGCTAAGGGTTGAACCCCCAACCCAGCCCTTCTGACGAGTTGTTTGTGTTGCAGGAGAGCTCGCCTATCAACACCAATCGGCGTCACCCCCCTGCCGTTCAACCTTGTCCAGCCGCATCCGGCGAGATTCAGCCCCGCGACCGTAACTGGCGTCGAGATCGACTTCTTCACCCCACTAATCGCTTGTCAAATAGCCTACCTAAACCCCCTTCTCCACATAACCACCGTGCCCTTGGTTCCCATTAATACAAATTCATTGTACGCGAGTTCCACCTCGTAACACTCTAAAATATTTTTATAAGAATTTTTGGAATCAGTTTTGTTATAAAACTCTTCACGAACATTTATAAAGTAAAATTAATTTTTAAAGTACGTAAAAATAGGTAAATTGAAGTGATGAAATTTCAGGTCGTTACATCCTACCCTCCTTAAAAATAATTCCGTCCTCGGAATTTCTCAAAACTTTATAAAATAAAATAATTACTGGTATTTAAGAAGCTCAAACAAATAAATGATAAAATGGAAAACTAGTCGAATGATTACAATTTAGAAAATAAGTTGTTAATAGCATGAAATATAATGTGATATAATGGCATCAAGAAAACAAGAGATATTTCTAATAAGTATTAACATCATCATAGTTTCCGTAACTAGTCCCGACCAGTATCACTACAATAGTTACCATGCCTTCTCAAGTAGTCCAAAATTAACGTGAGATAATAATATCACATGAAAATTAGGGCTATTATGATGACGCCATCTGTTCGAACTTGGAACCTGAGGTGATAAGCCAGTAGCAAGCTATTTAAACCACATAAAATGGAAGACCATATAGTTTATTCGTGCTACTGGGTCTTAATCAAAGATGTCGCTCATCATATAGCACGTATCGACTAATCCACGGGTACCAACACCATCAATTTCCATAATGCCCAACCACATGCTAACGTCCAAATCACCGCCCAAAGGTAAGTACAAGGCCAACACTCTAAGTCAATACTCACTGCCAGCATTTCTTCCGTCAATCTCCATACTATCACACAATAAGGCAGGATCCATACTCTCATCCAGAGCAAGCACAAGGCCTACATCCAACTTCAACACCCAAGGCCAATATCATACCAGTAACCATTGCCATCACTCCTTCCGTAGACCAATACTTGACGTTCGCAACACCCAACATCACCCGACAAATGAACAACCAAAAACATGCTTTCCCGCACACCAAAAGGAGTAGACGCAAGAGGAAGCCTAAACGGGATCTCAACGAGGGTGAGACCCAAGGCAGAGAGCTCAAGAGAAGCCCAAGGATCACGGCTTCCCAAGATCTCAGCCAAGCGGCGGTAGCGAGGGTGGCGGCGAGGGTCGCTGCTAGGCCAAACAGACCCCAAGGTCGTTGGCGGGCCATCGGCGGCTGGCGATCTGCGGCGACGAGGGCTCCGACTGGCTGGCGATCCATGGCGGGGAGCTACGGCCTACGGGATGGAGCGAAGCGGAAGCTGGCGGATCGGAGATCGGAGTGGCGACACGAGGTCTGATCGAGCTCGCTTGGGGAAGAGGCCGGGGGGAGGGGGCGATGTCTGAGCGAAAAGAGAAAGCCACGGGGTGGCTTGCGGAGGAAGGAGATGGGTTAAAAAGAAAAGGGGGGGCACCGAAGTCGTCGGTGTTAGGCTGGAACGGGGCTCGAGGAGAGGAAACGGACAGAACACAATAAAGAGGGGGAAAAGGCGGTCAGTGGGAAATGAATCAAACCCTTGGGGGAAAGAAATTAGGTACAAGGTAGAAGTAGGGGCTAGAGGAGAAATACGAGCACAAAATGAAAAGGCGCCAACAACCTACACTGGCACGTCAGGTTGGCTCGTCTCAAAATCTCCAGTATCATCCTCGAATACTTCTGAGCGTCCTTCGATCTGCTTCCGCGGAGGAACTTGAACTTAAGATGGTCGGGTATTTCGAACTCTACCCTCCTTTGACGACAGTCAAAGGTGGCATGAAATGTCCTTAACCAATTCATCCTAAGAACAACATCAAATGTTGGCATCTCTATCACCATGGATTTAGCAAAAAGACCTCGTCTACAAATCACAATAGAACATTGGAGGCATTCGCTGGGAACTGCCAGCGGTCTCGACCATCCAACGTGGAGTCAGAGGTTTAACAGTTACAGTGATAAGAAACATGTCCAAGCTTTAAATAATAGAGTAAGTAGCTTAGTGGAATATCTCGTACCTGGGATTTACTTGGTCCGTAGCGTCAGCTTCTTCTACTGTCATGGTACAAGCTTGGCGTCTTTGGGGTAGCACCTGTTGTCGAGTCTGCTGGTACACTTGTTGTTGGTTGACGTTGCTGAGCAGAGTTGGAAGGCTGAGACTTCCTCTCAGGACAGTCGCTTGCAGTGTGGCCCTTCGATTTGTTTCAGTGGTTGAACTCGAACTTCTGATGATCCAAAATTCGAATGATGTCCTCCATAACTTGAGTTCAAGGGGACTAAAGAAAGATTCTAAGAAGGTCAATCGAAAGGTCATCAAGCTAAGAGAAGGTGATAATGATGAAGATCGATGGCGTTACATAATCATGATTCACATCCTTGCGGTCCAGCGGACACGGCCAGGGAAGTGACTAAGCCAGGATCACTTATGCCCAGTCTAGCTAGGTCGATCCAACAGACTTTAGCCAAGCACATTGACCGGTATCATGGTCCATTGAAGGAAGATTATCATTTATATGCGTGCCATCATCAACTGAAGGAAAGGTGATGAAATGAGTAGATGGTTCATCCAATGAAAATAACTATAACGGTTAGCAAAAGAGGTTACTAGGGAAGGTATAACCAAGAATGGAACACGAGTTCCTAAGCAAGGGTTAAGAGTTCGAAAAGGTAATGAGGTTCAATGGAAATAGTTCGTTGCAAATTCTGTGATAAGAAGCAATAGAAAATTTCCAAATCAAGATGTGGACATGTTGTAGCACGATAACATATGCTAGCAATGATAATAAAGACGATGGGTGTCAAATTGACGTAGAGGGAAAAGGTTCAGGTATACCAGTGATTACTGGCTCTGTAGCCTCAGTATCTCGGGTTGATGCGATGGATGCTTGACACCTAGCTTGGTTTAGCTCGGCCTAATGAATGACTCGATGTTGTGGAGCTAGGGGTGGTTTAAGATGTGCTGATCCAGAAACTCCTGTTGTCGCAATCGCTTTCTTGTTAATGCGGCGGGGGCAGTTCCTGAGAGAGTGCTCAGATGCTCCACATGCCAAACATTGATTCAGCAGCAGGCGGCAGTTCTTCTTGATATGTCCCTTTCGGTTGCAATGGAAGCACACCATCGGGGATTTCTTGTTGACTGAAGATGTGGGCCTCTTGAATGTAGTCGTCGTCGGTTGCAGAGCGTCTCTCAGTGGTTCCACAGGATGCTTCCTTTGGGATGCTTTACAGAGTTTGTCAACAGCCTTATGGAGAACTTGGCGTTGAATTTCCAGTATTTCCTTTATGATACCCAAGATATCGTTGTTGGTGATGCCGTGAGTATCTGCTTGACCTGCCATACTTCAAAACAAACCGCGATGTAAGGTAGGTTAGAATAAATCTATTCTAGCAGTATACTTGGATATTCATGTCATTTAAACCGATCTTAAAGTATTTGCATAAGCAAGATGACCTGCATGGGCCGCCACCAAAACCTGTCACGACCCGCTTCCCATTCTACCGGGAGCGAGGACGCGAGCGGGTCCGCAATGTGCTTAAAACAAGGAGGAGTACTTTTTTTTTCTTTCTTTTTTTTTCTTTTTGAAATCTTCTTCTTTTCTTCCTCCTTGGCTTAAACACACTAAGCGTCTGTATAAAAATTGCAGATCCTTGCTTGCAAATTTAAGAAGCAGCTCAAACAACATTATTACATATCCAGTGTACATTAATTAAGATACAGCTTGGCCTAGTATGGCCAATACAAACAAAGTACACGAATTACATTAATCAAATATGTATAAAAGTGCTGACGCGAAGGTAAAAGTCTAGTCTTCTGTGGGTAGATACTCCACGTAGCCTTCAAGCACTGGCTCGGTTTCTGCAGTAGTGTCTTCAAAGAACTCACTATTGATACCTGACGGACATTTCGTAAAACAACAAAATGAAATGTCCGTCAGCGAGGTTTACTCGGCAAGATAATCTCAAAATCAAAATGTTGGACATTTTAAATTTAAACAATGGTGAACTTTAAAGACAAGCAATAAGCTTAATTCACAAATAAGCAATAAAAGAGATAAAGCAGTTTAAAGTAGTTAAAACAGTTAAAGCAGTTAAACATTTGCAACCTGCAACAATTAAATCATTGATAGCCATTTGCAATACCATTTGCAACTTGTAGCAATTTCAATAACAAATTGCAATACATTCAGCAACCTGTGACAATTTAGCATTTAATAAACACACTGTAGCAACCTGCAGAAAAGATGTTAGAACAATAGTCAAAAACCAGTCTATCCTAGTGATAAGTCCATGTCCAAGAGTACTAGAGATAACCAACATGCAGCCTGCGACGGGAGCAACTCCGAGGCTTACCCACCGTTCCGATATGGCAACGGTCAAGGTTCTAACCCCCGTAATGTGTTGGAGGTAATTTAGTATGGCGCATCCAGTCATTCTGTAACACTTGTGATCATAGACTACCCCAAACCCGGGTCAAGTCAAGTGGCGGTCAAAAGAATGTGTACTATCTGTCTATTATTGAAATTCCATCTTTCATTCTATATTGTTAAAGTTCCATCTTCCATTCAATATCGTTGAAGTTCCATCTTCCATTCAGTCAATTCAATCTCGGTGTTCCAATAGTCTGTACAACACTCTCGTGAAAGTTCACAACTTCACGACTCGATTAAATGAAAACATCAGGATCACTTAAATAATTAAAAGAACGAGTAAGATATGATTTTGACCAAGCAAAATAGTTTAAATTAGCTTAAAATACTTTCTAAGACTAGTAGTTATTTTTCAAGATTTTTAAACAATTTTTAAACAATTTTAAATAGCCAAAAAGCAATTTTAAATCAAGAAATGATTTTTAAAACATATGTTCAAGGAATTGTTTAGAGCAAACCGTTCATCAGAATTCTTCAAACAAGGTGTCAAAATGATCGTATTCACTAGTACTACGACATATATTTTTATCGTACATTGGTGTACGTAAAAATCACAAGTTATGAATTTTAAAAGGATTTATAAAACAAGAAATTATTAATAATACCCTCGATCAAGGATTTATTCTGGACAAACCGTACATCAGAATTCTGCAAACAAGATGTCAAAACGATCGTATTTACAAGTACTGTAACATATAATTTTATCGTATAGCAATGTACGTAAAAATTGCAAGCTACGAATTTTAAAAGAATTTTAACCTATTTAAGTTTTGCCTTTAAAAATTCACTGGGAGAAATATACTTGCCTGATCGCGACGAAACTAGCGCCAATGGATTCGTTTCGACGTTTCTGATTTTCTGGGACTAGCCACACATTTTTCTGGCCCATGTATAATTAGTTATGGATTTATAACCTTAAAACCCATTTATTAATTATTATAAAATACGAAATTACGAAATAATCGCGTATTTACAAGTTTGCCATCGGAGATTTACCGTCGTTCTCCGTTCTTCGTGTGCAAGCGGTGATAGGGGTTGGCCGTTCGCTCGAACGTCGGCGACGGGGCGGAGCGTGGGCGGAGCGGCGGCCTCGGAGAACGGCGGAGGGGGCGACGGCGAGGAGCAGCGGCGGTGCGGGCATTCGGGGGTCGTGTGCTTCACCGAGAGCGGTGGAGGGAGATGTCGACACGGCGGTGGGAGCTCGGCGTCGACGGTGATGGCGGCGATGCGGCGAGGAGCACGGGTCGAGACCGGAGGGTGGGTGGCGGAGCAGTGTCGACGCCGCAGGGTGCTGCCTTCGGCGCTCAGAGAGGAGCAGTGGCAGGGCGAGCTGGATCGCCGGCGGAGCGTCATGGCGGCGGGCGCTGCTTGGGGTCGGACAGCGGGGACGTCGGACGGGTGGCGTTTTCGATGGTGTAGGCGACGGCGCGGCTTCGAGCGGTGGTTCACCGTGGAAGAAGAGAGGGAGAGCGGGATAGATCGAGAGATAGAGAGAGACTGAGTTTATGGGTGTAGCCTGGGTTGGGTTAAAACAACGAAAATAACTGGGAGAGAGAGAGACAGAGAAGAGAGAGAGAGCGGCTGTGTGTTTGGGTTAAAGCAAGGTGGAGGGGTTTAATTTATAGGGTTAGAAATCAAGGGTAGTTGGATGCTTGGTTGATGCGGGGGTTAGCTGGGGAAAGCAAATGGGTAGCTGTAGGATTAGATTAGGTGAAGTTAATAGGTAATTAGAAAGGTAATTAAGAAGGTAAAACCCTATTAACGAAAGTCATTAGTGAAAATACAAATGCGAAATTACGAAAATGCCCCTACTAGTAAACGTGTCCGAAAAATTACGAAAACATACCCACGGGATCGTATCGTCGCGAGGATGGCGAATACGATGACCGTTCCAGGGTTTGAGCTACGGAGATACTAGTTTTTGGCCAAAACGTTTAGAAAGCGGGTTTGCGGGTTCTCTAATGAAATGATATCAGAAAATTACGAAATTAATGTGGGGAGCCCTAAGTGATCATATGATGCTACCGTACAAGTTTGAAAACGTTTTGAAGATGTTTGTATAGAAAATAAATTCGTTGAATCAAAACGGTAATTTTGGGAGATGAATTTTAACAGAAATGTTTTGGGCATTTGAGGAAATCTGAAATTGCTGAAATATAATATGATAAGTCTAGTGCTCTAAAATATTTTTATAAGAATTTTTGGAATCAGTTTTGTTATAAAACTCTTCTCGAACATTTATAAAGTAAAATTAATTTTTAAAGTACGTAAAAATAGGTAAATTGAAGTGATGAAATTTCAGGTCGTTACATTTTGGCAGCCTTTTTGATTAATTTTTTAGGAGATTAGATTTGGATTATTGGAGAGGAGATAAAAGTTATTATTTGTTGGATGCTATTGGAACTCCATTGGTTTGTATTTCTCTCTATTAAAACCCCTATTTTTTCTTGATATCTTGATTATTGCAATGAATTCTCTTGTTATTTCCATTGAATATCTAATGATTTGCATGATGAATTATGAGTAGTTTTATCGTCTTAGGGCGTAGGGATGAAACCCTACGAACCCTATTTCTAATTTGTGATGAATTGGTGAAATTCTTGCTAGGATTGATTAGGGTTAGTTTGGGATTGATTTAATACGAATAGCTAGGGATTCATACCGATTGGGATTTGCAAGAGATTGGATCCCAACACGGTAGGAAGCCCTAGAATTTCGAATTGGGTTGCAATTGAATTTCTCCAGAATCGGTTTGCAAGAGATTGGACCGAAATTAGGGTTTTCGATTGCAATTCTATACCGATACCCGTTTGCAAGAGATTGGACGGGTAGGAACTATCCCAACCTAGGTCGTAGCACGAGTTTGCACGAGAGTGGGCTCGAGATACGATTGAACGATGATGTTGTTCTTCACGCTAGCTTGCTTAGGTTAGGGTTTGCAAGAGATTGGACCCTACCCTAGGTTTGCTATAGAACGGCAATAGCGCGAGAGCGTGAGCTTGGTTCTACATTTAGTTGCAACTAGTTCACCCGAATTTCAAGTCTAGCAATTGTGAAACCTACGAATCACAATGATGAGATACGGCAAGTAGCGGGGATTCCCTATTCCCTATCCCTATCCCTAGGCGGGGATTCCCTATCGCTAGCTTGCAAAGCCAACATCACGCCATTTTTGAAAGCAAGAAGTTGTGCTGCATTTTTGGCGGAGGGAGTGAGGGGAGAGAGATAGAGAGAGGACATGAATTTGTTTCAATAATTTGTCCCCCCCAGTTTGAGTTTGCATTTGAGTTTTCAAATTTTGTGTTTTCCTAGTCATACACTTGTCCTAGTCAGCAATTGGTTTGGTTGTCCTAGTCATCATTTGCTTGCCACGTAGGACAAATGTCACGCCCCGCTTCCCAAAATGGACGGAAGCGAAACGTGACGAGGCCCGCTTAGGCCAGAGCTTTAGAAGCTCGGACCCAATAAGCGTCTGTAGAGGTACCATTTTAAAAGATTTTCAGGTTCTTGCATTAATATAGTTCGAAACAACAGAAAGTACGGAAAGGAAGATGCATTCATTAAATTAGAGATATAATATCCGACAAGTACAAAGTCTAAAAAGAAGCCTAAGCGTGGCAACAAACTATCTAAGAGAAAACTGAAAGTAGTAACCTCTGAAAGTGGCGACTAAAAGACCTCAAGGTCTGATCCTCGTCAGGCACGAACTCTGGATCAACGTCCTCGGCTCCTCGTACTCCAGTGAGTCTGCCTCGTCCACGAACTCTGGCTGAGCACCTGACGTACATCACCCAAGAGAAAGGAACTGTACGTCAGGTAAAGTCTACAAGAAAGGTTAGACTTTACTGCAAGTGTATCAACTTTTAGACAACGTTTTACTGGTTGATTAGCATGTTGGAGTTATAACTGAGTAACAAACAGAAGTAACGCAGCAGGAAAGTAAAGCGCAACAAGTAGTAGTTGTAGCGTGTGCTACCAACTACGGGACTAACCTACAGGTGTCAAGACAAGACGGGACGTGACGGAAACAAGGCAGGACAAGACAAGTGAGACACGAAAGGGTTCACGCCTTACGGTTCGAGGGGGATCAGACCCTCTTGCCGTGCGCACGCTCAACCCAACCCCAAACCCCAAGACAAGAAAAGACAAGATATCCGTACAAGGGATCACTCTCTCTAGCTTGGAGAGTGCCCTATTGCCCGCAGGCTATGTATCCGTACAAGGGATCACTCGAAGAGTGCCCTATTGCCCGCAGGATGTGTATCCGTACAAGGGATCACTCTCTCTAGCTTGGAGAGTGCCCTATTGCCCGCAGGCTGTGAATCTGTACAAGGGATCACTCGAAGAGTGCCCTATTGCCCAGCGGGCTGTGCAAGACGGAACGGGACGTGACAAGACAGGAAGGGTTATTCTAGGGTGTCCACACACACGCACACACATGATAGCCCTACAATATCAAAAGTTGTTGTTGTCAGGCTCAGACTTCGTCGTCAAGTCTGAGCCGTCAGGAGTCGTCCCGGACGCTATCATTTCACGTCCGGTTCTATTTGTTCACAGTTAACAATTCTAACCAACTAAGGCCTAAGCACGGCCAAAAGTGCAAGTGGATACACTTGCCTGCGATGGCGAGTGTGTCGTCCTCTCGAAGCATCTCGTCCAAGCGTCTCTTCAACGGTAGCCCGTCTGAAATAGTGTCACGTCGACGGTATCAGGCCTCGTTTTCTGAAATTCCTATTAGGGTTCATGCCTAGGTTATCAGGACTATCCTAATCGTCAGAAGTCACATTTTGATGTTCAGCCCTATTCGACGATTCTATCCTATGTGCACAGTCAAAAAGTCCATTCGTCGATTCTACGGTTCTACATCGTTTTAAGGGAGCAGAAAGTAAATTTAATGAGCTAAGTTGCTGATTTTATTTAGGTTTTCAGTTGTCTACGGTGTGGGTTTTCTACAAGTTAGGGGACCAACCTGGAACAACGATCGAGCGAGATCTGATGTCGGGTCTGAGCAGCTATGGATCTGAAACGGCTACGGCACTCGAACTAGGGGACGTAGGCGAGCGGCAACAAACGAGGGAACGTCGGGATCCAGATGGCAGAAATGGGTCGTATATAATTCTCTGTGTAGAAGATTTGTAACGTCAAGCCACAGTTACTTATAATACACTTCATCTAGTATTACATATATATATATATATATATATATATATATATATATATACTCATACATAACTAGGATTTACACATATACTCTATGAGCCTAAGGTATATAAACTCACTTTTCAATAGTACTGTTTACAAGCAAGTAACAGGTAGTACCATTACTAATATGCACCTATCATACAAGCGAGTTTCTGTCCTACTGATATAGGAGTATATAACCCCCGTAATAGGACAAGTGAAAGTTTGAATTATAGCTCGGGGTGAAGTGTAGTATGGCAACACGGTTCATGAAAGAGAAAAGCAACCTACTGCTAGTGATAATAAACCATTTATAAGCTATCATTTAATATTAGATAATCATCAACAGAATGAAATGGTATCTTATATTTGAACTAATTGTGTACCAGAGCAACCTCATTAATTTAAAGAAACTAGTGTCATATATTTAACTAAATATAGGTCTACATGCAGCATCAGCTTATAAACCCCTAACAGGATATCCATATAACCTATCAGCACGATTCTAACAGTAAACTAACCATGGAGATGCACTAACATCTAGCCTATCATTTATAAAGAAAGATATAAGCTAACCCTAATCCATTAAGATACTTAACTCTAACAAGATATTAAGCTAACCTCAAAGCTAACTCGTCGCTGCGGTGTCGGGCTCTTCGGAGGACGTCGGTGGTTGGACAGGAAGCTGGGCGACGGGGTCATGGCTTTGAACAGAGAAGGCTTGGGTACGACTGTCGATCATCGAGGCGGCCTTGTGGGGCGGGCCGTGGGCTACGGCCTAAGACGGAGTCGGCGCCGTGAGGGAGTAGGGAAGGCGACGAAGTGGTTGACAGGGCAGCAAGGTGATGGCCGGAAATAATGGAGGAAGCCCACAGTAGGGGAGATGCACGTGGCCTGGAGGTGGGTTGGCCGGAGAGATGGGTCGCCGGTGACCCAAGGAGGAGCGGCGGTTGAGTGGCGATCGGGGCGGAGGAGGCTGACGGTGTGGCTTCTACGGTGAGGGTCGACCGTCGGAGGTTGCAGCGTGGTGGCTGTGGCGATCGGATCTCAACGGGGGGCCCGTAAATCGCGGCGGCGTGCGCTGAAGACCGCCGGCGGCGAGGCGTTTTGAGAGTGATGGAGAGGGGGATCCATCGGGGGTGGCGGCGTGGAGGGATAAGGCGGCTTGCGATGGGCGGCGTGGTTCTTTTGGCTGCTGCGAAAGCTGAGTCTAAACAAAAAATAAAATAACCTTAGTTATAGTTTTTATAGGGTAGGCTGGTGTTGCTTGCCGTGAGAAGTTAACCTAGATGAATGAAAATAGGTTATGGGCTAGATTGTAGGGTTGAGGGGCTGCTACTCACGGGCTGGGCCTGGCTATAGGTAGAGTATTTAGATAGGGTTTGATATATGGATTTCAATTTGGTATTTAACAATTTATAAAATAATCCAAAAGGGGGGATAATGGGTTAAGGGGGTGTACAATTTGGGATAAGTCTAGGGAAAAATAGGAAACAGTTTAGGAAGGATGTAAAACGATTTAAAATAAGATATTTAGCCATATCTGGCTAACAATGCGAATTTCGAATCAGATTGGGGTAAAATCGATGGTCGGTGTATTCCGGGTGATATCTCGCAATCCGGGCGTCAGAAAAATAATCCGAAAATACCGGGGCAATCGTGGAGACGAGATGCACAGATCTACGGAGATCGATCATGCGTAACTCCTACCAAGAATTTACGTAAAATTAGAAACGGCGTTTTGAGTCAAATGACTAGAACGCCCATATCATTTCAAAGTCGTGTTGCGAGAAAACGCGCCGTGAAAAGACGTTCCCAACAATTTCTATAAAATTCAACACTCCAAAACGATCGCAACGGCATATCGCATCGCATATGCCAAAGCTCAGAAATAGCCAAATAAAATACGTGCACGATAAAACACGTGCG
Source organism: Scilla litardierei (assembly GCA_030789695.1). Classification (NCBI taxonomy): domain Eukaryota; kingdom Viridiplantae; phylum Streptophyta; class Magnoliopsida; order Asparagales; family Asparagaceae; genus Scilla; species Scilla litardierei. The sequence continues at coordinate 46,764,416 of CM061142.1, forward strand.
CGCAGAAAATTACAAATGGTCGGAAAGTGGCCGTTACATTCTACCCACGTTAGAAATGATTCCGCCCTCGGAATCACTCAAACTAAGACTAATTATAAAATCTATAAATACCTAAGCCTATAATTGACATCCTTCACACAATAGTCTCTAGTCCTATACTTATAACATCGTTCTTCAAATAATCCGCCATAATCCTTCTTTCCACTGGATAAAGCCACGGCTAATCTCACATCCTAACACTTAACTATAGACCCATCACTGCTGTTCAAATTTCCAACTCCAAGTTCTCATTAAAGGATAATAATCACCGTCTCATACCATACTACTCCACTAAACATCATCGCCCATAAACATCTTTTAAATTTCTCAATCTCTTCCCAATATTAATATATCTAAAAAATTGAGATTTTAGTCAACCACCAATCCAAGGCAAAATCTTTGTCTATCTTATAACACCTTTCACAAATCAACAATCGCCGTGTCCTCAATACATTCCTTATCATATCTTCTATAAGTTTATCCGCCAAATACTTGAACTATCAGAATCACATCCCATCTTACCCACTATAACTAGTCCCAACCAATTTAAGTCCGACTACCTAGCCATCCATTCATCTCAACACATCGTGTTACTCCCAATGTCTTCTTACATCAACCCCACATTCAAGTCTTGATGCTAATAAAAGCTCTCCTCAATCTTACGATCATCCTAATTCATACCATACTCTGTAGCCATCCATATCTACCATTCGTCTAAGTCTCAAATCTGATAAGTTCTCATCTTCACACATATAATCTCATTCAACCAGAATTCTCCATGGAGTCCGCCACACTTCGGTTTTATAAATAAGTCTTGGTCAGTCCATTCTTTTCATCCAAAAAAAATATTCTAATCCATCATCCTTCTGTTCCCAAAAAAAATCAATTAATCATTGCCATAATAAAACTCATCTCGCTCCAAGCCTACCTGCAAACAAAAATCCTATAACGATAATAGCTAGTCCCAATAATATCATAACAATAAACATAACATTTCTAAGGGAAAAAGAGGAGGAGAGAAAGCAAACTTAAAGCCAACGACATATTTTAAAGCATTTGGAAAAAGTGTGGAGTTGTGGTAATGGATGAGGGAGGATGAGTGATTTGTGATCTTGTGAGCTAGTCCCAAAACTTTAAAGATTTGGTTTAAAGGAAAACAAAGTTTTGATACAGTCACATACAGCCCGGGTAAACTATTCATTAATATAAAGACTAAGTCTAATGAACTGTCTGCTATGACACTACTCACATCATATGAATACCATCATTCAGACGACTTAAAGCATAACAGGGTTAACACTGAGCACACATTCAAGACACAAGGGCAATCATCAGGATCCTAACGAATACACATTCATACCGATCTACACACTCTACCCATACTCACGCACCTCAACGACATCACCTACCAAAGGCCTACTCACTAAACCGGAGATAACATAGACAACTACAAGGACTAATATCTACGTAAAATAAAGGAAACAGAAACCAAAAGTGTAACGAAATGAATTGGAAAGGACGAGTTCAAGTAAGGCGGGGCAAGGAGATAGTTGGTTGGATGGAACGAAAAATATTCTTCAAAATAATTAGATTGATGACGGGAGAATTACGTATAAAATATGGTATCATATACTTTCATATAAAAAATGTAGGAGGAAGTGAGCAGATGGTAGAATTTTTTAAAATTTTGGAAAAAGTAAGACGAAGGAAGGATGGGTAGGGTGGAAAAACGATTGTTTTGCAAATGAGAATAAGTTTAAACAAATATTCTTGAAGTACGTGCACGATGAACATAGGGCTGTTATATATAAAAAGAAATTTAAGGTTCTCTTTGGTTTAGAAAATATTCTAAAAGTTCGTACGGTAAATGGTTAGAAATAAATTTCGTAGTTTTGGAAAAAAAAATGAAATATTGAATTCTCAAAATGGTAGCAATTTAAAAACCGAAATATGAAAGATAACGATTTTGAAAATAAGTACGAGATAGTAACAACGAAAATTCCAAGAGGGTTTCAAAGAAATTAAGCTGTGCGATGGACTTAATAATGAATTTCAAAAATACTTTTAGAGGAGGCAAAATTGGCAAGGAGAAAGATTCGAAGGATCTGCGATGATCGTCAGGAAACGATCACGTGAATCGAGAGAAAGGAAAAAAATGATCGTATGATGGATGCACTTAGGATACGATTTACGAAGCTACGATGGAATTCTACAGTCGGTCACACGAAAAGGGTAAAGATCCGGGAGACGCTAGAAGTCAGGGATTCTAATTATCGGGTCGCCTAAAAATCAGGATAACTTAGCTCTAGGACATCCTAATGAGCTAGACTATAATCAGGATCTAAGGGAAGATTCCTAAGTGAATCAAGGTTATGTTCTGTGGGGCCCGAAGTCGATGAGCCCGAGCGAACGACTAAGCTAAAAGGGGGACCCTAGGAATCTAATACAGTCAGAGTTAGGGAGGGAGAGGCTACTAAGGTATCCTAAGACGGGTACGGCTAATCTTAACCAAGGCGTCAGACTATCAAATTGGGACGTCTACCTAAGTCCTACTACTATCTGAGACTGAGAAACTAATTCAGACTTGTACGTGGATATTAAAATGAATGCAGTACTTTTATTGTTTCGAACTTTTGCAAGACCTGCATGGGCCACCACTAAAACCTGTCACGCCCCGCTTCCCAAAATGGACGGAAGCGAAACGTGACGAGGCCCGCTTAGGCCAGAGCTTTAGAAGCTCGGACCCAATAAGCGTCTGTAGAGGTACCATTTTAAAAGATTTTCAGGTTCTTGCATTAATATAGTTCGAAACAACAGAAAGTACAGAAAGGAAGATGCATTCATTAAATTAGAGATATAATATCCGACAAGTACAAAGTCTAAAAAGAAGCCTAAGCGTGGCAACAAACTATCTAAGAGAAAACTGAAAGTAGTAACCTTTGAAAGTGGCGACTAAAAGACCTCAAGGTCTGATCCTCGTCAGGCACGAACTCTGGATCAACATCCTCGGCTCCTCGTACTCCAGTGAGTCTGCCTCGTCCACGAACTCTGGCTGAGCACCTGACGTACATCACCCAAGAGAATGGAACTGTACGTCAGGTAAAGTCTACAAGAAGGGTTAGACTTTACTGCAAGTGTATCAACTTTTAGACAACGTTTTACTGGTTGATTAGCATGCTGGAGTTATAACTGAGTAACAAACAGAAGTAACGCAGCAGGAAAGTAAAGCGCAACAAGTAGTAGTTGTAGCGTGTGCTACCAACTACGGGACTAACCTACAGGTGTCAAGACAAGACGGGACGTGACGGAAACAATGCAGGACAAGACAAGTGAGACACGAAAGGGTTCACGCCTTACGGTTCGAGGGGGATCAGACCCTCTTGCCGTGCGCACGCTCAACCCAACCCTAAACCCCAAGACAAGACAAGACAAGATATCCGTACAAGGGATCACTCTCTCTAGCTTGGAGAGTGCCCTATTGCCCGCAGGCTGTGTATCCGTACAAGGGATCACTCGAAGAGTGCCCTATTGCCCGCAGGATGTGTATCCGTACAAGGGATCACTCTCTCTAGCTTGGAGAGTGCCCTATTGCCCGCAGGCTGTGAATCTGTACAAGGGATCACTCGAAGAGTGCCCTATTGCCCAGCGGGCTGTGCAAGACGGAACGGGACGTGACAAGACAGGAAGGGTTATTCTAGGGTGTCCACACACACGCACACACATGATAGCCCTACAATATCAAAAGTTGTTGTTGTCAGGCTCAGACTTCGTCGTCAAGTCTGAGCCGTCAGGAGTCGTCCCGGACGCTATCATTTCACGTCCGGTTCTATTTGTTCACAGTTAACAATTCTAACCAACTAAGGCCTAAGCACGGCCAAAAGTGCAAGTGGATACACTTGCCTGCGATGGCGAGTGTGTCGTCCTCTCGAAGCATCTCGTCCAAGCGTCTCTTCAACGGTAGCCTGTCTGAAATAGTGTCACGTCGACGGTATCAGGCCTCGTTTTCCGAAATTCCTATTAGGGTTCATGCCTAGGTTATCGGGACTATCCTAATCGTCAGAAGTCACATTTTGATGCTCAGCCCTATTCGACGATTATATCCTATGTGCACAGTCAAAAAGTCCATTCGTCGATTCTACGGTTCCACATCGTTTTAAGGGAGCAGAAAGTAAATTTAATGAGCTAAGTTGCCGATTTTAGTTAGGTTTTCAGTTGTCTACGGTGTGGGTTTTCTACAAGTTAGGGGACCAACCTGGAACAACGATCGAGCGAGATCTGATGTCGGGTCTGAGCAGCTATGGATCTGAAACGGCTACGGCACTCGAACTAGGGGACGTAGGCGAGCGGCAACAAACGAGGGAACGTCGGGATCCAGATGGCAGAAATGGGTCGTATATAATTCTCTGTGTAGAAGATTTGTAACGTCAAGCCACAGTCACTTATAATACACTTCATCCAATATTACATATATATATATATACTCATACATAACTAGGGTTTACACATATACTCTATGAGCCTAAGGTATATAAACTCACCTTTCAATAGTGCTGTTTACAAGCAAGTAACAGGTAGTATCATTACTAATATGCACCTATCATACAAGCGAGTTTCTGTCCTACTGATATAGGAGTATATAACCCCCGTAATAGGACAAGTGAAAGTTTGAATTATAGCTCAGGGTGAAGTGTAGTATGGCAACACGGTTCATGAAAGAGAAAAGCAACCTACTGCTAGTGATAATAAACCATTTATAAGCTATCATTTAATATTAGATAATCATCAACAGAATGAAATGGTATCTTATATTTGAACTAATTGTGTACCAGAGCAACCTCATTAATTTAAAGAAACTAGTGTCATATATTTAACTAAATGTAGGTCTACATGCAGCATCAGCTTATAAACCCCTAACAGGATATCCATATAACCTATCAGCACGATTCTAACAGTAAACTAACCATGGAGATGCACTAACATCTAACCTATCATTTATAAAGAAAGATATAAGCTAACCCTAATCCATTAAGATACTTAACTCTAACAAGATATTAAGCTAACCTCAAAGCTAACTCGTCGCTGCGGTGTCGGGCTCTTCGGAGGACGTCGGTGGTTGGACAGGAGGCTGGGCGACGGGGTCGTGGCTTTGAACGTAGAAGGCTTGGGTGCGACTGTCGATCATTGAGGCGGCCTTGTGGGGCGGGCCGTGGGCTACGGCCTGAGATGGAGTCGGCGCCGTGAGGGAGTAGGGAAGGCGACGAAGTGGTTGACAGGGCAGCAAGGTGATGGCCGGAAATAATGGAGGAAGCCAACAGTAGGGGAGATGCACGTGGCCTGGAGGTGGGTTGGCCGGAGAGGTGGGTCGCCGGTGACCCAGGGAGGAGCGGCGGTTGAGTGGCGATCGGGGCGGAGGAGGCTGACGGCATGGCTTCTACGGTGAGGGTCGACCGTCGGAGGTTGCAGCGTGGTGGCCGTGGTGATCGGATCTCGACAGGGGGCCCGTAAATCACGGCGGCGTGCGCTGAAGACCGCCGACGGCGAGGCGTTTTGAGAGTGATGGAGAGGGGGATCCATCGGGGGTGGCGGCGTTGAGGGATAAGGCGGCTTGCGGTGGACGGCGTGGTTCTTTTGGCTGCTGCGAAAACTGAGTCTAAACAAAAAATAAAATAACCCTAGTTATAGTTTATATAGGGTAGGCTGGTGTTGCTTGCTGTGAGAAGTTAACCTAGATGAATGAAAATAGGTTATGGGCTAGATTATAGGGTAGAGGGGCTGCTACTCACGGGCTGGGCCTGGCTATAGGTAGAGTATTTAGATAGGGTTTGATATATGGATTTCAATTTGGCATTTAACAATTTATAAAATAATACAAAAGGGGTGATAATGGGTTAAGGGGGTGTACAATTTGGGATAAGTCTAGGGACAAATAGGAAACAGTTTAGGAAGGATGTAAAACGATTTAAAATAAGATATTTAGCCATATCTGGCTAACAATGCGAATTTCGAATCAGATTGGGGTAAAATCGATGGTCGGGGTATTCCGGGTGATATCTCGCAATCCGGGCGTCAGAAAAATAATCCGAAAATTCCGGGGCGATCGTGGAGACGAGATGCACAGATCTACGGATATCGATCGTGCATAACGCCTACCCAGAATTTACGTAAAATTAGAAATGGTGTTTTGAGTCAAATGACTAGAACACCCCTATCATTTCAAAGTCGTTTTGCGAGAAAACGCACCGTGAAAAGACGTTCCCAACAATTTCTATAAAATTCAACACTCCAAAACGATCGCAACCGCATATCGCATCGCATATGCCGGAGCTCAGAAATAGCCAAATAAAATACGTGCACGATAAAACACATGCACGCAGAAAATTACAAACGGTCGGAAAGTGGCCGTTACAACAAACCTTTGTCCTAGTATGATAAGATTCAAAAAGTGCTCTGTTTTATAGAATACATATACATATACATACATATATATACATATACATATATATATATATATATATATATGTATATATATATACATATATGTATACATACATATATGTATATATATACATATATATGTATATATATATATATGTATGTATATATCTATGTATATATCTATATATATATAGGAATATGGAGGTGTGCTGACAGCTCAGGAATTTTTTCCTGCGCTGTCAGCGTTTCGGGGGGTTACAAACAATTATTTTGTAAATTTTGTTTGCAGTGTAGTCTAAAACTTGTTAACTAGCTCCCCACCAATTTTCAAGTCGATACAATACCGTTTGAGCCTACGTTCATCCATTTCAAAAACGTTGCACTGACAGTTTGAAATTCTGGATGGGTTTTTGTGAAACGCATGAATGGAGGCCCAAATGGTGTTGGATTGGCTTGAAATTTTGTGGAAAGCTAGTTAACAAGGTGTAGAACACATTGCAAAAAAATTTATAAATAATGTTTTTGAGGGCCCAAATCGCTGACAGCGCAGTAAAACATTCATGCGCTGTCAGCACATATATATATTCCTCATATATATATATATATATATATATATTATATTTGAGAACCTTTTTTGAATTCTAGGGCTGACTAGGACAAGATAAAAAGTGACTGCGATTTGATCTTGGTAAATTAATGGTTGAGATTAGATTTTGTGAAAATTTTAGTGGGAAAACTTAAATTTGGGGGGGGAAGTGTCTTGGGAAACAAAACTTTAAAATTAAAAGTGTATTGGAAAAGATTGTGGAGATTAAATTTTGGAGGAAAAAGTGTTTTGGGAACCAAAACTTTGAAATTAAAAGTGTCTTGGGAAAGATTGTGGAGAAACATGGTCCATTAAAGTAAACAAAGTTAAAACAATTAGCTTAAAAAACTTTAGCAGAACAACAAACTAGCGTAAAAAATTTAAGTTAATACCGTCACCGAAAAATACCCTGAGGTTTGTTTTTCTGCGCAAAAGGCGCCCGTGTCGCTAATTTGTTGTTCCGCGCTAAAGGCATCGTCGCCAAATTTTTTGTTCAGCGCCGAATGCTCTCGCGCGTTGTTCCGCGTCAACAAACGGTGCCCGTGCAATTATTTTATGCAAATTTGTTGTTCCGCGCCAAAGGCGCCAGCGCTGAATTTGTTGTTTCACGCCGAATGCGCTCGCGCGTTGTTCCGCATCGAATTAAATGGCTGCCGCGTAATTTGTTTACGCTAATTTGTTGTTCCGCGCCAAAGGCGCCCTCGTCAAACTTGTTGTTCCACTTAATTTTTTACGCTAATTTGTTGTTCCACGCCGAAGGGACCCGCACAGAATTTGTTGTTCCACACGAAAGGCGCTCGCACGTTGTTCCGCGTCGAAGGCGCCTGCGTCGAATTTGTTGTTCCACGCTGAAGGTGCACGTGCTGTATTTGGTGTTCTGCGCCGAAGGAGCCCACACCGAAGGTGCCCGTGTCGCTAAATATTTTTACGCTAATTTGTTATTCTTTTAAATTTTGGCTGTAGAAATAATTTTTGGGGGAACAAAGATTTCGCGAGGAAAATCTTAAATGAACCGTGCCCGTGGGCACGAGTTATCACTAGTATATATATCTATTATACATTTGACAGTATTTTTTGAATTCTAGGGTTGACTAGGACAAGCCGACTAGGACAAATAGGTTGATAGAAAGACGGCTTGGATTTAATCTTGAGGAAGGAATGGTTGAGATGAGATTTTGTGAAAAGTTTTGGAGGGAGAAACATTTCTAGGGAAATGAAAGTTTATGGGGAATGAAACTTTTGGGGGAATGAAAATTTCTGGGGAAATGAAACTTTATGGGGAATGAACGTTTCTGGGGAAATGAAACTTTATGGGGAATGAATGTTTCTTGGGAATAGCAGAGTGCACACAATTAATGCATTTGGGGAAAAAACATAAACTTGCACTCCGAAGGATATCTCCCTCAATGCGGTGCACACCATCTCTTCGACTCATGGGGAAAAGATGTGCACCGAAGGCGCCCACGCTATTTTTTACGCTAATTTGTTGTTCCGCGTCTAAAGAGCCCGTGCCGATTTTTTTACGCTAATTTGTTGTTCCGTGTCGAATGCACACGTGCCGAATTTGTTGTTCCGCACATATTTTTTACGCTAATTTGTTGTTGTGCGCAATTTTGGCTGTGGAAATAATATTTTGGGAAATAAAGATTTCGCGGGGGAAAATCTTAAATGAACCGTGCCCGCGGGATGGGTTATGACTAGTGTATGTATGTATGTATGTATGTATGTATATATATATATATGTTATTCCTACGATTAACTTGAAATAATATATTGGCTATATTAAAAACATATATGATGCAATCTTCAAAAATTATTTTAAAAAGTTTATCGCTTAATTGACTGATGGATATAAGACTATGTTTCAAACTGTCTACTAGTAGCACATTTGCGATGATTGGCTTATCTAGATAACCTACGGTTCCAATGCCAATAACTTTGCCATTGTTGTTATCTACTACGGTAACTGTGCCACTACCTTTGAATTAAAAGGTTGATTGAAGTTTGATGTTTCATGACATAAGTGTAACGGCCGCTTTCCGACCGTTCGTATTTTCTACGCGTACGACTCTTTCGTGTGCGTATTTTATTTGGCCTCTTCCTGGATTCGGACTATGCGTTGTGATATGCCGTTGTGACCGTATGGAAGTGTAGATTTTTATAGTAATTTATGCGAACGTCATTTCACGGGTCGTTCTCCCACAAATCAGCCTTGATTAGCGAGACGTCGTAACTTTAGACTTCGACGTTTGATCTTTTTATTTTTTGTTCTGTTATCCGTTAGCCTAGCGCGCGACCGAACCACATATTCTCGACCCTCTCGGAGGCGCGATCACCCCGATACCTTCTTTGTAATTTTAGGACGTCGATGGATCTATCTGCATTTATACCTTTTGTGTTATTAATAATAAAAATTTTAACATGTATTAGGATTGTGGGCTCTGTACGTTGTTTTTTTTCATAAGAAAATTATAATGCTTACTAATTATCTTGAAACCTTAACACCCTAACTCCTATTAAGATTAATATTATACAATTCGTAAGTGGTTTCAAATGTTGAAATGTTCATAGCTAATAACTTATCTTAAAACAAATCCTAACCTATTATTCTTTCAATAACTACTACCTTAGCACCCAGGCTTATTCTTGTGTTTTTAAAACCCTACTATACAACACATCCCATCATTAAAACAATAGGGCCATGCCTAGGTTCAGCCGCACAACACCCAGGCCCTCAAATCCCCATAGTCACGTGATGCTCTCCACAATAGAAAACCCAAGGCTAATAAATTCAACCCTATAACATCATGCAGCCTACCTAACCCTATTTTCCTTATATAATAATCCCTTGGGTCTTTTCTTCACCCAACAACATAAGCAGCCACACCCTAGGGTTTCTACCAAAGAACGCAGCAGCCGCCAGCTATTTCTTCCTTCCCCACGCGTGAAACACATCCCGCAGCCATCGTTTGCAACTCTGGCAACACAAACGAAACTCCTCCCTCTCCTCTCCCTCCATTGGTGCGCCGGACGACAGCTCCTTCTCCGGCCGTTGCTCCCCGCACGCATGACGGCAGGCCGCCGGTCTTTCCCGCACGCGCATCACCCCATGGCCGTCCTCGTCCATTGCTCCGGTGATCTCAAAGCTCCATCCCTAACTATCCTCAGGCCAAGATCTCCCCGCGCGTGCACAGCCCTGTTATTGCGCGCAGATCTGCTACCGTCACCTTCCCCTCGTGCGCGTACTTGTTTGTCACCGGCCACACTCGACTGTCGATGCACCCAGCCTCCGACGCACTCATGGTAGACCCCCTCTGACCAAGACTAGTCGTTGGCCCCTCTAAACCGCTGAGCAACATCTGATCCGAGCCCCATCTAGTTGCCGGCAATCTCCATTGCTCCGGCGATGTCTTCCACCCTTTGACATCGCACCAAAACTGTCAACCTACCCCTTGCTGTCCGCATACGGCCCATGATAGCCCTGTGTACCCTAGTAGCCCTCACATTCCGTAGATCTCACGGCCTCTCAACGTCGCAACCCGTCGACGTTACCGTTACCGTGCCGTCTCGTTGCGCTACTCGCAACCGAGGAGATCCCCACGTCGTTACCGTCCGCTGCGCTACCCGCAGCCGTGACGATCCTGAAACGACTCACACTGCGCTACCCACAGTCGAGGATGCGAGCACCGCTACTGTTTCCAGACCCGACGTCAGACTTGTGCGCGTTCGTCGCACCAGGTTAGTCGTCTAACATGTAGTAAAACCCACACCGTAGCAAAACTGAACCCTAACTAAAAATCAGACAACGATAACTAAATTTACTTTTCTGCACCAGCAAAACGATGTCACTGTAGAAATCGACCGTCGGAAAATTTTTCTGTGCAAATAGGGTAGTGGTCGATTTAGGCTGAACGAAACACCAAAATGTGACGTTGATGAATAGGATAGCCCCAATAACCTAGAAACAAACCTTAATAGGATTTGATGGAAATCACGACCTGACACCGTCGCCGTGACACATTTTCAGACGGAATACCGCGGACGAGACGCCTGGACGAGATGCCCCGGACGGACGACACACTCGCCACCGCAGGCAAGTGTACTTCACATGCGCTTTTGGCCGTGCCTTGGTCTTAAACTACTAGAACTATTAGACTGTGAACAAATAGAACCGGACATGAAATGATAGCGTCTGGGACGCCCTGACGACCTAGACTTGACGACGAAGTCTAGGCGTAGCAACAACAACTTTTGACACCGTAGGGTTATCTTGTGTGTGCGTGTGTGTGGACCCCTTAGAATCAACAACAACTGCTACTATAGGTTTCATCTGCGTGTGCGTGTGTGTGGACACCCTAGAGCAACTTTGCCCTTGCCATGTCATGAACATCTTGCACGTCGTGTCTTGTGTAGCCTGTGGGCAATGAGACGCTCACCTAGTAGAGTGGGTGATCTTTGTTACGGAACACCTATAGGAAGCTCGGCACCCACATAGCAGAGTGAGTGTCCCAGCAGACCGAGAGGATAGAGACTCTCACCTAGCAGAGTGATTGGTCCTATACAGTAGTACAGTTTCACCTACGAGGCGTCCGTTGCTCACCTAGCAGAGTGAGAGATACGCTACCGATCGTGGGGATAGAGGCACTCACCTAGCAGAGTGAGTGGCCATATATTGTCTTGTCTTGAGCACTTGGGTTTGGGGTAGGGTTGAGCGTGTGCACGAGGAGAGGGTCTGATCCCCCTCGAATCGTAAGGTGTGAACCCTTCGAGTCACACGTGTCTCGTCTTGTCTTGTCCTGTCCTATCTTTCTTGTCTTGTCACGTCTTGTCACGACCTGTTTAGGTTAGTTCCGTAGTCGGTAGCACACGCTACGACTACTGCTTGTCGCGCTTTACTTCCCTACTGCGTTTACTTGCTTTGATACTCTGTTATTACCCCAGCATGCTAATCAACCAGTAAACTGTTGTTTAATAGTTTGGTACGCTTACAGTAGAGTCTAACCCTTTTTGTAGACTTTACCTGACGTATAGTTCCTTTCTTTTGGGTGCTGTACGTCAGGTGTTGAGCCAGAGCATGTGGATGAGCCAGACATTCCTGAGTATGTGGTGCCAGAGGACGTTGACCTGGAGGACGTACCTGACGAGGACTAAACTTAGAGGTCTCTTCTAACGCAGACGTCAGAGTTTACTACGTTTTGCTTCTCTCTTACGGTAGTGTTGCCATGCTTAGGCTTCTCTCTTTTCAGGCTTTTGTACTTGCTGGATATTAACTCTTTATATTAATGAATGCAACTTTCTTTTGGTACTTCTGTTGTTACGAACTTTATAAATGCAAGAACCTAAAAATTTTTATAATGGTACCCCTACAGACGCTTATTGGGCCCGGGCTTCACAGCTCCGGCCCAAGCGGGCCTTAGTCACGCTTCGTCTCCGTATTTTTGGGAAGCGGGGCGTGACAGGTTTTAGTGGTGGCCCATGCAGGTCATGCAAAAGTTCGGAACAATAAGAGTACCACATTCATTTAATATCCATGTACAAGTCTAAATTAAGTTTTCCCAGTCCTAGATGGTAGGATGACTTAGATTGACGTTCAGGTTTGATAATCAGGTGCCTTGGTTAAGATTTAGTCATACTCGTCTTAGGATATCCTAGTAGCCTCTCACCCGGTTCTGACCATGTTAGATTTCTAGAGCCCTTCTTTTAGTCGTTCGCTCGGTCCATCGACTTCGGGCCAAGCAGAACGTAATCCTGATTCTCTTAGGTCCCTTCCCTGAGATCTCTCTATTACAGTCTAGTTCATTAGGAAGACTTAGTGCTGAGTTCTCCTGATTTTTAGACGGCCCGATAATTAGAACCCCTGATTTCTAGCATCTTCCTAATCATTACACTTCTGTGTTATCAGTCGTAGATTTCCATCGTAGTTTACATGAATCATATCCTAGGTGTATCCATCATGCGACCATTTTTCCTTTCCATCGATTCACGTGATCGCTTTCGGACGATTACCATTGATCCTTCGAATCTTTCCGTTTCGGACGATTACCATTGACCCATCCACCCGTTACAAATTTAACGGTCTCAAAACGTGCGAATTTGATGAAATGCCTTGATCGAAGGCCAAATGACATTATTTCTCAATGATTATTTTTTGAGGGGGGTATAACAACATATAATGAGGGTGGAAAAAAGAATTTTTGAAAAAAAAAATTTCAAAAAAAGACTAAAAACATTTTCGCACGGTGCGAAATGTTCTCATTTGAAAATTTTCCTATATATATATATATATATATATATATATATATATATATATATATATATATATATATATATATATATATATATATATATATATATGACAGGTAAGTGGTAATCTTTATTGATACAGGTATAATTACAAAGATACAAGCTTGCATATCTCAGATGGGAAATAGGCGAGGGGGGAGTGGGCACAAGCGCCATCACCCCCTACATCCTAGTACCATCAGGCAATAGCAAGCATTAAGCAAAAAGCTTACAAATAAGTTTACCCATTATCTAAAAACCCCCAATTGGAGTATGGAGTTATTGCACTAGGGTGGTCTCTGTCAATGTCCCGAAGGATGATACGGACATCCGATGCGATCTCTTCAAATAGCGTAATTTTACCTGTTTCCTTTCCCTCAAAAATCCTCTTGTTTCGTTCCTTCCAGATGTGCCAAATAATTGAAGCCAATGCAGTTTTTGCAAGAGCACCAATACACTTTGGTTTATTATAATGAGAGAGGATGAGGTCTCCAACACCCAAAATAGAAGAAGGAATAACGCCTGTGTAGCCAAGTTTTAGGAGACTTAGGTTGAGTAAGTAACGGGCGTAAGCACATTCAAAGAAAATGTGGGTAGCACTTTCTGGAATCTGTGATTTGCATAGCAGGCACTCATTCGAAATTGTTCCTCCCCATTTCAAAATGCGATCCTTAGTGGGCAGCTTCAAAATGATAGCACTGAGCACAGTAATCGCCATTTTTGGTACATGGTGCGAATGCCATATGATGTTGTAATATGGGAAAGGGGGTCCTGCAGAACGCACTCCCTCCCACGCCTTGGACAAACTAAAAAGAGTACCATTGATCCAGCTCCATGAGTCAGAGACTGGGCTTAATGATACCGAGCTGAGCACAGTATGCAGGTGGCCATACCCTGAAGGAAGCACCCATCGCGAATTTTCCCAGAAGTAACTTACCGTAGCAGTCTCGGTTCCAGGATAGGGGGTCTGATAGAGGTATAGAGGCCCACTGGGAAGCCAGTTGTCGAACCAAAAAGACGTAGAGGAACCGTCTTTGACAGTTCGCTTGATCAATTTTTGAGAAATGTGACGATGTCTAAGGAGGAATTTCCACGTACCAGAGTCGGTTGGCCGGATCTTAGAAGAGTAGAAATTGACATCGCCCTTACAATGTTTGTTCCGCATGAATTTGGCCCACATCCCCTCAGTGGCTAGAAAACGCCAAGTTAAGCGAACACCGGATGCTGCATTCAAGTCGCTAAGCAATCACAAGCCTACTCCTCCCTCTTTCTTTGGAGTGCATAGATCCTTCCACGCCCAGGAATGGAGTTTACCCCAAATAAAAGACCTGCATGCAGACGTGATAGTACGAATAACAGAATTTGGGATACAATAGGCTTGCATCCAAAAAGCAACCATTCCGTAAATTACAGTCCGCACTAATTCAATCCTTCCAGCTATCGATAGAAGAGAGGAAGACCAACCAAGTAGCCTCTTTTTGCACTTATCAATGAGACGGCCATACATTGGGGCTTTAGGGTACTTTGAAGAAAGTGGTAAGCCCAGGTAAGTAGTAAAAGAAGAAACCAATTTGATACCAAGAATGTTGGCTAACCCTCTAGGATTACGAGTACCTTTGCTGAATATTGCCGAGCTTTTATCCAAGTTGACCTGCAGACCTGAGATTTGATTGAAGGTAAGCAGGAGCTCCTTGAGACCATTGATGGAAGAGGTTTTCGCTCTACAAAACACAAGTAGATCGTCAGCGAATAATAGGTGTGAAATAGAGCCAGAGCGCCTCATTGGTTGGATAGACTGTAGGGATTCAGATCTGGCCATAAGTAATGAGAAGGCTTCCATCACCAGCACAAATAAGTAGGGGGAGAGAGGGTCCCCCTGGCGCAATCCACGATTTGATGAGAAATATCCAGAGGGAGAACCATCTATTAATACGGAGAAGGAGGGCGTGGAGATGCATTCAGCTATCCAATTAATGAGTCTACTTTGAAACCCCATCTGACGAAGTAAGAACAAAATGAAGTTCCTGTTGACACTGTCAAATGCCTTGCGTAGATCTAATTTGATACAAGCCCTGCTCCCCATGGGGTTACTGAAATCCCGAATTTGCTCATGGGCAATAAGGGTACAATCAGCTATTAACCTGTCTTTTAAAAAAGCAGCCTGATTGGGGGAAATCAATTCACTAATAGCCATCTTCAACCGATTGCAAAGAACCTTGCTGATGATCTTATAAATGACATTACAGCAAGCGATCGGCCTGTAGTCACCAAGCCGCGTAGCTTTAGCATTTTTAGGCACAAGTGTTAGGAAGGTGTGATTAATCTGGCGCAGCATTCTACCAGATCTAAAGAAAGAGGACACCGCAGATATAACATCATCACCAACAGTAGCCCAAGTAGTCTGGAAGAAATAGGAGTTGAAACCATCAGGTCCTGGAGCTTTATCCTTTCCTATTTGGAATGTTGCAGTCTTAATCTCTGTATCTGAAATATTGCGGTCCATCCAGTTAGAGGCCTCCATAGTAAGCTTACGTTTTGGAGTAATATTAGGGAACTCATGGCAATAATGATTTTGGTTGAACAAGTCTCTGAAGAATAGAGGGCCATCAACTCTGAGGGAATCAGCAGTAGTATTTCTATCTCCAGTAGCGCTAATGAAGTGATTGAGACTATTATGACATTGACGGTTCTTCATAGCAGTATAAAAGAATTTAGAATTCATATCTCCCAAAGATAGCCAATTTTGGCAGCTCTTCTGTCGTAAATCCGATTCCTCCACTTCCAAAGCATGGGCAAGATTAATGGAGGCTTTTTTTCCAAAGACTGGACATCTATGTTAGAGTGTAGTCTGGGGTTCTTTTGGAGCATCTCAAGCTCTCTTTGGCAAACGGCAACATTCAACTTGTCTCGGTAATTAGCGGCCCAGGACCTAAGCACCACTTTTAAATGTTTCAGCTTGACCACAATTTTTTTCATAGGGGAACCCTCAACATATATATCCCATGCCGTACAGACAAGGTCCTGATACCCCTGGATAGATGCCCAAGAATTATAAAATCTGAAAGGTTTTGGAGAGGATATTACCTTGGAGTGAAAGTGAGCAAACATAAGGGAATGATCGCTAGTACCAGCTTCAGAATATTCACAGAAGGAACTGGAAAGGATCCTTAGCCACTCCGAATTACAGAGAATGCGGTCCAATCGAGCAGCAATGCGACTGGTACCTGTACGCCGGTTACTCCAGCTGAGCCAAGGTCCCACACTCTTAAGATCAATAAGGTGGCAATCCCCTAAAGTAGTATTAAAATCATCCATAGTTGTAGAGTCCATAACTCTACCCCCCAGTTTCTCATTGGTATGGCGAACATAGTTGAAGTCACCTCCTACAAGCCACGGCATCATGGTAAGAACTTTAGAATCAGCAACAAGGGCCTCCCAAAGGGGCAATCTGGAAGAAGAAATATTGTAGCCATAGACAGCAGTTAGAGCCATATTAAAACCCCCAGCGTTAGAGAAGGTACAAGAGATATGTTGAGCAGAAGAGGAAATGATCACGCAGCTCCAAACAGAAGCTTTGAATTGGATGACAATTCTACCACCCTTAGAATGAATCCTGTTATCCGTACTTCCCCAGTTTCCACCAAAGCACTTCAAAATTCTGGCATTATTGTGACCCTCCACCTTAGTTTCAAACAGACAGACAATAGATGCTTTAGATTTCATTACTCTTGATTTAAGTTCAGATCGGCGAGCTGGGTTATTCAGCCCCCTAGTGTTCCAGAACAGGACGGACATCAAAAATGTTTGGGTGGAGTCACGGTAACAGAATTGCCCGAGATACGGCTGCTTCGCCTAACGGAGCTAGGGAGCGAGGAGCTTTCCTTTGGCCCAGAGGGAGGTACCGCAACAGATTCCTTAAGAGCTAAGTGCTCTGCAATCCAGTCCGGATTAGGAACACTCCATTCAGATGGTTCAGAGTCTGTGACCTGAAGTGTAGGAGACGCAGATTGACATAACGGGGCAGTTTGCTCAATCGTTGGAACGCTGCTCTTAATGTTATCCGAGCTCAAGGGAGTAACTGGCACATAAGGTGGGGAGATACCTGGTGTAACAAGCTTTTCGGTAGACATTTGGGGAACACCCAGCGTTGCGGCAGCTGTCTCAGGTTGTGGGAGTGAGCATGCTGCATCCGGAGGTAATGGAAAGCCTTCAACCGTACCTTTGCTAGCATCAGGTAAGAAGTTTGTCTCATCCGTTTCAATCCCTCCCTCAGGAGAGGCCATCGTAGTGTTGCTGCCAGATGCCATAGTATCTACACGGATGGGGGAGGCATTGCTACAAGAGCCCAGCATATCCACAGGATCCTTACAAGCTGGGGTGATATTGATACCAGAGCCCAAGGTATCCCCACAAACGGTGGCCTCAAACAAAGGGGGTGCATTAGATTGAGCAGGGCAAACCTTATGGATTGAAGGGGGCTCAGCCGGAGGAGTTGTAGTAGAGCACTGTCCCTCCAAGTGACCAAAACAGGAGCAAGTAGTGCAACGAGGAGGCTCTCCCTCGTACTTAATGGACACAGAGAAAGATGACCCATCCTCCATTTCAACCAGGACATTCCTGGCCAGAGGCTTATTTGCTTCCACCTCCACTAAACATCGAGCGTACATGATGCGTGACAAATTTGCGGTGGCTCGATCAAGGCAAATAGGAGTTCCAACGCCACTTGCCACCGTATTTAAGATTTCAAGCGTCCACATGTGCATTGGCAAGTTGTGTATTTGGGCCCAAACAGGAACGACAGTGAGGAAGTCTCTATCATGTTTTACACTCGGGCTCCACCTCTGAAGGACAACAAGACAACCATCAAATAGCCAAGGCCCCCCATGGAGTATAGCCTCACAATCCTCCTCCTTTTCAAATCTGAAATAAAAGAAGCCGTTTTCTTTACTGAAAATTTGAACCCCTCCTTTAGTCCTCCAAAGTCTCTCAGCCCAAGCCTTAACTTGCCCATAGAATGGGATATCTCCCAGTACATAACCCACACGAGAATTCTTCCATCTAGCCGCACCCACCTCTAATTGGGAATTGGTGATCCGTACCTTTGCAATGCCATTCTCAACATCCATTGGGGGGATAAGTGTCATCACAAGTGGATCAGCATAGGAGCGTCTCGAAGAACAGATATCAACCCAAGATTTTCTACCTGCGCAAGAACTGATTCGAATTGGAATGTCAGGCCGAACAGACATTTTGTCAAACACCTGATGGCCAGAAGAATTGGTAGCAGGAGGCCGGTGAGCACTGCTACCCTGTTGCTTGGACCGTGCCTTTAGAGTATCTCCTCCATCATTGGAAGAAGCAGTAACTAAAATCGAGCCCCGCCCTCCATGAATCCCGCGGCCAAAAGAATCCCTAGGAGGTGGTTGATGGAACTGATTCCTGGCCGCTCTCCGCTTCGCATATGTGACTTTCTTCCACCCTTCATCTGAGCTAGTAGCCGTAACCTCCTTACCCTTTAGAGAACCAGGATCCACCGGTGTTTGGCCGCCGCCGTCTCCAGAATCCCCCGATAGGGCGTCTCCGAGAGAACCGGCCAACATATTTTTTCATATATATATATATATATATATATATATATATATATATATATATATATATATATATATATATATATATATATATATATATATATATGTATAAACTTATTTTTCATTTGCAAAACAATCGCTACCTCACCCTACTTTTATTTCCTTCATCTAATTTTTTTCTCCGAATTGTAATAATTTTACCATCTGCTCACTTTTTCTACATAATTTTATAAGTATAAAAGTATATGATACCATATTTAACACGTAATTCTTCTTTCATCTATTTAATTATTTTGTGCAATATTTTTGTCTCATACGACCATCTATCCCTTTATCTCGCATTATTTGAACGTGTTCCCTCCAATCTTATTTCGGTACACTTTTGGTTTTGGCTTCCTTTCTGTTGTGTAGACTTTAGTGATTGTAGTTGCCTGTGTCATCTCTGGTTTAGCAGTGGGCCTTTGCTTTGTGATGACATCGTGGTGTACGTTTATAGGTAGAGTGTGTGGATCTGTATGAGGGTGTTACCTTTAGGATCTTACTGAATGTCCCTTGCGTCATGTGGCATACCCAGTGTGGTCCTTGATATGCGTATGGAGTTGTCTGGATGATGGTATTCATATAGGTATGGATAGTGTTATAGCAAGCAATTCCTTAGACTTAGTCTTTCGTACTATTAAATAGCTTATCTTGGCTGCATGTGATTGTATTAAAACTTTTGTTTCCTTTTAAACCAACTCTTTGATGTTTTTGAAACTAGCTCACTAGATCACAAATCATTTATCCTCCCTCATATATTACCACAATTTCACACGTTTTTCCAAATGTTATACATATATATATATATATATATATATATATATATATATATATATATATATGTATGTATGTATGTATGTATGTATGTATGTATGTATGGGTAAAGTGTTCCTAGGGTGACTCCTTAGATTCAATCTAAGGAGTCGCCCCCATTTTCCCCATATCCCACATTTTTTTTCGGAATTTTTTTCCATGGGGTTGTTGTTCACCTCATTGATGATCAACATAACAAAAATCAATTCATTACAATACTTTTAGAGCCCCCATCTACCCCTTGCAACTTCATGGGTTTTCAGCATGTTTTCAGACCGTTGAAGTTGCAAGGGGTAGATGGTGGCTCTAAAAGTATTGGAATGACTTGATTTTTGGTATGTTGATCATCCATGAGGTGAACAACAACCTCATGAAAAATAAAATCCAAAAAAATTGTGGGATGTGAGGGAAAATGGGGGCGACTCCTTAGATTTAATCTAAGGAGTCACCCTAGGAACACTTTACCATATATATATATATATATATATATATATATATATATATATATATATATATATATATATATATCTTTGGCCTTAAAATTTCTATCCTCTTCTTCCCTCTTTGAAGTGTTATTTTCATTGTTGTTATAGTATTAGAACTAGTTATTATTGCTATAGGATTATGTTGCGGGTAGGCTTAGAGTGAGGGAGATATGTCATAGCGATGATTAATTGATTTTTGGAACACAAGGATATTGGGTTAGATTTCTTTGGATGAAAAAAAAATGAGCTGTCCAAGACTTATTTATAATACCGACGTGTGACGGACTCGGTGGAGAATTCTGGTTGGATGAATTATAATACAGTGAGATGAGAACTTATCAGGCCTGAAACTTTGACGAATTGTAGATATGAGTAGCTATGAAGGTATAGTATGTTTTAGGGTGATCATGAGAATGAGTAGAACATTTAAAGCATTGACGTGCGTTTATATTTCATATATTCACGCATGTTTTCTTTTGTGTTTCTCCATGTTTTTCCGTCGTCTCTTATTCGTTTTCGTGTATTTTCCCATTTTCTTTCACTCCATGATTGCATGGGATTGACCACGTAGGGGACGTTTAACGATGATATCCCAAGTCCCCGGAGCAACGGGAGAAGTCACGCGTGATCCAGGGGGTCAAACGGCGAAGTATTCATCTTTCAGCCCCTCACCCGGTCGGTTGGTCATCTCCAACCGATCGGGAGATGCACGCGTGCACCACCCGGTCTCTGCCGCAGCTCACAAAGAAGCCACCCGACCGGTTCACAGACCGGTTCTGTGGGCGGCTGTTCTCTATTTTTTCGAGCAGAATTCCAACCGATCGGGTGACTCTCACCCGATCGGTTCATCTGTAGCTGAAGAAGATGAGCTGAAGACACGGACGTTGAACCGATCGATTCACCCGACCGCTCCAAGATCCAACCGGTCACTCAAGAACTCACCCGACCGGTTCATGAGATCGTGTGAAAAGTCGCCGTTTTCTGTAATTTATCTGTAACGGATCAACCGATCGGTTGACTTGTCAACCGATCGGTTGATGCGGCGGTCTATAAATAGAACCCCTAGGGTTCCAGAAACGAGAGCTGTTATTTTTCCTACTGTTTTATTTCCTTGTGACGGCTGTAATTGTTACTCTTTTGTAAGTTTTCAGATCATTCTAAAATTTTAGTATTGTCTTTATTACTCTATTACTTCCGCATTGCAATTGTCCGATTATGATTCCAACGGTTAAATATCATTTAGATTGCTTTTTCATGAATTTTTGTGAGTAGTTCCCAAATCTGGGATTTTGGTGAAAACCCCTTCGGGGGCTCTTCCCGATGCGTCCATAGGGTTAGGAAATCGATAGGGAGTAGGAATCTAACGGTTACGCGGGGTGTTTCATTGTCATCGGCGGGAAAAAGACCGCCTTTGACCGTCGGGCCAAGGGGGAATAAACTTGGCGGTTGACTCCCTAGCCATAGCTCACACCATTAGCGTAGACACCGAATCCTAGCACGCGGGAGCGGCAGGATGAGACATTGGGAGTTATCGTTGCGGGCTTAGTGCTCCCGGGATCGATCAGTGTGAATGGACACGGGAGTGCCCACTGATCAAATCTGGGAAGTTCGGTGTATCATCCTGGGCACCGACCGGAATATCGGGCCCATGGGACGCTGGTACCACTTTTGGAGGCAACGTCTCACCATTAGACCCTAATCCCGATCGCTATCCATACCCGTAGGCCGTATCGGCGAGAGTCACTCGTCGGGTCGGAAACCAAAGTCCCGGGTTTTCTTTCTTGTTGTTCATACCCATTCATTTCCTTTCGTGACAACCATTCACCGATTCGGGCTAGCTCGCCCCTCGGGGTGATTTAGGTCCTACCTGACCCAAGCACAACCTCGCCTCCCTGAGTTCGATATTCCCGCACCCTACACTAACCGTGAAACTTGCGGTAAACGACACCGCGCCGCCGCGCCGCAAGCGGGGCACCGGTCAAGTTTATGGCGTCGTTGCCGGGGAGGCAACGTGCTTGATATTTTAGGATCTTGTGAACCCTCGTGTCTAGCTCACATCCCTACCTCGCGATAATTTTCGCATTCTCCTTTTTCTTTTTCTTTTTTGTTTTTCTTATTTTTATTTCTTATTTTATCTGTTTCTTTCCCACTTGTCGCTTCACGGGTGTTTGTTGTTTTTCATGCGCAGGAGTTCAAGGAGTCTTGACGACTTGATTCCCCTCGATCCAGAGATTAACGCCACCCTTAGGCGTTTGGCCGTCGAGAAGCGAAGAAGAGAAGATCCCGAATCCATGGAGGAGAACACCCCACCTCACAAGTCTCTGCTGGAGTACTCGATGCCATCCATCGAGTCAACTTCCGCCATCTGATCTCCAGCTATTGCGGCCCAAAGCTTTGAGCTGAAGCCGTCTCTAGTGACATGGATCCAGCAGGACCAGTTTGCGGGTGCGCCCATGGAGAGCCCGATCGAGCACCTGGACTCCTTCTTGGAGAAGTGTGACACCTTCCGGATTAATGGTGTCACTACAGAGGCTATCCGTCTGAAGTTGTTCCCCTTCT
Source organism: Scilla litardierei (assembly GCA_030789695.1). Taxonomy (NCBI): domain Eukaryota; kingdom Viridiplantae; phylum Streptophyta; class Magnoliopsida; order Asparagales; family Asparagaceae; genus Scilla; species Scilla litardierei. The sequence goes on from CM061142.1 coordinate 46,787,242, forward strand.
CTTTGCGAGACAAAGCCAAGCAATGGCTAAGGGGGAAGGACCCCAACACTTTCAACACCTGGGAGAAGCTCTCCAATGCTTTTCTGACGAAGTTCTTTCCTCCGGGGAAGACCATGAAGTTGAGGAGTGAGATCTCCTCCTTCTCCCAGGCCAGCCACGAGTCCTTGCATGAAGCTTGGACGAGATATAAAGAGATGCAAAGAAGATGCCCTCACCATGAGCTTCTGAAGTGGCAGATTATCAATCTGTTCTACAATGGGTTGAGGGATGACTTGAAATCTTCTATGGACGCCGCGGCTGGGTGTTCCTTCATGTCTAGAAGCGAGGAGGATGCCGGGCATATTCTGGAAAATATGGCATCCAACAATGAGCGGTGGTGTGACGAGAGAGCCACACCAAGATCCGGGGGTATACACAGAGTCAAGGACGTCGACAAACTATCAAGCAAGTTCGACTTGCTTTCGACCCAGATCTCCGCACTAATGGTAGGAGCCGGTGGGGCCGGTACACAGCAAATTTCTGCGGTAGAGTCCGAATTCTTTGGGGAATTCGACGGTGGTGACATCTCACCACCGTTGGACCAGGCGAGCGCACTATTTTACAACCCCACAGGGAATGCGCCATATCCGCCAAGGACAAATTCCAACCCGGCCTACTCTCCCAACAACCGGAACCACCCGAATTTCAGTTACCGGCCGCCATTTCAGCCCTCGCCGCCTCAGCAGCCGCAGCAACAAATTTATCAGCCGGCTAGACCACAGCAGAATCAGGTTCAGCAGCAACCTCAGCAACAAACTTACGCCCCCAGGAATCAGCAGCCGTTCCAGCAGCAGCAGTATGGCCAACAGAGGGCCGTCTCTCCGGTTGAGTCTCTCTTGACTCAATATATTACCAACCAGGAGAGGATCAACCAAAAGCTGGAAATGGGTCAGCGGACCCTCACGGACCAAGTAACCCAGCTGGGGTTACAGGTGGCGAACCTTGCAAGTTCACAAAGCCAATTGCCGCCACAACCGGAGGTGAACCCGAGGGGAGCAACACAAACATCGGCACTCATGCATGAGCACGCGAATGTGTCCACTATCGTTCTGAGAAGCGGGACACAAATTCCTACTAGAGTGCCCCCTAGCAACCCGGAAGCACCATTGGTCGTTGAGAGACCGACTGAAAAATCAAATGACGCCGGTGCTTCGTCATCAAATCCCATGACTCCGGAGGGAGTGTCCGAAGAAGAGAAGAAGAATGAGGAAGAGAGCCCGAGAGTGTATAAACCTGTTGTGCCATTTCCACAACGGTTGGCTCAGGCAAAAATTGATGAGAAATATGGCAAGTTCTTTGCCATGGTCAAGGACCTAAGCCTGCAAATCCCCTTCCTGGAAGCAATAGAAACAATCCCCTCCTATGCAAAATTCTTGAAGGATTTGGTGACTAGAGGGTCTAAAAAGAGAAAGTAGTATTGACGGCGGAGTGTAGCGCTCTTATCCAGAGGGCAAATCCACCGAAACTTAAAGACCCGGGGAGTTTTTCCATTCCTTGCACGATCGGGGCAGTGAGGATTCATCGTGCACTCGTCGATCTCGGAGCGAGTGTAAGTTTGATGCCCTTGTCGATGTACAGAAGGATAGGGATGGGTGATTTGGAGCCCACCGGGATGACCCTACAACTAGCTGACCGGTCGATCAAATATCCGGTGGGAGTTGTTGATGACCTCCCCGTAAATGTGAGAGGGGTGCATGTGCCTGTGGACTTTGTAGTCATGGACATGCCCGAAGACGCACACACCCCCATTATCCTGGGACGGCCTTTCATGGCCACTGCTGGCGTTCTAATAGATGTGAAGAACGGAAAACTCTCCTTGAACGTTAGCGGAGAGAAAGTTGAGTTTGATTTGGGACTATCCATGAAGCACCCCGATCCTCCTGATGACCTCCGGTGCAATTTGCTTGAGATAGAAGAAGAAAAAGCTGTAGAGGAGAGCACCTGGGAGATTCTCCTGAGAAACCCCCCCGATGACTTGGGGAATTCAGAAGATGGGGACGGCCCCGAGAACAAAGAAGCTGCTGGAAGACCGAGTGCAGCGAGAACGACCCCTCCCGGGTTCCCCAAGGCTCCTCCTGTGAGGAGAACGGGGAAAGAGCACACGGACCTCACTAAAGACGAGGTCCGGATCCTGAAGAAGATGGCGGGAAGCGCCAACACCAAGGAAAAGCCCCCGGATCTCAAGAACAAAGGGAGGGTAGTCGAGCAAGTATTTTTTCAGCCGCTGACTACTCCAAGCACCTTCAGCTCCAACGAGAAAGAGATGCCGAAATTTGGGCATCACCCGTATCAGCCACCATGAGCATCTCTTGCGGGCGTCGAGCCAACGACGTTAAACAAGCGCGCTTCATGGGAGGCAACCCATGCTCTAAACTTTTTCTCATTTTTAGCGTTAATTTCAGATTTTGTTTTATCTACTTTTATAAATAAAATCAGTCGCGAGAAGATCCGTTCGGGGACTTAGATAATTTGTTGGCTTTTGCAGGAAACAAAGCCCCAACCGATCGGTTGACAACTCACCCGATCGGTTGGGATGTATCAGATACAAGCCGAGATCTGCCCCCAGATGACCCGATCGATTGAGTAATGAAGAGACCGGGTGGCAGACCGGGTGAGCTGGGGAGAACTCTCGGGAAATTTTGGGGAATATCAACCGATCGGTTGGGTTCTAGGGCGGCCGGTTGACGTGACCGGGTGAGCAGCCCTAAGTTCTCGGGAAAATGAGTGGAGCGGCCAACCGATCGGTTGAAAAATCAACCGATCGGTTCGCCTGTAGCATTTCTTCGGCAAGATTTTCGACCTGACTGTCACCCGACCGGTTCGACTTAAACCCTATATAAACCCCCCCGACACCCGCTCGTTTTCACCCTCGCCCGATCGCAAATCCCCCCGTCGTTTCGCCTTCCCCTCTCTCCCAACAACCGATCTTCCTCCCCCACGACCTCTACTCCTCCATTACTCCCACTCTCCACATCCTTCATCAACCCCTTCATCATCTACACCCTCTCTCTCCTCCCATTACGAATTTTTGACCTAGTTTTCCCCCAAACCACCCCCATTTCGAAAATTATTGCCGAAGGAGTTCGCCGCGGCTCCACGCTACTCTCGCTGAACAGTGTGGGGCATCAACGAGCAAGCTCCACCATTCCGCTTGGGTAAACTCGCTCCTAGGCTTATATTTATATATTTGCCCTATTTGTTGTGCTTGCTCGTTTGCTTGTGTTGGTGTGCATCCACGATTTTTGCACTGATTCTTGCTCGCACACACACACATGGCTAAAGATAAGGATAAGGGGAAGGGAATCATGCGGGAAGAGGAGCCGTCTCGAAAGAGACGAAAACAAACACGCCCCCCTTCCCGTACACGAGCACTTACACTTGGCCCTCCTCCGCCTGTTGTCCCCCCTGTGGACCCAATGTTGGGCCCGCATGGGTACATTTTTCGGAACCAGGAGCACAAAGATTTTTACCGTAGGCTTGATGCTCGAGGGAATCTATCCACTAAGTTCCCGCACGCACGTACACTTGTCGATCTCGGTGTCTTCACCGAGGTCGAATCTCTTTTCGCTAACTTAGGGTGGTTAGCCTTTCTTAATACACATGCCATATCCTACCCGGCACTCACACTCGAATTCCTCTCTACACTTGTCTGGGAGTCCGGGTCGATCATTAGATTCAGGGTGCGTAACCGTAGTGTCACCACAAATCTGAACACGATTAATGATATATTTGGTTTCCCCAATCTCGGGGATGATTCCATCCGACACTACGGGTACACACCCGAGTTCGATGTCGATCAATTCTGGTTCCGCCTCACTTTGATCCGTGACTACCCCTGAGGAAGGGCCAAGGCCTCCTCCATCATTCACCCCGTGTTTCGTTTGGCCCACAGGATCATTTCGTCTGCATTCTTTCCTAGGGACGAGTCCGGCACTGTGACTATCCCTGACCTTTTTATCCTTTGGGCCATGACTTTTCCTTATGTCCGGGATGATGATGGAGTTAGCTTCAGGGCCCCTACCGTCCCCATCCATAGCAGCGATTGGCTTGTTTACAAGCTACTCGAGATCAGCCGGGCCGGTAAGGGGAAGTTTTGTTGCGGGGGCATCATCACGATCATCTGCTCTCACGCCCAATTCAATATTACCATCCCCGATAATCTTCCTGCTGCCGCAGGACCCTCACATCTTGATATTGATGTCCTGCGGCACATCCACATGATTAAACCCCGCTCGGATGGCCGCTTCATATTTCATTATGGCCACACCCCAGCCCCTTACACCATTCTGCCCAACCCCGCTCGCATGACCATTGCTCTCGTGGGAGATTGGACTTTCCCTCCTGATCCCGACTTCTTCGCGGGGTTGAATCTTCCTTTCCTTCCCGCAGGCGCCCGCAGATCACAGTCCCCTGCCGCCCACTTAGGTGAGCAGGATATCCCTGCGTCTGGGGGAGATTTAGGGGCTGGCCCGAGTCGTCTTGTTTCTGCTCCGGGACCGATCACATCTGAGCACCTCTTTGCGGCCATTTCTGGCCTTGTCTCCTGTGCCGGCATGACCACTGCCACCGGCACCTCTTCGACCTTACCTGGCGGCACCACCTCTGCCTCGCGCCAGTCTACATCTTTTGGTCGCCGTCAGGTATCTGCCCGTCTGGGGCTTGAGAGGGAGGTCGCTGCCCTTCGTGAGCTCGCCATGTCCTCTGTTTCCTCGGACCCATCGCCATCCTCCTTTCTTACTCACCCATGTTTCCTCGCACTTGAGAGGAACGTGGCCACCATTCTCCGCCTTCTTACTCATATCCACGGACCACCTCCACCTTCACCACCTCCACCTTCACCACCCCGGCGATCTTCTCCTCCACCCACCCACCCTTCCCCACATCCATCACCCCCCTCACCACATTCTTCTCCTCCCTCTTCACATCCCATCCCGGCATCCACTTCACCCCTCCCGACCACTTCCACTGCACCCACGCTACCTCCTCCCTCCTCCTCCGTCACTCCATACGTGCGCCGGAGGAAATTGTCGGTGCGCTCCAGATCCCTCCCACCACCTCCCACTACCGTCACCACCACATCTACTTCCTCCATTCCTATTCCTCTCACCAACGCCTTGATCGCCTTCCTACCACCACCACCCACCACCACCGACACTCCTCCCATTGTTCACACCACCACTGCCCCTATTCCTCCGCCTCATTCCCCACTTCTCAGCACACCCCCAGCCTCCCCCGATCACCCATCCACACCCTCCTCCGAGGAGGACGAGGACTCACCTTCCCTTGCTTTCTGATTTCACCCCTTTTGTTTTTGACTCCCCCTTGCACATATCTGGATTTCATCGATCTCATCATTTCGCTAGCACTTTCTGGTCTAGCTTGGGGGACGTCTATTTTGGTGTGCTGTCGTGTTTTGTTTGTTTTTCTCATTTTTATGTGTGTGTTTGTTTTTCGTTTTTGAGTGTCGTGCCGTGTGGTTTTATTTTTATTTTTATTCTCGTGTTGTTTGGTTTTGATTTTGATCTTTCTTTCTTTTTCAGTTTTATCTATGTGTTTTCCTCGTTTTCATTTCTTTTTGTGTCAGTGCATATTCCCCCCCATTTTCATTGCCCTCCCGTGCTCACTCTTATTGCATTGAGGGCAATGCAAGTTTCAGCTTGGGGGAGTCGCACTTCGTGCGTCATTTGTGTCGTTTTTCTACGTTATTTGAGTCGTTTTCCATCGTGTTTTTCTTTTTTTTCTTTTTTCTTCTTCTTTAGCTCTTTCTCCTAGAAATGAATCCTATGATGAATCGCCACAAAGTCACACACACCTAGCATTGCATCGATAATCACACTCACTAACCCTAGGATTTCGAGTCCTCTTGCATTTCACGCACCGTGGGTCAACTTAGCTTTTTGTGAGTCGTGTGTCGTGACTAGCATTTTGTGTGCTTCTGCTTTGTGATTTTATTTTGTATACCTGTCCAGGAATGACCCCTAGATTATCATGCTCCGATTTGAATATGCGGTATTTGTTTCACTATATGCATGCTATATTATATCGTATACTTCAATTCGCATGCGTCGGGATTCCCCAACTAAGGACTAGGATAACCCATTTAGCCTATGCTCTATTTAGCGAGAATAGTTTCCTTTGCCCAAGTGTTTAGATTTCGATTTCTTTTCTGTTTTACTTGGTGCAAATCCCCTCGTCGTGTACCGTTCTCCCACTTGGGAGAGTACACATGTGTATAGCCAAAAGCCCAAAATTCAAAAATCCAAAAAAAAGAGAAAAGAAAAGAAAAACCCAAAAAGAAAAGAAAAAAATCATGTATAGCCCAAAAATCCAAAAAAATACAAATGCCCAAAACCCAAAAAAGAAAAAAGGAATTTCCGTGTGAATATTTTTTCATACTTGCCAAGAATAAAGGGAAGGCGAGAATTTGCACCGAGTGTTCTTCTCCACATCATCTCAACCCCCGTCGTTATCGAAAACACTTGGCTTAGGAACTTTTTAGCAAGTATCTAGGCTATAGTGGCGTGATTTCCTTAACCCTAGTTGTGGAGTCCCCGATGCATGATACGCTTCTATTCCCACTCTTCTCATGCATGCTTGAACTTATATTCGCCGCTTAATTCAATTCGGATCGATATTTTGGGTCATATCTTGGATTTGTGTATATCGAGCCTCATGGCACATCATAGAAAGCATCACCATTTGCTAGCACACGACCACGCTCACTCGCGCTTCACTGCGTGGACCCACGACACTTATTTGGACTCGCTTTCCTAGGTTTAGTGGTGTGATTTGGCGTTTGCTTGCTTGGTGAGTGGTTTTTGATTTTGGTGGCTCTGATGGGCGATCTAGGGCTTAGAGTTTCCTTTTTCTTTCTTCCTCTCTATTTTCTCCTCCGAGCTCCTCCTCTCACTCGTCTTCCTCGAGGACGAGGAAGAGTTCAGCTTGGGGGATTTTGACGTGCGTTTATATTTCATATATTCACGCACGTTTTCTTTTGTGTTTCTCCATGTTTTTCCGCCGTCTCTTATTCGTTTTCGTGTATTTTCCCATTTTCTTTCACTTTTCTTTGTTTTTCCATGATTGCAGGGGATTGACCATGTAGGGGACGTTTAACAATGATATCCCAAGTCCCCGGAGCAACGGGAGAAGTCACGCGTGATCCAGGGGGTCAAACAGCGAAGTATTCATCTTTCAGCCCCTCACCCGGTCGGTTGGTCATCTCTAACCGATCGGGTGATGCACGCGTGCACCACCCGGTTTCTGCCGCAGCTCACAAAGAAGCCACCCGACCGGTTCACAGACCGGTTCTGCGGGCGGCTGTTCTCTGTTTTTTCGAGCAGAATTCCAACCGATCGGGTGACTCTCACCCGATCGGTTCATCTGTAGCTGAAGAAGATGAGCTGAAGACACGGACGTTGAACCGATCGATTCACCCGACCGCTCCAAGATCCAACCGGTCACTCAAGAACTCACCCGACCGGTTCATGAGATCGTGTGAAAAGTCGCCGTTTTCTGTAATTTATCTGTAACGGATCAACCGATCGGTTGACTTGTCAACCGATCGGTTGATGCGGCGGTCTATAAATAGAACCCCTAGGGTTCCAGAAACGAGAGCTGTTATTTTTCCTACTGTTTTATTTCCTTGTGACGGCTGTAATTGTTACTCTTTTGTAAGTTTTCAGATCTTTCTAAAATTTTAGTATTGTCTTTATTACTCTATTACTTCCGCATTGCAATTGTCCGATTATGATTCCAACGGTTAAATATCATTTAGATTGCTTTTTCATGAATTTTTGTGAGTAGGTCCCAAATCTGGGATTTTGGTGGAAACCCCTTCGGGGGCTCTTCCCAATGCGTTCATAGGGTTAGGAAATCAATAGGGAGTAGGAATCTAACGGTTACGCGGGGTGTTTCATTGTCATCGGCGGGAAAAAGACCGCCTTTGACCGTCGGGCCAAGGGGGAATAAACTTGGCGGTTGACTCCCTAGCCATAGCTCACACCCTTAGCGTAGACGCCGAATCCTAGCACGCGGGAGCGGCAGGATGAGACGTTGGGAGTTATCGTTGCGGGCTTAGTGCTCCCGGGATCGATCAGTGTTAATGGACACGGGAGTGCCCACTGATTGAATCTGGGAAGTCCGGTGTATCATCCTGGGCACCGACCGGAATATCGGGCCCATGGGACGCCGGTACCACTTTTGGAGGCAACGTCTCACCATTAGACCCTAATCCCGATCGCTATCCATACCCGTAGGCCGTATCGGCGAGAGTCACTCGTCGGGTCGGAAACCGAAGTCCCGGGTTTTCTTTCTTGTTGTTCATACCCATTCATTTCCTTTTGTGACAACCATTCACCGATTCGGGCTAGCTCGCCCCTCGGGGTGATTTAGGTCCTACCTGACCCAAGCACAACCTCGCCTCCCTGAGTTCGATATTCCCGCACCCTACACTAACCGTGAAACTTGCGGTAAACGACACCGCGCCGCCGCGACGCAAGCGGGGCGCCGGTTAAGCATCAAGACTTGATTATTAAGTTGACGTGAGAAGACATTGGGAATAACAAGACGGACGTGAGAAGACATTGGGAATAACACGACGTGTTGAGATGAATGGATGGTTAGGTAGACGGATATAATATTGGTTGGGATTAGTTATAGTGAGTAATGATAAGATGTGATTTTGATAGTTCAAATTATTTGGCAGATAAATTTATGGGACGATATGACGAAGCATGTACGGAGGACAAGGCGATTGTTGATTTGGGAAAGGTGTTATAAGATAGATGAAGGTTTTGTCTTAGATTGGTGATTGGGTAGAACATCATTTTGGCGATTGATTAATATTGGGAAGAGATTGAGAAATTTAAAAGATGTTATTGAGCGATGATGTTTAGTGGAGTAGTATGGTATGAGAAGATGATTATTATTTTTTTATGAGAACTTAGAGTTGTAAATTTGAACGGCAGTGATGGGTCTATAGATAAGTGTTAGAGTGTGAGTTTAGTCGTAGCATTATCCAGTGAAAAGACGAGAAATGATGAATTGTTGTGGAACGCTGGTTGAAGTTGTAGGATTAGCGATCATTATATGGGATATGAGAGTTGCGGTTTATAAATGTTATCTTTTATTAGTATGAGTGATTCCGAGGACGGAATCATTTCTAAGGTGGGTAGAATGTAACGGCCGCCTTCCGACCGTTCGTATTTTCTACGCATACGACGCTTTCGTGTGCGTATTTTATTTGGCCTCTTTTTGGATTCGGACTATGCATTGTGATATGCCGTTGTGACCGTATGGAAGTGTAGATTTTTATAGTAATTTATGCGAACGTCATTTCACGGGTCGTTCTCCCACAAATCAGCCTTGATTAGCGAGACGTCGTAACTTTAGACTTCGACGTTTGATCTTTTTATTTTTTGTTCTGTTATCCGTTAGCCTAGCGCGCGACCGAACCACATATTCTCGACCCTCTCGGAGGCGCGATCACCCCGATACCTTCTTTGTAATTTTAGGACGTCGATGGATCTATCTGCATTTATACCTTTTGTGTTATTAATAATAAAACTTTTAACATGTATTAGGATTGTGGGCTCTGTACGTTGTTTTTTTCCTAAGAAAATTATAATGCTTACTAATTATCTTGAAACCTTAACACCCTAACTCATATTAATATTAATATTATACAATTCGTAAGTGGTTTCAAATGTTGAAATGTTCATAGCTAATAACTTATCTTAAAACAAATCCTAACCTATTATTCTTTCAATAACTACTACCTTAGCACCCAGGCTTATTCTTGTGTTTTTAAAACCCTACTATACAACACATCCCATCATTAAAACAATAGGGCCATGCCTAGGTTCAGCCGCACAACACCCAGGCCCTCAAATCCCCATAGTCACGTGATGCTCTCCACAATAGAAAACCCAAGGCTAATAAATTCAACCCTATAACATCATGCAGCCTACCTAACCCTATTTTCCTTATATAATAATCCCTAGGGTCTTTTCTTCACCCAACGACATAAGCAGCTGCACCCTAGGGTTTCTACCAAAGAACGCAGCAGCCGCCAGCTGTTTCTCCCTTCCCCACGCGTGAAACACATCCTGCAGCCACCGTTTGCAACTCCGGCAACACACACGCAACTCCTCCCTCTCCTCTCCCTCCCTTGGTGCGCCAGACGACAGCTCCTTCTCCGGCCGTTGCTCCTCGCACGCACGACGGCAAGCCGTCGGTCTTTCCCGCACACGTAGCACCCCATGGCCGTCCTCGTCTATTGCTCCGGTGATCTCAAAGCTCCATCCCCAACTATCCTCAGGCCAAGATCTCCCCGCGCGTGCGCAGCCCTGTTCTTGCGCGCAGATCTGCTGCCATCACCTTCCCCTCGCACACGCACCTGTTTGTCACCGACCACACTCGACTGCCGACGCACCAGCCTCCGACGCACTCATGGCAGACCCCCTCTGACCAAGACTAGCCGCTGGCCCCTCTAAACCGCCGAGCAACATCTGATCCGATCCCCTTCTAGTTGCCGACAATCTTCATTACTCCGGCGATGTCTTCCACCCTTTGACATCACACCAAAACTATCAACCTACCCCTTGTTGTTCGCATACGGCCCACGATAGCCCCGTGTGCCCTAGTAGCCCTCACATTCCACAGACCTCACGGCCTCTCAACGTCGCAACCCGTCGCCGTTACCGTTACCGTGCCGTCTTGTTGCGCTACTCGCAACCGAGGAGACCCCGATGCCATTACCATCCACTGCGCTACCCGCAGCCGTGACGATCCCGAAACAAGTCACACTGCGCTACCCGCAGTCGAGGATGCGAGCACCGCTACTGTTTCCAGACCCGACGTCAGACTCGTGCGCATTCGTCGCACCAGGTTAGTCGTCTAACATGTAGTAAAGCCCACACCGTAGCAAAACTGAACCCTAACTAAAAATCGGACAACGATAACTAAATTTACTTTTCCGCACCAGTAAAATGATGTCACTGTAGAAATCGACCGTCGGACAATTTTTCTGTGAAAATAGGGTAGTGGTCGATTTAGGCTGAACGAAACACCAAAATGTGACGTTGACGAATAGGATAGCCCCGATAACCTAGAAAAAAAACCTTAATAGGATTTGATGGAAATCACGACCTGACACCGTTGCCGTGACACTGTTTTAGACGGACTACCACGGACGTAACGCCTGGACGAGACGCCTCGGACGGACGACACACTCGCCACCGCAGGCAAGTGTGCTTCACTTGCGCTTTTGGCCGTGCCTTGGTCTTAAACTGCTAGAACTATTAGACTGTGAACAAACAGAACCGGACGTGAAATGATAGCGTCCGGGACGACCTGACGACCTAGACTTGACGACGAAGTCTAGGCGTAGCAACAACAACTTTTGACACGGTTGGGTTATCTTGTGTGTGCGTGTGTGTGGACCCCCTAGAATCAACAACAACTGCTACTATAGGTTTCATCTTCGTGTGCGTGTGTGTGGACACCCTAGAGCAACTTTGCCCTTGCCATGTCATGAACATCTTGCACATCGTGTCTTGTGTAGCCTGTGGGCAATGAGACGCTCACCTAGTAGAGTGGGTGATCTTTGTTACGGAACACCTACGGGAAGCTCGGCACCCACATATCAGAGTGAGTGTCCCAGCAGACCGAGAGGATAAAGACTCTCACCTAGCAGAGTGAGTGGTCCTATACAGTAGTACAGTTTCACCTACGAGGCGTCCGTCGCTCACCTAGCAGAGTGAGAGATAAGCTACCGATCGTGGGGATAGAGGCACTCACCTAGCAGAGTGAGTGGCCCTATATTGTCTTGTCTTGAGCACTTGGGTTTGGGGTAGGGTTAAGCGTGTGCACGGGGAGAGGGTCTGATCCCCCTCGAACCGTAAGGCATGAACCCTTCGAGTCACACGTGTCTCGTCTTGTCTTGTCCTGTCCTGTCTTGCTTGTCTTGTCACGTCTTGTCACGACCCGTTTAGGTTAGTTTCGTAGTCGGTAGCACACGCTACGACTACTGCTTGTCGCGCTTTACATCCCTGCTACGTTTACTTGCTTTGATACTCTGTTATAACCCCAGCATACTAATCAACCAGTAAACTGTTGTTTAATAGTTCGGTACGCTTGCAGTAGAGTCTAACCCTTTTTGTAGACTTTACCTGACGTACAGTTCCTTTCTTTTGGGTGCTGTACGTCAGGTGTTGAACCAGAGCACATGGATGAGCCAGACATTCCTGAGTACATGGTGCCAGAGAACGTTGACCTGGAGGACGTACCTGACGAGGACTAGACTTAGAGGTCTCTTCTAACGCGGACGTTCAGAGGTTACTACTTTTAGCTTCTCTCTTACGGTAGTGTTGCCATGCTTAGGCTTCCCTCTTTTCAGACTTTTGTACTCGCTGGATATTAACTCTTTATATTAATGAATGCAACTTTCTTTCGGTACTTCTGTTGTTACGAACTTTATAAATGCAAGAACCTGAAAATTGTTATAATGGTACCCCTACAGACGCTTATTGGGCCCGGGCTTCACAGCTCCGGCCCAAAGCGGGCCTTAGTCACGCTTCGTCTCCGTATTTTTGGGAAGCGGGGCGTGACAATATGTTTGGAATATCCACTATCTAGGATCTACTTTTCTTTTATAGGTACCTAAAAAATAAAAAATAAATAATGGTATATTTTTCTTTTGGGTCCTTGGGATTCGTCCTCAGGAAGCCAAACTCAAGTAGAATTTGGCTTTTATATATAATTAAGTGAATTTATAACATTTTTTCGTATAATTTTAAATGTATAAATTTCTATCATATAAGCATAAATATTTATAAATCCATAAATAAAATGATGTATATTTCCTACTCTAGTAGAAATTGGAGCTATAACCACGGATCATTAGCCACAGACAAATCTGTGGCCGAAGATTAGCTTTCAGCCACAGATTTGTCCGTGACTGATTATTCGTGGCTATATATCATCTTTAAGCAATGGACATATCCGTGGCTGATATGAGCTTTTAGCCATGGATTTATTTGTTACTAAGGAGGAAAAACTCTCACTGTCTGCCGAAAATTCAGCTAAGAGGGCTCTCATTATGTCCCAACTCTCGTTGGTGACATAATTAGTATGAATCACACATATGGATTGAAACCCTAGAATAACTCCAACTCTCGTTGGCCAGCAATCTAAGAAATCAATATACATGGATAATAATCCTCCTAAACATAACCCTAATGAATTATTCAATAGCCAACAAGAAGATCAATCCATGCACAAACCTACAATTAGAGATCCACCATGCCCTAGATTAAAATCTACTCACAAAGAATATATAAACACAGAGAATCACAAAGAATCAATACGAAATACAACGAACAAATATAAAACACAAGTTATAGAATGTAATACTTAGCTTCAGAAAGTTGCGATACAAATTGTCCAAAGTTACAAGCACATCGACGGTGGAAACCAAGCAAAAAACCTAATCTAAACCAAATCTATCCCTAACAACTAAGAAAAGAGGATGAAAAGTCAAGAAAAACGCCTCATAGGGTCGGCCCCGCCTTCAAAATGCACAAAAAACCCTTAAGTATCCACTTAGAAACCCTAATGAATTGGGATAACCCTAACCCGACGTGGCTGCGTTGATTACTCCACGCGGTCGCGTCAGAAATTCTGTAGCGCAGCCTCGTCTTCCAGAAAATGTTTAAAATCGCTCTGATCTCAGAAAAATACAAATAAATATATGTTGGAATCTTAACAAGATGCTCTTCGATGAAAAAATAAGATGGAGCGAAGATAACCACATAGTTGTGAGCAGATCTTCAGTCTTTATTAGGCCTCTGCGCTCTTGTGACATCTCCTCCACGCGGTCGTGTGGGGTAGCCACGTAACCGTGCGGCCCTCTTCTCTTTTGCTTGGGCTAAGAACTTCTATGCAGACATATCGGGACCCATACGGTCGCATCGATATTGCCTGCAAAATTACAGAGAGTTTGCACTTAAGTTGTGATCGTGTCGTTCGTCCTATACGGTCGCGTCGATAACTCTTCCTTGCATGCTTGGTTTCTCTTGGCTACTTCCAACACGGACATGTGGGGTAGCCATGAGGTCACATCGATAGGATTTCTACTCCTTCATTAGATGACTTGGTTTTTAGGTGAAGCGACCGTTTGTGTTACCACAAACGGTCGCGTGAAATTGGATTTCCACCATCCTCTCATCTATTGATCTCATTTCTGGCTTTGCTTCTTTCTTTCACTTTTTTTGACTCCAATTAGCTCTTTTAAGTTGGATTTCAACCTTAACCATGCACAAACACCCAAAGAGTGAAAAGGAACGGAAAATATAATGAAGTGGCAAATAAAATGTGGGTTTGTATGATATAATGCATGGATAAACCCCACAAAATATGTATACAATAACCACACATCAAGGCCCTATGATACACTTTGAGTTTTTGCCTTCACAAGTGTAGGACAACATTTGAATTTGTCTCAATCTAAGCCTAATAGAAAAGTTTTTCACGAACTTGGTCTTTTTCATGGGTGTGTACGTTAAGTTTGAAATCGCGTCAAAGATTAATGTTTTTGAGTCATAGGCCATGTAGAATTGATAGAGTGATGCGTGCTTGGAATGGACCCCAATTTTTTCATATATGTAACTTACATGTGTGATTGATTCGAGAGGGTGATCTTCAGATCTTCTTGGCAATTTCTCCATGTTTTTCATTTAGACATTTTATCTTGCTCAAGGATGAGCAAGAGTTTAGCTTGGGAGATTTTATTAAGGGTATATTTTGTATATATTTATTTCTCCATATTTCATGTTTCTTTTGCATCATTCATGCATATTTTAGTTTTTTATCCAATTTACTCTCTATTTATATATTTTGTGTTTCAAAGGTAATTGCATGTAAAACGATGCATTCGACTGATGGGAGAAGCAAGGGAGAAAGACGGCAACAAGCAAAGAAGAATTGAAGTTCATAAGGGCCAAAATAGGACAGCATGACCGTGCATGTCAACGCACGACCATGCCACCATGTTTGCTCCTCAACATAAGGAGAAGCTCCAGCAACACATCCGTGCCACTCAATGCACAGCTGTGCCGTGTGAAGGTTGCAGAATGCCTCTCTGAAGTTTACAGTGACACATTCGTACGGAGTAAGCACATAAACATGTCAAACCTGCGAGGGCTTAGAAGAAAATGCTGAAGGTGCTGAACAGTTGTGCAGATACACTGCACGACCATGCCAAATTTGCATAAACTGGGGCTACTGGAGCTGCTGAAGAATCGACACGGCTGTGCAACTACACTACACGGCCATGCACAATTTGCAGGCTTTAGATGACCTAGTTTTTCTGGGAAGTGCATGGCTGTGCAGCCTGGCGACACGGCCGTGTGCCCATTAATTTTTGGTTTCGAATCCGATTCACTGCTGGTATTGGGGATAGTATTTAAGGGATTCCTGTGGGTGATTTTAAGGGACTTCCTCTAGGTTTTAACCCCCCTTAGGGGTAGCTCCTCTGGTAGATTAGTAACATTTTCTATTTCTTTATCTTTTGTACTAAGGATTCAATTTTTTTCCTTCTTTATGAGTATTGCCATTAATCTTATCTTTTGCTATTTTTGATGTGATTCTCTATGATTTCTTTGATACCTATCTCTATGTCTATGGAGTAGATTTTCTTGCCTAGGGCGAAGTTGAACCATATGGGTTGATCAACCTAAATATCGGTCTATTAGATTATTGCTAGGGCACAGCTTTGGATGTGTGCTTACATCAATTTTATCATTAGGATGCTACACAACCTTAGACACTGATGAAAATTTGAGGCTTTGTTCGACGCTCTTAGTGGTGGATTGATTTTCATATAATAAGGTTATGACGGGACATCAGGCCTATGTTATTAGAGTGACTAGAATTGGGGGTACCGATGGGACATCGGAGTCCTGATAGAGATCCAGAGTGCTTCGAGTTCTTGCTCGTGGTTGGACGGTGAGATAATGAGTATTGGGTGTAAAATCTTATAGACGAATTTATTCCTGTACACTGAGAAGTTAGATTAATCCCACGTTTAATTTGCATTTTTCCCCTTCTTATATTTTTGGTATAATTTTCTCCATCATCGATATTATTCGCATAGCCAATTAAATCTACAATTCATCGGTACCTGTTGTGCCCATATTTTCCATGTTTATACCATGAATTTCCATGTCGTTTCGATCACCCGAATTCATATTTTTATATTATATCATGCTTTTCTCGATATTCTTGATCCTTTCGATGTTTTATGTGTTTTCAGGAAATTCGGCGCGATTTGGAGTGATATGGGGTTCTGGGCACAACATCGATGCCAAAGCTCACTTCGCCTTGCCGCGACGACCCAAGGAGGTCAAAGAAGCGAGGGAGAGTAGTAAGAAATTAGAGGAGAAGAGGAGAAGAGGAGAAGAGGGGAGAAGAGAAGAGAAGGAGTTTCCAGATCGCTCGATCGAGCGCATGGCCGAGCTGTGATATGCCAATGATGCTTCGTCGGGGCGCTCGGTCGAGCAACAAGCTTTCTCGGTCGAGCGACTAGCCCGCTTGCCCGAGGTAGCCGTCAGAAGAGCCCATCAAATGAAGACTTGGGGCTCTAGAAATTTTGGAGTTTAATTCGGTCGGCCAAGCGACATGACGCTCGGGCGAGCGGCTCAACTCGCTCACCCGAGCGGTCCCTCCTCGAGCGCCAAAAGGAGTGGTACACAAGGCACTGCTCGGCCGAGCGACCATTGAGCTCGGTCGAGCGGTATGTCGACAGACACCATTTTGACTTAAGTTATTGGGTTTTGGGTTGATTTTCTTGTAAAACCCGAACCCAAACTGTTTTGTATAAATAGTGAACGTTTTTAGAGTAGGTTAAGCAGTTTTTTCTGTTGCAAAACCCCTTAGAGCTATTTTGGGAGCTCTCATTTGGTAACTTCTTTTGCAATCCATTTCTTTATTAGTGGTTGGATTTTCTTGATTTCTTTACTATTGCTTTCATTTCTCTTGCTCTCTCTATTGAAATCAATTTCATGCAATTTGACCAGTTGGATATGTCTAACGCTATTGCTATTGTTTTTAGAGCTTTTGCCATGATAGAGTAGTAGGTTTCTAGGGCTTAGAAATGATCCCAAGGATCCTAGAGATCGGATGTTAGGTTAGATACCCGTCGGATCAATCTAGGGTTGCCATATGGTGGTTTGAACAAGGGTTTTGGGGGATTGGCCTTAAGTATCGCAAAGGCGGCTCCATATCCTAGGGAGAATCCCCACAAATTCGAGTTTGTGAAAAATTTTCAGGAAAAATTTTGGGGGAACCCCTAAAAAAATTGGGGGGGGGATAGCCTCTAAATTTTGAGGAAAAAAATCAGGAGAAAACTAAATTTTGGTAAAGTATAAATTTTACGGAGCTAGATTTGCAAAGTGGGTACCATCAAGTGAAAGCCAGGGTGTCAAATATTCCCAAGATCACTTTTCGGACTAATTATAGCCGTTATAAGTTACTGCTTATGCCCTTTGGCATAACCAATGAACCTTCTACCTTCATGAGGTTAATGAACCAAATTTTCTACGAGCATCTAGATAAGTTTGTGGTGGTCTTTATCGATGATATCTTGTTGTATTCGAATGATGATGAGGAGTATGCCGAGGATTACCTTGGAGACTCTGTGATAACATCACTTGTTTGCTAAGTACAGCATGTGCCAGTTCTGGTTGCATTGCGTAGATTTTCTTAGACACGCGATAACAGGAGAGGGGATATCTGTTGATCATGAGAAGGTTGCAACGATGGAGAAATGGCTGACCCCTAGATCAATTACAGAGATCAGGAGCGTTCAGGGATTGGTTGGCTATTACAGAAAGCTCATCAAAGATTTCTTCAAGATTGCTGCACCACTGACTCACCTCACCAAGAAGGATGTTGCTTATGTTTGGTCTGATGAGTGCCAATGACATTTGAGGAGTTAAAGCAGATATTGATAGCTGCGCCCGTCCTGACGATTCCAAATTGGTCAAGAGGCTTTGAGATTTTCTGTGACGCACAAGGGGCTTGGATGTATTCTTCATCAGCATGACCATATTGTAGCATATGCCTCTAGGTTGTTGATGGTACATGAGCAGAATTATCATACATATGACCTAGAGTTGGCTGCTATGATTTTTGCGTTGAAGCTGTGGAGACATTTTCTACTGGAAAAGCATATGAAGATATATACCGATCACAAGAGCTTGAAGTATGTCTTCACTCAGAAGAAGCTTAATATGAGACAACATTGATGGCTTGAGTTGATGGCAAATTACGACGTTGACCTTCAATATCACCTAAGGAAGGTTGTTGTATTCGATGCTCTTAGTAGGTTTCTAGGAGTAATGGTGTTGACTTCTCTATGGTAGCTACATTCGGCGGTGCATCAGATGGATATTGAGGTCATCATTCGAGGCATCACTACAGTTATGATGGGTTTGCAGATCCAACATGATCTTATGGATATGATTAAAGTTGGACAGTCAGGAGATGGGAGGCTGAGGAAGATTCAGTAGCATGTAGAGGCCAGACTCTGTACTTCTTTATTCATGAGGATATGTCTCTATGATTCAGAAGTAGGATTTGCATTACAGCTGATGCCATTTGGGATGAATTATTAATGGAGGCCCACATCTCTTTTTATTCTATTCACCCAGGAGATACGAAGATGTACTGTGACCTGCGAAAACATTACTGGTGGCATGATATGAAGCGTAGTATGGCCAGGAGTGTGGCATCGTGCTTAATCTGTTAGCAGGGAAAGCCGAGCAGTAGAGATTTATAGGTCTGCTACAGCCTCTCCCCATTCTGGAGTAAAAGTGGCAACATATGACGATGAACTTTATGACTGGTCTACCCTGCACTCCTATAAGAAATGATGTTATTTGGGTTATTATTGATCGATTAACCAAATCAGCACAATTCATTCATTTTTAAGTTGGTCAGTCTATGGAGCAGCTAGCAAGGAGATATATGGAGGTATAATTTTTGCTTTTCTATATATCCACTGTTCTTTTTTGGTAAGTTTTGATGTGAATCTTGTGTACTGGAGATCGTGAGACTTCAAAGAGTACATATATGGATAGTTTTCGACCGTGACACCAGATTTACCTCTCATTTCTGGAGTAGCTTGCAGGCTAGCTTGGGGACTCAGCTCAGTTTAGTACTACATATCATCCTAAAATGGATGGTCAGTCTGAGCACATCATACATACCCTAGAAGACATGTTGAGAGCTTTTATGCTATATTTCAAGGGTTCATGGGAGGACCACTTATATCTTGTAGAGTTTGCATACAATAATAGCGACAGGGCGAGTATTGGCATGGTACCGTTTGTTACATTGTATGAAAGTAAGTGCCACTCTCCTCTGAGCTGGGATGAAGCTGAGGACCATGAGCTTTTAGGGCCTGAGATGATCATTGAAGCAGTTGATGTAGTATAAACCATCAGGGACAATCTCCGTATTGCCCATGATTGCTACAAGCATTAGGCAGATACGAAGTGACAACACTTGGAGTTTTACGTAGGAGTTTTACGTAGGTAATCACATGTTCCAGAGGACTTTGTCGACACGTGGATTGATCCGTTTTGACAGGCGTGAGAAGTTGAGCCCAAGATTTATTGGTCCATTGGAGGACTTGGATTACATTGGCAAAGTTGCTTATAGACTTGCTTTGTCATTGTCCCTCGAAGGTATACATGACATGTTCCATGTATCTCAGCTCAAAAAATACATTGGAGACCCGAGCCATGTCTTGGAATTCTCTAGATCGAGGTGCATCTGGATTTGATATATGAACACCAGCCAGTAGCTATTCTGGATCGAAGGCAGAAGTTACTGAGGAGGAAGGCAAACAACCTCGTGAGGGGCATGTGGCATCAAAAGTCTCCAGGAGAGTCCACCTGGGATCTCGAGGATGCGATGCGAGCGAGATACCCTCATTTGTTTGCGAAGAGGATTTTGTTTCCTTGTAACAATATTTTGATTTGATGTATAGAAGTATCATTTCTTTTTTTTTGTTTTGGAATTCTTAGAATGGAATTTGTTTTAAGGAGGGTAGAATGTAACCCTTGTTTTTCATGTGCGCCGTATTATACTATGTATTTTTTGTAATATTTGAATCATATAACATAAACGTATTTTTCTGGATTTTTGTGATTTTCTCATGATTTATGTGATTAGTAAATAAACCCCATTTTTTATATTTTAAATTATTTCCATATAAAAATGTATTTTTATACATTTTAATTAAACATAATAATGTTTTTCTATAATTTTTATACATTTTAAATAAACATAAAACTAATTTTCCAAAGAAGTGGCCATCCACTAATCATACTTAAGCATGAGTCACTCCTCCACTTGTCACTCTCCCCTTAATCCTCATCCCAAGTGAGAATATTACAGAGAAGAAAACATAAGAAAAATGGAAGAAACATAAAAGAAAAAGAAAAGGCTAGCTAATACTCTCGCTCCCTCTCCTTAAGTTCTCTCTCTTCATCTTCCCTTAGCCTAGGCCGGCACCACCCTCTCCCCTCTTACTCCTCCTTGGCCGAGCACCACCACCACCACCATCTCCTCTCACTTCCTCCACTTGTCTAAGCACATCACCCTCCTCTTTCATATTGGTGTAACTCTAAGCTAGAAGGAGGAGAAAAGGAATAGAAGATGAGCTCATCTCCCTCACTCTCTACAATTTATATAATGTGGGAGATTCACAATTGAATGCTTGTATACTATCTTTAAATTGTTTTATCATCATGCTACTAGTCACAATATTTAGGATGTAATGTAAAGCAATAAATTTCTTGAACTTGTTCACAGGTTTGAATTGTTAAAAATAAAAGATAAGAAGATGATCTTGAAAATATACACACGATTCATGGATATTACAAATTCACTTATATCATTAGGAAATAGTTACTCCTAATCTGAGATGGTGCAAAAGATCCTTCGTTCCATTTCTCCAGAATAAGAGAAGATGATGTCAGCAATCGAAGATGCTAATGATTTATCAACTCTAACCATGGAGAACTTGATCGAGAACCTCATGACGTATAAAGTATAATTAGATGATAGTGGACAAGAAGAAGTCCCAAAGAACAAATTTCTTCCATTCCAAACTTCTTTCGACATCAAATGCTCGGAAGAAAAAGTTGATGAAATTGACATCCTTGCATGGAATTTTAGAAATTTCTTAAAGGGAAGTATGTGTTAAATAAGATAAAGTCACTAATGACTTACCTTCGAGTTTTTATTATTAAAAAATAGGACATAGAATAAGGATTGCCCTCTATTAAGTCAAAAAGAAGAAACAACAACTTCAATAAGATTTAAAAGAAGAAAAAGAAGGTGTCGGCTGTCACATAAGATAACTCAGATTCATCATAAAATATAGAGATAAACCAATGGTCAAATGATCTTTATGGCACATGAAGACGAGATAACCTCTGGCCTAGATAATGATGAATTAATGATGCATTTAATGGCTTGTATGTCAGGCATGAAAAATTAAATAGTAATTAAAAGTCGTTAAAGAATGAAATGCCTGCTTTTAAATGAGAATGATGCTGCATTATTAAAATATTTTAAAAAGGATGATGTGTTCAATGAAAATTAAAAACTGGTTGAAGAAAATAAAAACCTAAAAATGAAAATGTCATTCTTAAAACAGAAAGTCATGGATTACATAAAAGAATAAAAAAACTTGACATAGATGTTTTCTATATTAAACTTAAATATAAAAATATTATTAGAAATGTGGACAAGTTTAACAAGTGCACAAAAAATTTAAGAAAGTTACTTTCTTATTAACATCTTTCAAATTAAAATTTTGGATTAATCTATATGAAACATGTTCATAAATCTAAAAATTTACATTCTAACCCTATTTTTAAAAAAATTATGTATACATGTATAACCGAAATGTAACTAACATAAAGAACAAAAAGATAAATTCTTATTATTCACATAGATTGCATCTTGATCATCATTTTGATAAATAATATATAAAAAGGCATTAAAATCTTATATGATTTCTATATGGATTAAGATGCTTGTGAATATGTCAAGAATGCATATGTTGCTAATTTTTGTGAAAAATGTGCATAATTGTAAAATTTTTTCTTATATGCATACTGACAAGTTATATCCTTAATGGATTTGGATTCCTAATGACTAACCCCAAGGATCCAATACAAAGTGGGTACCTAAGCATCATGTTTATCATTGTAAGTGCTTAGAAAGGAAAAAGATAAAAGCATACTAAAGACTTTATGCAGAAAATATCTAAAATTGATGTGACACTATTTTTTTAGTGATGACAAAGGGAGAAAATGTTAATGGAGCCCTAATTCTGGGGGTGTATAATTTTTTTATTTATAATTTTTTTATTTTGATTTGTATACTATATTGGTGTTTGTCATCATCAAAAAGAGAGAGACTGTTGGATATTTTGGATCACATCAATATATGTTTTAATTAAAATCAAACAATATGCTTGTAATAACATGTATTGTATAGCTTTAAGAAAGCATATGGTGATGCTCAAAGCTTAAGAATAGACTCAACATTTTTAATAAGGATGTGGACATTATCATTATATTATTTAAGCACATATTGTTGTATTATATATATATATATTATGTATCATTTACTCTTCATCTTATATTTGATGTAATATCCTTGAAGATACTCTTACACATCTTCTATTAGGTTCAAGACTAAGAATATTTTTGTCCTCATATCTCGATCATAACATCTTGATTTAAGTCTTACTAGTGTTTCCAAGTATTAGTAACTCTACCAATAACCTTTGTAGTTGACTAACATGTATCTGATACTTAATGTTCAAATCATACTATCATTAGCCGAACCCTCTATCTAGTCGATTAATAAAGACTAATAAATCTCCACTGATTTGTTCAAATAGTCGACTAGTTTGGACTTTAATCGATTAATACCGAAGTTTGTTTTTAATCAGTGCATTGATTAGTTGACTAACTCATTTCCTAACCAATTAATGCTGATTTATGTAAATTTAGATTTTTGTCAATAGATCACAAATTCTTTGTAGGATTGAAATATCAGGCGACTATTGTTCATACTATTCGACTAAGAGCCACATTTTCTTGCTGTGTCTTTTCATAATATATCTGTTAAATCAGCTGCAACATCCACTTTTTTTGATCATTCATAAACGTTGAAAATCAGCCTTATATTTATGGATTATCCCTTATGTATGGTTTTCACTTCTTTCTTTTTTGTGACAATAACAAAATAAAATACTATCCAATTTTTTGTTTGTCGCGGTTCTTATCCTTTAGCACATAATCATTTTCCTTTGTCATCATTAGTTTCATATGCCCATGAATTCAAGGCTATATGAGACGTTTTGCTCTTTATTCTACAAGTTTGTTTTCTTCAGCTGTTAAAGGAGAAAGGGATGCTGAATTTCAGTACTATAAAGATAATCAAATGAATGAATATCAATATGAATAAATCCAAGAAAAGACACACAAGACTTGGTAATACAGTTCGGTGCGCACACCTACATCTGCAGGATCACACCAAAAAATCAGATTATTCCACTTTAATATAAATGAATACAATCACTAATATCAGATTTCTAATAGGAGGAACATGCTCCCCCTCAATACAAACCGCAGTGAGTGGTCTCAACCAAGCCCATGGAGTAATCTATGCAAGCTCCCCTTGCATGCAAAATCCCCTTGCAAAACTGACTCGATTCAACTCCCTTGATCCCTGCCTCAGGTAGCCGTCAGTGTCCCTTCCGGAGTTAACAAACACGATCTTCAAAATCGATAAACCCTAGATCAATCCGCATGAAGCTTATATATTGCGGCACTCCTTCAATCATATAAGCTGTTAAGTAAAGCAACTGATTTAAAAACCATGCAGATTATCTCGGTCAGCAAATCTAGGAACCACCTAGGGCAAGTAATCCTGCAATATCTTCAACAGATCTTTCAACCACTATTTGAGGGTTTATACATTCCATCGCATCTTTAGCAGATCTTATGTACACTAGCATATAACAGAATATCTGGAGAGAATCTAGATAATAATACAAGATCTGAACCCATTCAAATAATGAATCTTCAAGCCCTTGAAATATGAACTTCTTTCTATTTAGTCAAAACAGCATGTTGCAACTCATGTTGTAACATGACTTACAACATAACTCATAACCAGTCCTTTCAAGAAGATCTTTCTCATCAAGATAATCATAGTCCACTGAAATAATCAAGTGCCACTAATGACAATACAATCACACCATGTATGACCCAACAAACTCCCCCTTTGGCATTTAGTGGCACAAACATCATAACTAGAGTCATGTAGAATTAAGAATAAGAAAGACTATAAAGCAAGTTCATTTTTAGAGTAGTATGAGAAAACAGAAATACTGGACCACATATCACAGCACATCATAATAGAAAATTAGCAATAGTCTTTACTTATAGTACCAGACAGCAAGAATCACCAAGAATAGACATACCCGAGCACTTGATATAGCACCACAAACACAGCCTGACATATCAGATACCAAACATACAATCAGCCAACTTAGACAAAATCTCCCCCTTTGTGCCACCAAATCCAAGGGGTTACCTCAAGAAGAGCCTCCAGTAGCAGCAGCACCATCAGAGTTCACATAAAAGGAGGAGAACAGCTTGCTCTTCAGAAGGAGAATCATGCTCTCAAACATAGCTTTCTGAGTCTGGAGAGCCCCAATGTGAGAATCCAGATCCTTAACAGCAGCCTCAAATATAGAGATGTCTTCATGAATGATTGATTCTGGGCCAGCAACACTAACAGCTTCAGTATGAAGAGAGTGAGGAGAGGGCATAGACCCAATGCCAGGAGAGGTAGCTGATAGGGAAGAGATATCATCATGTTTACCACAAACTGATCTCACTGTATACCCAATACTTTCAGAAGAAACAGTTAACTCATGAATAGAGGGTAGTATCTTTTGGTTCTGCAGTAATAAGGAGATAAGACAGGGATGAGGCAAGGAGATTGATGCAATAGAGGACTCTACCTGAGATAAGATAGAATCAAAGATAAGCCTCCCCAGGTTGAATGGCAGCTTGGACCCAGCATAATACAAGTGTCTGCACATATCCTTGGTGACAACTGACATATTTGAAGTAGGCATCCAGTTCATGGTGGCAAGTCTATAGAGCAAAAAGTATTTGGTTGTCAATGCAGAAGAGGGAATAGATGTGGCTTTTGGCCAGGAACTCAGTTTACTGGCTGTGACAACTTTAATGAAAGTGTCATAATCAGTACTAGCATTGTCTACAACTGAGGATAGAGAGGCATGCCAAGTCCATCTAAGGAGATTGTTAATCACAGATGGGGAGAGGGAGACAATCTTTCCTCTGACATAGGATCAAAATGCCCATCTTGATGAAGAATCCCCTGCAGACTTAGATAAATTGCAATAAAATTTCCTGAACAGCGCAGGGTTAAATGACTTGAAACAGGTGGCAGAGTGATATAGATTGATATCTTTCAAAATGGATGTGAACTTAGTCTTTGAAAAGGAAGTAACAGGCAATTGCTTCTCAGCTAGGATGGCCCTGTCAGAGTAGAGGGGCAATCTGTTCTTGCATGCCAGGCCAAAAAACGTCTTGCTCATGACACCAGTCACTGTATATAAGGAGGGAGAGGTAGAACCTGCTTCAAAAGAGACTCTAGCTCTTTTGGAAGGAGATGGAGAGGTAGATCTGGAGGGAACAGATCTTTTCTTGGAGGAGGTCCTTTGTTTACGAGTAGAAGGGGAACCTTCGAAGCAGGCACAGGTTGGGCATGAGGAGGTGAACTAGTAGAGGCAGTAGGTGGGCATGTTATATCCTGTGTTGCAACATCAGCCAAGATTTCTTCAGCAACATGAGGTGATGTTGCAACATCAGGTGCAACATCAGATGCAACATCAGGTGCAACATCAGATGCAACATCAGTCTGTGTTGCAACATTTGTAGGAACATGTGATTCAATTGTTGGACCATCCTCAGAACCAGCAGTACAAGGAGTAGAAATGGAATACTGGACTCATCAGCAACAACAGTCTCCTCCATGCGATAATCATCTACAATATCAGCAAAAATATCAGTGCCATGACCCTAATCTTGATCAGTGCCAGAGATGGGTAGATTGGGATGAACAGAAGATTCCTCAGCACCAGTGTCACCACCCACAACCTCAGCAGATATCGACATAGAAGAATCTAAGTCTTCCAAAACAATGATCTCAGTTAACTTGACAGAAGAACATCGTGATCGCCAGGTCACCAACTACGTTGTATCATCATCCACTACCCTGACACTTTTTAACTTCCCACCCAATTTGTCCAACCTAATATACCCAAGCCGTACTCCAGTAAAATCCATATTCGACAGATCAAACTTCTTTCCCGTCTTTCGGAGATGCCAAAACCAATCATTTAAAGTAACTAGAAGAAAAGGTGCTAAAGATGATGAGGGTTTCTTACTCTGGACAGAAATTGTGGAAAATGGAACTATTGCCAAATTCGCCATGGCAGAGTGATGCATGTGGACAAAAGACAATGGAGAGGACGTAGAAGAAGATGAATCACGGGAAGACACTCGGGCGGATCGAGATATCACCCTTTTTTGTTTCATTGGAGGAGGAGAGGAGGAAGAGGGTGCCGATTTTGCAGAGGATGTGCGACGAGAGTACGGCAAGGCGCTGGAGAAAATTACTGACTTTCATCGTGGGCCATTTCGATGGAGAGAACGGAGAATTTTGCACGGGAGCATAGAGACCCTAGAAAGCCAACCTCTCTTTCTCAGAAAATTTGAGAACCAATATTGAGCGCAAAAATAGAGACCCGAAACTTAATGGGCTCTTTTAAACATAACTCCCATTGTGTTGTAACATGAGATGTAACATAGAGGTAGTAATTTAAATGCGACAAATTCCAAGCGCTTGTCGTAAATATTCAAATCTGCCTGAGTCAAGTGGTTTAGTGAAGATGTCTGCCAGTTGACTAGATGTTGTAACATAGTCCATAACAAGGAATTTCTTCTTAACTAATTCTCTAATGAAGTGGTGACAGATGTTAATGTGCTTTATTCTAGAGTGTTGCACCGGGTTTTTAGAAATGTTAATAGCACTTAGGTTGTCACATAGAATAGTCAACACGGCTTGTTTCACACCATAATCAGTCAACATCTGTTTCATCCATAATAGTTGAGTACAACAACTTCCAGCTGATATGTACTTAGCTTCTGCCATGGATAAAGAGATAGAGTTCAACTTTTTATTGTACCACAAAACAAGATTGTTTCCAACATAAAAGCACCCACCAGTAGTACTCTGCCTATCATCAGCATTGCCTGCCCAATCAGCATCACTGTACTCTAATAGAAGAGTGTTAGTATCTTTGGTATACCAAATACCATAGTCAGCCGTACCACTTATGTATCTGATGATTCTTTTCACTGCCGTAATGTGAGACTCCATGGGTGATGCTTGATACCGAGAACAAACTCCCATACTGAACTAATGTCAGGTCTGTTGGTAGTGAGATAAAGAAGGCTCCCTATCATGCTCCTATACAACGTAACCTCCACAGACTTTCCACTATCATCTTTAGAGAGCTTTTCACTAGTAGACATAAGAGTACGTCCCTGTCTAGCATTCTCTAGAAACCTCTTCACTAGATTTCTTGCATACGTACTTTAAGAAATGAACATCCCTTCTTTGGATTGCTTCACTTGAAGACGAAGAAGCATATTAAGTTCTCTAACCATACTCATTTCAAACCCCTTCTGCATAAGATTTATAAACTCAAGCACTAACTGTTGAGAGGTAGATCCGAACACAATATCATTAACATAGATCTGAGCTACTATCAAGGCAGACTAAGTTCTCTGGACAAACAAAGTCTTGTCTTCTCACCTCTTTCATATCCTTTCTGCAGTAGATATTTCGTTAGTCTCTCATACTCGGCCCTTGGTGCTTGTTTCAAGCCATAGAGGGCCTTTTTCAACTGATACACATGATTAGGAAGGAAGGGGTCTTCAAATCCTTTGGGCTGCTCCACATATACCTCTTCGTTCAGAATACCATTTAAAAAGGCGCTCTTCACTTCCATCTGATGAAGTTTGAAGTTGATACTACATGCTACGGTAAGTAAAAGTCTGATAGATTCCAGCTGGGCAACAGGAGCAAACGTCTAATCAAAATCTACACCTTCAACCTGAGCATATCTTTGAGCAACAAGTTTTCTTTGTTGCGAGTGATGTTACCTTTCTCATCAGTCTTATTTTTAAAAATCCATTTCGTACCAATGACATTCATCCCCTTTGGTCTTTCCACAAGTGTCCAGACATCATTCCTCTGAAACTGATTCAGTTCTTATTGCATGGTTGACACCTAGTATTCATCAATAAGGGCCTACTTCACATTCTTTAGTTCAACTAAAGATATAAAACAAACATACCGTGCCAGGTCTCGATAGTTGACACGGCTCGTCCCTCTCGTACGATGTTCTTCAAATACATCACCTATAAACAACTCAGGAGGATGGTTCCGTATAACTCTGGTAATCCATTCATGAGTGTGAGTAACTGCTTGACCACCTTGAGGTTCCTCAACTGATGTTGTCTCTTGTGTTGCAACATCAGTTGCAATATGATCAAGTGTTGTATCTGGTGTTGCAACATCTGCTACAACATGCTCTTCTTCTTCTTGCTGTCTTCCTGTAATGAGCTCCCTTCAACTATGACAGTCTCTTTTTGCTGATCAAAATCATTCATAACAACACTAATAGATTCCATCATGGTTTTAGTACGTTTATTAAAAACTCTATACGCTCTACTAGATGTAGCATATCCCAGAAATATTCATTCATCACTTTTAGCATCAAACTTCCCTCTTTGAGACCGATCATTTAATATATAGAACTGGCTTCCAAAGATGTGAAAGTAGGAGACATCTGGCTTTCTACCCTTCCTGATTTCATACGGAGTTTTCTCAGTTTTAGGACCTAGATAAAATCTGTTAATTATATAGCATGCCGCATTGATAGCTTCATCCCCCCACCTTACACTGACTTCTCTAGCATTTAGCATAACACGAGCCATCTCTTGCAAAGTGCGATTCTTCCTCTCGATCACTCCATTTTCTTGAGGAGTATTTGGTGCGGAGAATTCATAAGCAATACCTCAGAACTCACAGAAATCAGCAAATGATCGGTTTTCAAACTCCTTTCCATGATCACTTCTGATTCTAATAATCTTGGAAATAATGCTTCCTTTCTCAATTTGAAGACGAACACATAATTTCTTAAATGCTTCAAAAGTATCTGATTTTTCCTTAAGAAAATCTACCCAGGTAAACCTAGAAAAATCATCAACACATACAAAAATGTATTTCTTACCTACGACACTAGTTTCAGATGTCGGCCCAATTAAATCCATATGAAGTAGTTCCAGAATCTTGGACAGAATAACGCCATGCAATTGTTTGTGGCTAGTTGTCTGCGGCTTGCCCAGTTGACATGGACCACATACATCTTCCATCTTTTTCTTAAGACAAGTATTCCTCTGACAGCTCCCACCTTAGAGATTTTCATAAGAGATTTAAAGTTCAGATGCCCTAGTTTTTGATGCCACTGTTGAGACACATCAACAAAAGTATGAAGGCAAGTATTAGCCTCTTGGAGGAGATAGCAGTTATCGGCAGATCTTTTCCCACTAAGAATGCATTCTTGACTAGAATTAAACACCAGGCATATCTCCTTAGTGAACCTCACCAATAGCCCTTGGTCACACATCTGACTGATGCTAATAAGATTAGCTTTTAGATCTTCAACATGCAGAACGTTCTTGAGTTTAGGAAGCCCGACCACATTCAGATCTCATTTTCCTACAACCTTACTTCGTCGTCCGTCACCAAATGTCACATGACTTCTAGTGCATGTCATGTAATTATCTAGTAATCACTTGTTACCAGTTATATGACGAGAACATACACTATCAAAATACCACATATTATCAGTGAATGCAATCAATGATGTGTAGGCCACCATGCTGTACAGTTCAGACTTTCTTACCCATTTCTTCTTCATCTTCATATCAGGGTGTCTAACATTTCTTCCTTCTAAACAATGTCGCATGCGACTGAAGCAGTTTCTCTCAGTATGGCCTATGAACTTGCAGTAACACACACAGGACGACCACCTTTTACTCCTCTAGTCAGTTTCTTCCTCTGATCATGGCTCTTGTGCTAACCCATTCTTTCAAGTTCTTTGGTAACAAGAATTCTTCTCTCTATAGGCACATAATAATACTCTCCTCTATTGTACCCCACACCAGTGCGTTCTCCGGAAGTCTTTCCCATATTCAGAATATCTTCTAGTTTTGACTTCCCAGAGTTCCACTTATTTAGAATACTCTCAGCCTTCTCAGTCATGATCAGAGTTTTTCTGTAGGTACCCTCTACATTTCTGTGACTGGGTTTGGCTTCCAAGAGTCTTTCTTTGTCTTCTTCCTTTTCTCCCTTCAATCTGACATTCTCATCTTTCAAAGTTTTGTTTATCTCACAGATTTTCATCCATTTATCCTACATCATTTGGTAGGCTGTTCGAATATCCTCTTCACTCACATCCTTAGCTCTTTCAGCTTCAGAGTCTGATTCACTATTATATGTTGTAGTTGAGGTTGCAACACTGGGACTGACATTTTCAAGCTTATTGACTGATGTCATAACTGATGTTGCAACATCAGATCCAACATGATTGTGAGTGTTTGATCACTCCATATTTTACACCTTTTTCTGCATGTTTTAATGACATTTTGACCGCCCATATTGTGTTTTTCACGATTATTCGACGATATCACGTTGCTTTTCACTATTTCTTGTTTTTGTCGTATTTCAGGAAATATGGAGCGATTTGGAGCGAAAATGAGATCAGAGGATTTTCACGCACTTCGGAGTGTCACCCACGGCTTATTGGATGACTTATCAGCGATAGAGGATGAGCGGAAGAAGAAGAAAATCGATAGGAGCGACGAGGAGGCGAAAAGGAGAAGAAATGAGCTCAGGAGCACCTCACTCGGCCGAGCAAGACTGCTCATTCGGCCGAATGAAGGATCACCCTCGCCCGAGTGAAACGGATATGCACTGAAGATTTTCCATGTTTCCTCAGCCGAGTAAGGAAATCCACTCGGCCGAGTAAGAAAGCCAACTCGCCCGAGTGGTACAGAGAATTCGTCCAGAGAAGCTGCCAACTTACTGGAATTTCAGAGGAAGCCCACTCGGTCGAGCATGATTGCTCACTCGGCCGAATGAAGAAGACTACTCGGCCGAGCCACCCCGAGAGACAGACCTGTAAGGACCCGGTCTATGGGGAAAACACTAGAAGGGGGGTTGAATAGTGTTTATGCAAATTTAAAAGGAATTTACGCCAAATAAAATGCAATCCAACAAATAGTGCGGAATATAAAACAACCCAAAGAGAAACACACGCAAACGCAGTTATGTTTCAAGGGTTCGGATTACCCAAGTCAACTCCCGACTTGTTCCCGGTAATCCTACGTTCCTACCACCCGGATACCACCGGATACTCAAGTTAGAACCCTAACTTGAGGTTTCCTTAAAACCTACTTGTAGCAACCCTACAAGTGCAATCGAATACAATCGATGTCCTTGACTCCCACAACCAGGGAGCAAGCAAAAACCACTCTCACAACCGAGAGCACAATTCAAATAAAGGAGTTATGAAATCTGAAAGCAACACTTACAATCACATATGCCTTGAAGTAGAACTTGAAGGAGAAGTGTGATGTGTGTTGAAGAACTCTCTTGGAAGAGAGGAGAAAAGCCATTTCTCTTGACTGCACCAAATTCCTAGAGGATCAATCTTTGGTTCTAAGTTGGAGAGAAAGAGAACAAGATTTGGAAATACTTAGGGCTTTGGCTTTGAAAGCTTTGATCTTTGGAAATGAAAGCTTGAAGGATTTTGCAATGAATGAGTAACCTTCCAATGAAACAGTAGAATCTCTATTTATAGCTTTCTCAAATCCACAAAACAGTTTAGGCAAAAAACCCAATCGAAATCCGTGAGAAAAATCTCAACGGATATAATCTGAACTTGCGACAAGCGACTGATGAACAAACCACAGTAGATTGTTGCACAGTCAGCAAGGGTAGGTGAGAATTCATAACGGTAACTTACCACGTGGACAGTCGACTGATGAAGCCAAGACAGTCGTCTGTAAAACCAACAGGCGATTGTACATTCTTCAACAGGCGACTGGCCGAGAGAAGAGTAAGTTAGATGAAATACTGGAAATCTCATAAGATACAGGACAGACGATTGATGCAAGGAACACAGTCGACTGTTAATCAGAACAGGCGACTGTATATCCTTAAACAGACGACTGTCACATACAGGAGAAATTTCCAGAGAGCTGAGTGAAAGAATAGACTTACAAACAGGCGACTGTTGCAGCATAGACAGTCGACTGATCTAATAGACAGTCGACTGTATATACAACATAAGTCGACTGGCCATAGAAATCAGATCAAACAGAGTTTGGGCAAGGAGAGACATGCGACTGATGAACCATTCACAGTCGACTGTCGCTAAAACAGGCACCTGATGAACGTTCAACAGTAGCCTGTGCGAGATAATCAGAGAGGACCCAAAGACTGCATTGAAATAGTCTGTGAATAATAGGCGACTGTAGAACAAAACACAGTCGACTGTTTTTGAGACAGGCGACTGTAAACTGTTAAGCAGTCGGCTGTTATGAACAATCCTAGCACAAACAAAAGAGAATTGAATTGAGATCAAAGGACAAGGGTCTTAGAGATGTCCTATGACTGAAAGTAGATGTTTGTTAGTGCTCCATCATAGTTCTACTTCTAAGCTACATACTAGAAGAGATAAAAGAAAAATTACATTGACGAATAATCTCTTCTTTCCATCGTATGAGCTTGAAGTCTTTATGGAGCTTCAATCATCAATCTACGATCATCCAATTCATATCATTTGCCTTCAATCACGTTTGTGAGTCATCCATTGCTAGGTTATCTTCATAGTAAGCTTAGGCAATGGATTAACTGCAAAATAGGGGATTAGTCACAAGTATTTATGTTTGCTCATCATTAACACCAAGTAGGGAGAAGTCCAATACTCAACATTCTCCCCCTTTTTGATGATGACAAACAAACATAAACAAAAAGATAAATAGTTGTGCGTAATGAAAACTTACTCCCCCTACATAGATGCCAATCAAGTTAGTCAACAAATATTAGAGCATCTATATAGCAATTGAAGCAAATGAGTGAGATATGAATGAATTTAATTCAAGAAATCTAGGAAATAAAAATCCATATTCATTGTAATCTTACTCCCCCTGAATCTAAGGCAACGAAAATATTAGATTCAAGCGTTAGAACGTACTTAGCACATCCATTATGAATCTTGTATGTTTATTTCTCTCCCCCTATGGTATTATCCAAAAAGGTGGAAGCAAATAACAACAACAATAATAGTGCTAAAATACGAACTAACTACAATCAAGGAGTATAAAGATATATCGAATAAAAACTCATAAAGTCTCATCATATACACATGTGAGTAATGGAATTGAAATCCAATATCAACATTTGAGATATTCGAAATGAAAATAATTTTCACATATTCATCACAGCAACGAAAGAGCATGAATTAACAAACATCAAATTCTTGTATTGTCTCAAAAACACATCATGAAGACTGAAGCATACATAGAGACAATATATCATACATCACACAGAATTTAATGAATATAGCATAGTGTGACACAAAAGAGGAATGCAACATCATATATATATAATATAGAGCAGCTGAGTACATCAACGGATGGTCATCAACATGGCCATCCCAAAAAGATACATCATGAGCAACAACAAAAATAGCTACATCATGACGACATCAAAGAGTATATCATCATACATATATAAAAAGTGTCGCATACAGCATCATCCATCATACAATGACAAAACATATATCATAGTCACTCAACCAAAGCAAAAGCAGACCCTACAAAATAAAAACAAGGTCTTCAGGTGAGTGAACAGAACAGCAGCAGCAGCAGCCTCAGTCAATCTGAATTACTGAGGGGTCCGACGGACGTCTGGAAGATCGAAACAAAAGCCGAGCAGAGCGACGAGTAGGAAAAGCTGGAGACTTCCTCTTGGAAGACGAAATACGAACAGCAGATGAACCAACAGGAACATGAGGTGGAGTCTGGACAACAGAGGTCGGAGACACATGGGGTTTTGGTGTGAAGCCAGGAGGAGGAGAAACACAAAAAGGAGAAGAGTTCTCAGAGGTAGCAAACAGGTCATGAAGCTCGGGAGGAACAGGACAAGCAAGATGCTTACACAAGATAAGCTGAAGCTTAAGCGAAAGCGAAAGCTTCTCATCAAGGGAGACAGACAGCATTTCAAGAGCACAGATACGAGCGTCCAACTGACGAAGTAGAAACTCCGTGGACCGAGAAGGATGCTCAGCATCCCGAGATGAGTGTTCAGCAGCATGAACAGATGTGATAGGGTCACTGACAGAGATATGAAGAGGCTCTCCCAAAGATTGAGGCGAAGAGGGAGCTGGATCAGGTTTAGGTGAAGGAACAGGCTCATTGAGGAAGTCGAGAGAGACATTAGGGAAGTAATGATCGAAAAGAGCCATGGCCGAGCACAGAGATAGGGCAAGAAACAGAACGATCAAACCCTAAGAAGTCACAAGATAAACGGAAGCGACCTAACCTCGTTGAGTGACAGAATAAAAGGCAACGACTCCTCGAGATTGACTAACGAAAGGGAGCGAGATTGATGGCGAAGGAGCATCAATCGAGCGGGAAGAACGCACATTCGAAACGGAGGAGAGAGAATCGACGAGGGGAAATGATCGAGTCGATTGAATATAAATTAGGGAAAATCAATCTGAGCCGTTGGATCAAAGAATCGACGGCTCGGATCAAATCAAATGAACCAACACAGCAGGAGACAGTCGACTGGAGAACAAAAGTCAGTCGACTGTATGAAGTGATAAAATTAAATCTCAGAGAGATGGGCAGTCGACTGGCAAGTATAATGCAGTCGCATGTCCGCTGGATAGTCGACTGACCTATACTCAACAGTCGGCTGACCGAGAATTAATACAGATCACAAGAAAAACAGAGAACACTGTAAAAAATTCGACAGAGAGTACAGTTGCCTGATGACTAAATTGCAGTCGCCTGTTAAACTTGTAGGATCCTGTCAAAACAAGGACGTTAGGATCGAATAATGAAGTAGAGACTTACGCTTGCGTACGCGTCACCGTAATCTCGGAACTTCGCCCTCGGATTCGCCACAACGGTCGATACTTCGTCACAGAGGATCGAAGCAGAGTTTCACCGCCTAAATCTCTATTTAGAAGAGGATTTTAATGGAAGGGAGAAGAAGAACATAAGATGCCTTTTACAAACTTATGGCATGGAAAGTGTAGTATGAATGCCATACCCTTGGGTCATATTTATAGGCTTTAGGGGTAGTTATTGTAGGAAATAACTAAATATAAGCTTATTAGCCTATATTAGCACATTCATTTATCCTCTTCTTCATTCACTTATCAAGTGCCTTTATGCACTTATAAAGTGACTTTTTCCACTTATTGAGTGGCTTTTTCCACTTATCGAGTGGTCCTTTTCACACGAGAAAAGGTTCCCTTCGTGCACGCTTTCGTGCACGCGACATCTGAGGTCCGTATACCCTCATACATCCCCTCATGGGTGTATTCATGTCGTCCATATCCAACATCTCCCACTCACACTTGAGGGGATTGTAAGGAAACATCTTTCCTTTAACTCTTCTGTTTATCCTACTGAGAAATAGGCCGTGTGACCGTCATGCGCATAGAGTCCGCTGTTGTGCACTTGTTAGAGATACACAACACCCCTCGAGGTGCAAAGTTGAGTAGATCAACGCATGCTTTACCCTATATTATTTCTTCACATTTCTTATACTTTATATTCAACAATTGAATCTCATCTGGATTACAATTGGCTGGCCAGCTTTGAATCTCTAAAGTCTAAATGTGAATATGAAATTAATCTTCCTCTTCTTGCGACCCTTTTTATCTTGACTTGACTTGCTTTTCTAACATGCCCCGCCGGACCGAATTGACCATAGTCCATAAGCAACATGCGAAGATAGCAATCACCCAGTCAAATCTAAAGGAACCAATTAGAGTCCATAAGGGTAATGAGTTAAGACACATGTGGTCTTTGGGTCTCACATAATAGTAAACACAATTACTATTCTAACCCAATGGTCAAAATGCATACGTAGTATGAATACATATTACAACATCACTCCTTTCCCAGGGAGCGTATGTCTTAATGATGTTGTAAGGATGATAACCAGACACCACAATGTCTGACTTTAAGTCCCTTTTACTACTCAAATAATCTTCTGGACCCACATCCCTTATAAGACATATTGTATGCTAATTTCATCGTCCACGACCTACCCAATTTCGATGCGATTCTCGGCATTGATTGGTTAGGAGCTTTTTACGCCACGATCGACTGTCATCGGAAGAAAGTGGTGTTTGAAATTCATGGCCACCCA
The DNA here is from genome assembly GCA_030789695.1 of Scilla litardierei. NCBI lineage: Eukaryota > Viridiplantae > Streptophyta > Magnoliopsida > Asparagales > Asparagaceae > Scilla > Scilla litardierei. Next base: position 46,824,004 of record CM061142.1, read on the forward strand.
GTGTTTGTGTTCGTCAGGGGATGACTTTCGCTCAGACCTGTCAAGTTCCAGGCCCAGCCGTACAGATTGACAGTTGCATCTATGATAGCAGAGCCGGAGAAGCCAGATGTAGTACAAGACTTCGAGGATGTCTTCCCCGAGGACATTTTTGGTTTGCCGCCTGATCGAGCATTGGAGTTCGGCATTGACCTGCTGCCAGGAGCTTAATCGATTTCTAAGGCGCCGTACCGTATGGCTCCAGCCGAGCTAGAGGAGCTGAGGAAGCAGTTGGACGAGCTGCTACAGAAGGGTTTTATTCATCCCAGCGTGTCTCCCTGGGGTGCGCCCGTCTTGCTGGTGAAGAAGAAAGACGGATTGAGGAGTATGTGTATCGACTATCGGGAGCTGAATCAGATCACTGTGAAGAACAAGTACCCGCTGCCCCGTATTGATGATATCTTCGATCAGCTTGCTGGATCGAAGGTGTTTTTGAAGTTGGATCTTCGGAGCAGATACCATCAGGTCAGAGTCAAGAAGGATGACATGCCCAAGACAGCTTTCCGGACCAAGTACGGGCACTATGAGTTCGTTATCATGCCGTTCGGTGTGACCAACGCTCCTGCAGTATTCATGAATCTTATGAACCTCATCTTTTACGACTTCCTCGACAAGTTCGTGGTGATCTTTATAGATGACATCTTGGTATACTCGAGGAGCGTTGGTCATGAAAACATTAAGAGTTGTTCGACTAAGAATTAGTCGGTCTGAGTACAATGCATTAGCTTTTACAAATCCAAGGCCAACACGATGTGTGGCCGGAAATTGATTTGCAAGCAAATCATCCAATTGTCCTTGTCCCTTATTGAATCTCACAATACGGGAGGACATGAGCTCATATTTCTCCTTTAAAGAAGAAATGTTGGTATCCAAGGTGGACACCCGTGCTTTGAGCTCGTGCACTTGGGTTTTAAGAGAATCGTTCTCTAATCCCAATTGTGTGTGGCGTGTAACTAGATCTCTATTATCTATGGAATGTGTTTGATCTAGTTGAGATTTGAGGGAATTCACCTCATTTCTCAATGTGACATTTTGAGAAGCTAAGTTTGCTTTCTCAAGGGTTAAAGTATCAACAATGGTGTCATTGTTGATAATGCATGGAATGGATGACTTGCTAACATTTGATTTCTTTAAGCTAGAGTATCTAAGCATTAAAGATTGGTATTTAGCAAATAGTTCTTCATTAGCTATGCGAAGTTCATCCATTGTTACCTCGGTGTTATCCTTATCGGAATCACTCTCATCCGAGAGTGGGCCTTCAAGTGCCATGAAGCACATGTGGACGCTCCCACCCTTCTCATCATCGGAATCGCTTGATGAGTCATCACTTGAGTCATCAAAGGTACCGACGAGTCCTTTCTTCTTGTCTTTCTTGTTCTTGTTGGACTTGTGGTACTTTGGTGCCTTCTACTTTTCTTTGTTGTTTAGCATTGGGCAATCCCTCTTGATGTGCCCTGGCTTATTACACTTATAACAAAGAGAGGAAGTAGCATTAGTAGATTCAAAACGTTTGTTGGAGGGAAATTTACCTTTGCGGAAGAAGCGTTGGAACTTCTTCGCCATTTGGGCCATTTCACCCAAATCCATCTCGTTCTCGGATTCATCACTTTCGGAGGATGACGAATTGGAGTTGAACGCCAAAGCTTTCTTCTTGGCCTCCGAGGGATTCATCATGGCTCGAATCTTCAATCGGTTATCCAGTCTTACTTCGTAAGACATAAGAGTCCCGATGAGATTCACCACGGTGTAGTTCTTCAAGTCATTGACCTCTTCAATGGTGATTGCTCGTCTTTTCCATTTGGAGGTCATCCCCATGATAATCTTCCTTACCTTTTCAGGTTCGGTGTAGATTTGGCCAAGGGCTTCCAATTCGTTTGTGATGTCGGTAAAGCGTCTGTACATCGACGCAATGCTCTCATTTTCCTGCATGTGAAACAAGTCAAAGTTTTGCACGGCAACATATAACTTTGAAAGCTTTACCCAATTCGTTCCCTCGTGGGTAACGATGAGATGGTTCCAAATTTGATATGCACTCTTACATGTGCATATCTTGTTGAACTCATTCGGGTCCAACGCACAATGAAGAGCATTCATTGCTTTAGCGTTTTGACTTCGGCGGACTTTTCGGAAGTCGTCCATTTTTCGAAATCATCTTCGGAGGGCTCGACGTACTCCTTGTGGAGAGTTCTCCAAAGTGAAGCACTCCTAAGGAATGTCTCCATCCTACACTTCCAATAACCAAAGTTAGTACCATTGAAACGTGGAGGACGTACCGTAGATTGACCTACAAAAAGTGTGGACGCTCCATCACGGTCGTGATTGTTGTACTTAGGCGGCGGAGGAACGTTGTTGTTGTTGGATGCCATAGATAAAACCTTGCGCTCTGATACCAATTGTAAGGACACTGTCTATGGGGAAAACACTAGAAGGGGGGGTTGAATAGTGTTTATGCAAATTTAAAAGGAATTTACGCCAAATAAAATGAAATCCAACAAATAGTGCGGAATAGAAAACAACCCAAAGAGAAACACACGCAAATGCAGTTATGTTTCAAGGGTTCGGATTACCCAAATCAACTCCTGACTTGTTCCCGGTAATCCTACGTCCCTACCACCCGGATGCCACCGGATACTCAAGTTAGAACCCTAACTTGAGGTTTCCTTAAAACCCACTTGTAGCAACCCTACAAGTGCAATCGAATACAATCGATGTCCTTGACTCCCACAACCAGGGAGTAAGCAAAAACCACTCTCACAACCGAGAGCACAATTCAAATAAAGGAGTTATGAAATCTGAAAGCAACACTTACAATCACCTATGCCTTGAAGTAGAACTTGAAGGAGAAGTGTGATGTGTGTTGAAGAACTCTCTTGGAAGAGAGGAGAAAAGCCCTTTCTCTTGACTGCACCAAATGTGTAGAGGATCAATCTTTGGTTCTAGGTTGGAGAGCAAGAGAACAAGATTTGGAAATACTTAGGGCTTTGGATTTGAAAGCTTTGATCTTTGGAAATGAAAGCTTGAAGGATTTTGCAATGAATGAGTAACCTTCCAATGAAACAGTAGAAGCACTATTTATAGTTTTGTCAAATCCATAACATAGATTAGGCAAAAAAACCCAATCGAAATCTGTGAGAAAAATCTCAACGGATATAATCTGAACTTGCGACAGGCGAATGATGAACAAACCACAGTCGACTGTTGCACAGTCAGTAAGGGTAGGTGAGAATTCATAACGGTAACTTACCACGTGGACAGTCGACTGATGAAGCCAAAACAGTCGTCTGTAAAACCAACAGGCGACTGTACATTCTTCGACAGGCGACTAGTCGAGAGAAGAGTAAGTTAGATGAAATACTGGAAATCTCACAAGATACAGGACAGACGACTGATGCAAGGATTACAGTCGACTGTTAATCAGAACAGTCGACTGTATATCCTTAAACAGACGACTGTCACAGACAGGAGAAATTTCCAGAGAGCTGAGTCAAAGAATAGACTTACAGACATACGATTGTTGCAGCATAGACAGTCGACTGATCTAATAGACAGTCGACTGTATATACAACATAAGTCGACTGGCCATAGAAATCGGATCAAACAGAGTTTGGGCAAAGAGAGACAGGCGACTGATGAACCATTCACAGTCGACTGTCGCTAAAATAGGCACCTGATGAACGTTCAACAGTAGCCTGTGCGAGATAATCAGAGAGGACCCAAAGACTGCATTGAAATAGTCTGTGAATAACAGGCAACTGTAGAACAAAACACAGGCGACTGTTTTTGAGACAGGCGACTGTAAACTGTTAAGCAGTCGGCTGTTATGAACAATCCTAGCACAAACAAAAGAGAATTGAATTGAGATCAAAGGACAAGGGTCTTAGAGATGCCCTATGACTGAAAGTAGATGTGTGTGAGTGCTCCATCATAGTTATACTTCTAAGCTACATACTAGAAGAGATAAAAGAAAAATTACATTGACGAATAATCTCTTCTTTCCATCGTATGAGCTTGAAGTCTTTATGGAGCTTCAATCATCAATCTACGATCATCCAATTCATATCATTTGCCTTCAATCACGTTTGTGAGTCATCCATTGCTAGTTGATCTTCATAGTAAGCTTAGGCAATGGATTAATTGCAAAATAGGGGATTAGTCACAAGTATTTATGTTTGCTCATCATTAACACCAAGTAGGGAGAAGTCCAATACTCAACAAGACCCCTGAAAACCCCGAAGTTACTTTTATTTTACATGGTTTGTCACTCGGGCGAGTGACAAGGGCTACTCGGTCGAGTGGCCCTCTCCGACTGCTGCTAGGGCTGTGAATTCTGGGCTGCGCAGGGGCAGTTTTGTCACGATTTTTTGGACGATTTTGGCTTTTATTTAAGCCTAGTTTTTACCCTAGTTTTAGGAGAGACTTGAATTATTTTTTTGAGACTTCTATTAGGTTTTTGACTGCTATTCTTTTGAGAAATCTCAGCTGGAGATCATTGGCGACATTGTTGGTTTGTTCTTTCTTGCTAAAAACTCATTTTTATGAATTGTTTCCTCTTTGGAATGAATTGTGCCATGATTAAATTTGTTATTTCTGAGATTTTCATGATGATTAGTGAGTAGTTCCGTCGTTCTAGGGCATGGGGATGAACCTTATGGACCCGATCTTTGAATTGTGATGAATTTGTAGAATTGTTGCTAGAATTGATAATGGTTAGGTTGTGATCGATTTATTACGAGTAGCTAGGAATTCATATCGATTGGTATTTGCAAGAGATTGGATCCCAATTGATAGGAAGGCCTAGATATTCGATTTAGATTGATAATTGAAATTCTCTAGATTTGGTTTGCAAGAGATTGGACCAAAGCTAGGATTTTTAATTATAAATCTATACTAATATTTGTTTGCAAGAGATTGGACGAATACGAACTATCATAACCTAGATCGTAGCTCGAGTTTGCACGAGAGTGGGCTCGACATGCGATTGGACGATGATGTTGATCTTCATGCTAGCTGCCTATGGGAGGGTTTGAACGAGAGTGGGCCCTAATCCAAGTTTGCTATAGACCGACAATAGCGCGAGAGCGTGAGCTTGGTTCTACATTAAGTTGCGACTAGTTCACCTACATTCAAGCTTAGCAATAATGAAATTCATGATTCATAAGGATGAGAGACTGTCCGTAGTGGGGATTTCCTATCCCTAGACGCCTTTTATTATATTGATATTTCTTGCTATTTGAACGATTGTGACTATTACATCAAAACTATTCTTATTCTCTTGATAGCTAGGTAATCGAAGTAAGATACTGTCATTTGTCCTCCCTGTGTTCGATACCCGCTCGCCACTACACCGTGTGCTTGCGGTAAGACTACAAGTCGTTTTTCGGGTGTATATCCGGACGCGATCAAGTTTTTGGCGCCGTTGCCGGGGAGGCGACGGTATTTTATTTTCTTTACTTAGCTATTTCTTTTTTATTTATTATTTTTATCTTTTTATTCCTCTATAGTGCTAACAATTCCATCGAAGCTCTATTTTTCTGTGCATGTACACGAGATCGATGGAGCATCAAGAAGATTTATTATTGGATCCGGAGATCGAGCGTATCAAATGGAGGCTTAGAGCGGAGAGAAGACTTGCTATAGAGGACGATTGTATGAACCGACAGGAGACATCGGAGGAATTAGCGGCACGCATGGCTAGGCTAATATCAATCAGAGATAGGCTTCGACCTAAGACTACCTATACTACTTCATCCATTGCGATGCCGGAGTTGGCGACGGACAAGAATTTCGAGCTCAAAACGGGACTTGTGGTCTTAATGCAACAAGAACCATTCCATGGGAACTCCCATGAGAATCCACACTACCATCTTCAATTATTCTTGTCCAAGTGTGCCACCTTTCAGATGCCTGTTGTATCGGTCGATGCTATCCGACTGCGTCTCTTCCCATTCACTCTCAGAGACAAAGCTTTGTATTGGTTGAGGACGTAAAAGGAGGGGATCTTTACTATATGGGATGAGTTGGCGAGTGCTTTTGTGAACAAATTCTACCCACCATCCAAGACCGTCAAGATAAGGAGCGCGCTCATGTCCTTCAAGCAAGGACCACATGAGACTCTATTTGAGGCATGTGAGCGCTTTAAAGATCTCCAACACCAATGCTCCCATCATAGCATTGAAGCATGAGAGCTAGTACATAGATTTTACAATGGACTCCAACCGGGCACTAAGCAAATCATCGATGCAACCGCTAATGGAGCCTTATTATCTAAGACACCGGATGAAGCTACGGCCTTACTAGAGGAGATGGCCTCTAACAACCAACAATAGGGAGACGAGAGTGGATATTCTTCATCCTACTTGAAGCCAACAAGCATATATGAAGCCAAGGCCGTAGCTGAGCTTTCTACGAAGTTTGATTCTATCCACAAGGTCGTGGAGAGATTGGAGAAGTTAATTACCGAGCCGCATGGAACTCCTGCCACATCTATACTGGGAGGCAATATGAGCGATTGGCAAGACCAAGCTCAAGTTATGTTTGTCGGAGGAGAGCAAGGAGAGGGTGCTATTGAACAAGTCCAATATGTTGCGGGGAACACTGGTTATTGGGCAAACCCGGCCATGAGAAATCATCCGGGAATTTCATATGCTAATAATGATGGAGTGTCACGCCCCGCTTCCCAAAACGTCGGAGGCGAAGCGTGACTAAGGCCCGCTCGGGCCGGAGCTGGGAAGCTCGGACCCAATAAGCGTCTGTAGGGGTACCATTTTAAAAGACTTCAGGTTCTTGCATTAATAAAGTTCGAAACAACAGAAGTACAGGAAGGAAAAGGCATTCATTAAATTAGAGATATAATATCCAACTGGTACAAAGTCTAAAAAGAAAGCCTAAGCATGGAAACAAACTATCTAAAAGCAAACTAAAAGTAGTAACCTCTGAAAGTGACGACTAAGAAGACCTCAAGGTCTGGTCCTCGTCGGGCGCGTACTCTGGGTCGACGTCCTCGGCTCCTCGTGCTCCAGTGAGTCGGCCTCATCCACGAACTCTGGCTGAGCACCTGACGTACAGCACCCAAGAAAAGGAACTGTACGTCAGGCAAAGTCTACAAGAAGGGTTAGACTTTACTGCAAGTACACCGAACTTGAAACAACGGTTTACTGGTTGATTAACATGCTGAGGTTCTTTTACACAACAGTTTACTGGTTGATTAGCATGCTGTGGTTATAACAGGGTAACACAACAGGAAGTAACGTAGCAGGAAAGTAAAACGGGACAAGTAGTAGTCGTAGCGTGTGCTACCAACTACGGGGACTAACCTACAGGTGTCAAGGAAAGTCGGGACGTGGCGGGACACGACAGGACAAACAGGACGGGACAAGACAAGACAAGTGTGACACGATAGGGTTCACGCCTTATGGTTCGAGGGGGATCAGACCCTCTTGCCGTGCGCACGCTCAACCCTACCCCAACCCAGGAACTCAGGACAAGAAGTACAGGGATCACCTCCGCTAGGGAAGCATCCGAAACGCCCGGAGGCTTTTTGTGTAACAGGGATCACCTCCGCAAGGAAAGCATCCGAAACGCCCGAAGGCTTTTTGTCTAACAGGGATCACTTCCGCAAGGAAAGCATCCGAAACGCCCGAAGGCTTTTTGTATAACAGGGATCACTTCCGCAAGGGAAAGCATCCGAAACGCCCGAAGGCTTTTTGTGTAACAGGGATCACTTCCGCAAGGAAAGCATCCGAAACGCCCGAAGGCTTTTTGTGTAACAGGGATCACTTCCGCAAGGAAAGCATCCGAAACGCCCGGAGGCTTTTTGTCTAACAGGGATCACTTCCGCAAGGGAAAGCATCCAAAACGCCCGCAGGCTTTTTGTGTAACAGGGATCACTTCCGCAAGGAAAGCATCCGAAACGCCCGAAGGCTTTTTGTTTAACAGGACAAGACATGACAAGTGTAGGGAGTTGTTATTCTAGGGTGTCCACACGCACGCACACACAAGATAATCCTACGATGTCAAAAGTTGTTGTTGGTAGGCTCAGACTTCGTCGTCAAGTCTGAGCCGTCAAGGGGCGTCCCGGACGCTATCATTTCACGTCCGGTTCTCTTTGTTCACAGTTAACGGTTCTAACCAACTAAGGCCTAAGCATGGCCAAAAGTGCAAGTGGAATACACTTGCCTGCGGTGGCGAGTGTGTCGTCCATCCAGGGCGTCTCGTCCAGGCGTCTCGTCCGCGGTAGTCTGTCTGAAACAGGTCATGGCGACGGTGTCAGGTCGTGTTTTTTTCAATAAACCTATTAAGGTTTTGTTTCTAGGTTGTCGGGACTATCCAAATCGTCAGAGTCACGTTTTGGTGTCTTATCAGCCTAGATCGACCACTACCCTATATGCACAGAAAGTTGTCCGATGGTCGATTTCTACAGTGAGCAGCGTTTTACTGGTGCGAAAAGTAAATTTAATTGTAGTTGTCCAGTTTTAGTTAGGGTTCAGTTTTGCTACGGTGTGGGTTCTTACTACTTGTTAGGGGACTAACCTGGTGCGACGAACGTGCACGGGTCTAACGTCGGGTCTGGTAACGGTAGTGGTGCTTCGTCCTCGACTGCGGATAGCACCGTAAGGGTCGTCCCGAGATCGTCTCGGCTGCGGGTAGCGCAGCGGACGGTAATGTCGTCGGGTCTGCCTCGTCTACGAGTAGCGCTACGAACGGCTATGGCAACGGTAGCGGTAACGGGTCGGGACGTTGGAAGGCCGCGTGATCCACAGCTTGTGAGGGCTACTAGGGCACACGGGGCTTGCCGGGGGCCGTGAGTGGACAGCAAGGGGGCAGGTTGACAATTTTGGTGTGACGGCAATAGGAGGAGAGCATCACCGGAGCAACGAAGATCGCCGGTGACTAGATGGGCTCGGTTCAGATGTTGCCTGGCGGTTTAGAGGGGCCAGCGGCTTGTCTAGGTCGGAGGGTGGTCTGTCGTGGGGGGAGCACCGTGGCTGGAGCGCCGTCAGTCGAGGGTGGCCGGCGACCACCGGATGTGCACGCGGGGACAAAGCTCCGCGGCAGCTGCTGCGCGCGCAAGGAGCGGCTGTGCACGGGGACTTTGGTCGGAGGAGACTGGGGTACACCGACGGCGAGGTTAAAGATGGTGCGGTTTCCGGAGCTCTAAGATCGGCGGTGAGGCAGCTCGTAGGCTGAGGGCGGTGGTCCAGATCCGCGTGGATTGGGGAAGAGGGAGGAGTCTCGTTGTGGGGAGATGGAGGAGGAGGAGAGGGAGGAAGGGATGGCCAGAGTTGCGTCGGGAGGTGGCCAGAGCAAGAAGAAATCTGACGGCAATGGGCGTGAGTGAGATGTTGGCGGCGGCTGCTGCGTTCTTTGCAAACCCTAGGGCTGAGTTGTTGTGTTTTAAAGTTGGGAGAGTTGCTATATAGGGTGCAAAAAGAGTGGGTTTTAGAAATAGGTTGGAGAGAGTGTGTGAAAAGGGGATGGTAGGGTTTGTGTGTAAAATAGCATGAAGAGGACTTGGCATGACACGTGAATCCCAAAAGTTTGGGTTAGATTATTTAGGATTTTGGATTAAAGTTTGGATTAGGGAAGATCTACGGTCGTGATTTATCCGGGTGATATCTTTCGCCTCGGGCGTCAGAAAAATAATCCAAAAATGCCGGGGCGATCGTGGAGACAAGACACACAGATCTACGGAGCCTGATCGTGCACTACGTCTACCAAAAATTTACGTAAAATTGGGAACTGCGTTTTGAGTCAAATGACTAAAACGTCCCTATCGTTCAAAGTCGTTTCGCAAGAAAACGAGCCGTGAAAAGACGTTCCCAAAAATTACTATAAAATTCACACCCCAAAATGATCGCAACGGCATATCACATCGCCTATGCCGGAGATCAGAAATAGCCAAATAAAATACGTGCACGATAAAGCACGTGCACGTAGAAAATTACAAACGGTCGGAAAGCGGCCGTTACATTCTACCCACCTTAGAAATGATTCCGTCCTCGGAATCACTTACACTAATAATAATAATATTACCCATATAACCTTATACCCGCAACTATCATATCTACTCATAAAGATTTCTAATCATGTAACTTCAAACAAACATTCCTCAATAATCCATCATAATCCATCTCTCCACTGGACAATGCCACGACTAAACTCACCTCCTAATACTTAGCTATAGGCCCATCACTACTGTTCAAATTTCCAACTCCAAGTTCTCACAAAAGGATAATAATTATCGCCGCTCAATAATATCTTTTTAAATTTCTCGATTTCTTTTCAATATTAATCAATCACCAAAAAAATGATTTTCTAGTCGATCACCAATCCAAGACAAAAACTTCGTCAATCTTACAACACCTTTCACGAACCAATAATCGTCGTGTCCTTAATACATCCCTTGTCGCATCTTTCAATAAATTTATCCGCCAAAAAGTTGGAATTATCAAAGTCACATCTCCTTTTACCTTTTTTTTAATTATTTTCAACCAATATTAAATCCGACAACATAACCGTCCATTTATCTCAACACGTCATGTTATTCCCAATGTCTTCTCTCGTCAACTCAACAATCAAGTCTCGATGCTAATAAAAGCTCTACTCAAACTCTTGATCACCCTAACTCCTACCATACTCTGTAGCCATCCCTATCTACCATTCGTCTAAGCCTCAAATCTGATAAGTTCTCATCTTCACGCAAATAATCTCATTCAACCAGAATTCTCCATTGAGTCCGTCACACATCGGTATTATAAATAAGTCTTGGACAGCTCACTCTTTTCATCCGAAAGAAAATCTATTCCAATATCCCATCGTTCCAAAATCGGTCAATCATTGCTATACCAAATCTCATCTTTCCCTGAGTCTACCCGCAAACAAAATCCTATAACGATAATAGCTAGTCCCAATAATATAACAATCATAAACGTAGAAATCTCTAAGGTGAAAGAAGAGAAGGGAAGGAAACTTAAGACCAAAGACACATTTTTAAAACATTTGGAAAGAAAACGTGTGGAGTCGTGGTAATGGATGGGGAAGGATAATTGATTTGTGATCTTGTGAGCAAATTTCAAAAACTTTAAAGGTTTGGTGTAAAAGAAAAAACAAAATTTAATACAATCACACACAGTCAAAGATAAGCTATTCTATAATCGCGAAAAACTACGTCTAAGGAAGTTGCCTGCTATGACCCTATTCATATACGTATGAATACCGTTATTCAGACAACTCAAGCATATCATGGCTAACACTGAGTACACATTCAAGACACAAAAGGCGATCATTAGGACCCTAAAGATGACACACTCATACAGGTCTACACACTCTACTTATACTCATGCACTACGACGACATCACCTACCAGAAGGGCCTACTCCTAAACCGGAGATAACATAGATAACTACAAGGACTAATGTCTACACAACCTAAGGAAAGTCAGAAGCCAGGAGTGTAACGAAATGAATCGGAAAGAACGAGTTCAACTAAGGCGGGATAAGGAGATAGTCGGATAGACGGGACAAAATATTGCAAAAATGATTTAACGATGAAAGAAGGATTTTGTGCAAAATATGGTATCACATACTTTTAAAATTATATATATATACTTAATAGTGGACAGATGTAGCAAGTTAAGATTTTGGAAAAAAGTAAGACGAAGGAAGGATGAGTAGGGTGAGAACGATTGTTTTGCAAATGAAAAAATAAGTTTACCCAAAGATTTTGAAATGTGGTCAAGAAGAGCATAGAACTGGTATAATACTAATAATAAAATAATTGGAGTTCCCTCCAGTTTAGAAAATATTTTGAAAGCATGTACAGTAAGTGATTAGAAATAGATTTCGTAGTTTATATAAATGGTATATTGAATTTTCCAAAGTGGTAACAAAGTTTCAAAACTAAAATACAATGGATACGATTCGAAAGTAAGTACGAGACCGTAACTTAAAATTTTACGATCAAGAAGGTTTCAAAATTTGCGAAAGAATTTTAACCCAACTGAAAGTAAGAAAATTTAAATATTTAATAAGAGTTTTCAAAGAAATTAAACTGAGCGAAGGATTTTAATAACAAATTCTGAAAATTTCTTTTCGAGGAAGTAGAATTGGTCAAGGAAGGAATTCGAAGGATCGACGTTAATCGTCAGGAAACTATCACGTGAATCGGGAGACATGAAAAGATTTCAAGGAGAATACGTGTAGGATACAGATCATGAAAAGCTACGATGGAACATTGCAGTCAATAACACAAAAGTGTAATGATCAGAGGGACGCTAGAAGTCAGGGATTCTAATTTTCGGGTTGTCTAAAGATCGGGATAACTCAGTTCTAAGACTCCCTAATGAGCTAAAATATAATCAGGATCTAAGGGGAAAGTTCCTAAGAGAATCAAGGTTACGTTCTGCTGGACCCGAAGTCGATGGACCCGAGCGAACGACAAAAAGAAAGGCTCTAGAAATCTAACACGATCAGAGTTAAGTGGGCTACTAAGGTATTCTATGACGAGGATGACTAATTCCTACCCAAGGCGTCAGACTATCAAACCTGGGTGTATATCTAAGTCTTCCTACCATCTAAGACTGGATAACCTAATTTAGACTTGTACATGGATATTAAATGAATGCGGTACTCTTATTGTTCCGAACTTTTGCAAGACCTGCATGGGCCACCACTAAAACCTGTCACGCCCCGCTTCCCAAAACGTCGGAGGTGAAGCGTGACTAAGGCCCGCTCGGGCCGGAGCTGGGAAGCTCGGACCCAATAAGCGTCTGTAGGGGTACCATTTTAAAAGACTTCAGGTTCTTGCATTAATAAAGTTCGAAACAACAGAAGTACATGAAGGAAAAGGCATTCATTAAATTAGAGATATAATATCCAACTGGTACAAAGTCTAAAAAGAAAGCCTAAGCATGGAAACAAACTATCTAAAAGCAAACTAAAAGTAGTAACCTCTGAAAGTGACGACTAAGAAGACCTCAAGGTCTGGTCCTCGTCGGGCGCGTACTCTGGGTCGACGTCCTCGGCTCCTCGTGCTCCAGTGAGTCTGCCTCGTCCACGAACTCTGGCTGAGCACCTGACGTACAGCACCCAAGAAAAGGAACTGTACGTCAGGCAAAGTCTACAAGAAGGGTTAGACTTTACTGCAAGTACACCGAACTTGAAACAACGGTTTACTGGTTGATTAACATGCTGAGGTTCTTTTACACAACAGTTTACTGGTTGATTAGCATGCTGTGGTTATAACAGGGTAACACAACAGGAAGTAACGTAGCAGGAAAGTAAAACGGGACAAGTAGTAGTCGTAGCGTGTGCTACCAACTATGGGGACTAACCTACAGGTGTCAAGGCAAGTCGGGACGTGGCGGGACAAGACAGGACAAACAGGACGGGACAAGACAAGACAAGTGTGACACGAAAGGGTTCACGCCTTACGGTTCGAGGGGGATCAGACCCTCTTGCCGTGCGCACGCTCAACCCTACCCCAACCCAGGAACTCAGGACAAGAAGTACAGGGATCACCTCCGCTAGGGAAGCATCCGAAACGCCCGCAGGCTTTTTGTGTAACAGGGATCACTTCCGTAAGGAAAGCATCCGAAACACCCGAAGGCTTTTTGTGTAACAGGACAAGACATGACAAGTGTAGGGAGTTGTTATTCTAGGGTGTCCACACGCACACACACACACACAAGATAATCCTACGATGTCAAAAGTTGTTGTTGGTAGGCTCAGACTTCGTCGTCAAGTCTGAGCCGTCAAGGGGCGTCCCGGACGCTATCATTTCACGTCTGGTTCTCTTTGTTCACAGTTAACGGTTCTAACCAACTAAGGCCTAAGCACGGCCAAAAGTGCAAGTGGAATACACTTGCCTGCGGTGGCGAGTGTGTCGTCCATCCAGGGCGTCTCGTCCAGGCGTCGCGTCCGCGGTAGTCCGTCTGAAACAGGTCATGGCGACGGTGTCAGGTCGTGTTTTTTTCAATAAACCTATTTAGGTTTTGTTTCTAGGTTGTCGGGACTATCCAAATCGTCAGAGTCACGTTTTGGTGTCTTATCAGCCTAGATCGACCACTACCCTATATGCACAGAAAGTTGTCCGATGGTCGATTTCTACAGTGAGCAGCGTTTTACTGGTGCGAAAAGTAAATTTAATTGTAGTTGTCCAGTTTTAGTTAGGGTTCAGTTTTGCTACGGTGTGGGTTCTTACTACATGTTAGGGGACTAACCTGGTGCGACGAACGCGCACGGGTCTAACGTCGGGTCTGGTAACGGTAGTGGTGCTTCGTCCTCGACTGCGGATAGCACCGTAAGGGTCGTCCCGAGATCGTCTCGGCTGCGGGTAGCACAGCGGACGGTAATGTCGTCGGGTCTGCCTCGTCTACGAGTAGCGCTACGAACGGCTATGGCAACGGTAGCGGTAACGGGTCGGGACGTTGGAAGGCCGCGTGATCCACAGCTTGTGAGGGCTACTAGGGCACACGGGGCTTGCCGGGGGCCGTGAGTGGACAGCAAGGGGGAAGGTTGACAATTTTGGTGTGACGGCAATAGGAGGAGAGCATCACCGCAGCAACGGAGATCGCCGGTGACTAGATGGGCTCGGTTCAGATGTTGCTTGGCGGTTTAGAGGGGCCAGCGGCTTGTCTAGGTCGGAGGGTGGTCTGTCGTGGGGTGGAGCACCGTGGCTGGAGCGCCGTCAGTCGAGGGTGGCCGGCGACCACCAGATGTGCACGCGGGGACAAAGCTCCGCGGCAGCTGCTGCGCGCGCAAGGAGCGGCTGTGCACGGGGACTTTGGTCGGAGGAGACTGGGGTACACCGACGGCGAGGTGAAATATGGCGCGGTTGCCGGAGCTCTAAGATCGACGGTGCGGCAGCTCGTAGGCTGAGGGCGGCGGTCCAGATCCGCGTGGATTGGGGAAGAGGGAGGAGTCTCGTTGTGGGGAGATGGAGGAGGAGGAGAGGGAGGAAGGGATGGCCGGAGTTGCGTCGGGAGGTGGGCGGAGCAAGAAGAAATCCGACGGCAATGGGCGTGAGCGAGATGTTGGCGGCGGCTGCTGCGTTCTTTGCAAACCCTAGGGTTGAGTTGTTGTGTTTTAAAGTTGGGAGAGTTGCTATATAGGGTGCAAAAAGAGTGGGTTTTAGAAATAGGTTGGAGAGAGTGTGTGAAAAGGGGATGGTAGGGTTTGTGTGTAAAATAGCATGAAGAGGACTTGGCATGACACGTGAATCCCAAAAGTTTGGGTTAGATTATTTAGGATTTTGGATTAAAGTTTGGATTAGGGAAGATCTACGGTCGTGATTTATCCGGGTGATATCTTTCGCCTCGGGCGTCAGAAAAATAATCCGAAAATACCGGGGCGATCGTGGAGACGAGACACACAGATCTACGGAGCCTGATTGTGCACTACATCTACCAAAAATTTACGTAAAATTGGGAACTGCATTTTGAGTCAAATGACTAAAACGTCCCTATCGTTCAAAGTCGTTTCGCGAGAAAACGAGCCGTGAAAAGACGTTCCCAAAAATTACTATAAAATTCACACCCCAAAATGATCGCAACGGCATATCACATCGCCTATGCCGGAGATCAGAAATAGCCAAATAAAATACGTGCACGATAAAGCACGTGCACGCAGAAAATTACAAACGATCGGAAAGCGGCCGTTACATGGAGCTTTGAACCCACCACCACCGCAACAACCTCAAGCTCGGCCTCCACCTCCACAAGCTCAATATCAACCAAGAGGGCCACCACAACAAAGCTACCCGCCTAGGCAACAAGCGGGACCATATAGGCCACCGGGGTATAATCAAGGGTGGAGAGCTCCAAACCCACCACAAGCGCCACCGAGATCGGATCATGAAGCTAGGGTGGAAGAATTTATGTTGGAACAAAAGAAGATAAACGCTAGATTGACGGCTCAACAAGACTCTCTCAATACTGTTGTGGCTCAACTAGCGGAGGAACTTGCGTTGCTTAACAAAAACACTCAACAATTGCCGGCCCAACCGGAGCCAAACCCACGGGAAAATACCGGCCACATTAATGCGGTAGTGGCGGTAACTACTAGGGGCGGGAAGGACACTACTCCCGCCATGGTTCAAACCAAGGAGCCCGTGGAAGAAATTTTGGATGACAAGGAGCCGGCAATTGAGGAGGAGTGCAAAAAAGAGCTGCAAGAAGGCGAAAATTCTGAAATTATAAAGCCACGCGAAGAGCGAAACTACATGCCACCGGTACCCTTTCCACAACTGTTGGCAAAAGCTAAGATTGAGAAGTGGCTAGCCAAATTCCTTGAGTACTTGCGGGAACATGGTAGAGCCTCAATATACCTTTCTTGGACGCCATTGTAGAGATCCCGTCATATGCCAAGTTCTTGAAAGACTTAATTTTGGGAATGAAGAGAAAGGAGAAGATAATGCTCGCTGAGCAAGGAACATGGTTCACCCAGAAGGAGAAGGAGCCCACAAAATTCAAAGACCCTGGATGCTTCCGCATCCCATGCACACTTGGAGGAGTCCCGCTACAAAAGGCTTTGGTAGATTTGGGAGCAAGTGTGAGCCTAACGCCCCTAAGTATGTTTAAGAAATTGAATACATGGACCGACTTGAAGCCAACGGATATGCGAATACAACTAGCGGTCGGTCGGGTTACTAGGCCGGTGGGAATTGCGGAGAACATACCGCTCCAAGTGCCAGGAGGAATTTGCTTGCCGTGTCACTTCGTAATTATGGACATCAAGGAGGAGGGTGATACATCGCAAATTCTTGGAGGACCCTTCCTAGCCACCGCCGGCATGATAATTAATGTGAGAGAGGGCACCTTGTCTTTAAATATCGAAAACATCGAGGTAGAGCTCCATATCTCTAAGGCAATGAAGCATATGCCCTACCAAGAGGAAGTGGATTACGTGGACCTCCTCGATGAGGTGATCGATGAAGCTATACCGCATTCCATTGGTGCCTTGCACGATGACTGCTTTGAAGAAGGCCATTCTTCTAGTGATGGAGAAAATTTGGAGGACCTGCCGGACCAATCTGTGGTTGATGACAAAGACGACGCTGATGTCGCAAGAATTAGGGAGCTATGCAAGCTCTCCACGGCCAACAATTTGAAGAAAGCTCCACCGGCCAAGAAAGTATCATCACCGGTGAAGAAAAAGAATGGTATAAGCTCAAGCTTGGGGGACTTATCCCCCAACACTACCCATGATGAGGGCAAGCCAAGGAATGCCCACGAACATCAACAATTGAATCCAAGTGTGCTTCCCGGCAAGTTTGACGGGCGAATCTCACATGCGCCGAATATCACGCACTAAACGAATATCTTAAGGGGCCGAGCTCAAGACCATAAACGAGCGCTTTTCGGGAGGCAACCCGACGGTTTTATAGTATTTTTAGTTGAATTCTATTTTTGTTTTATATTTTTCTTAGTGTTTAGAGTCTAGAGTCATTAAAAATCGTGACTACGGGCTCTATTTTTCATGACAGGATATGGAAAATGAGAAATCATTTACATGGACGATGACCATGGCAAGGGAGAGCACTCCAGGAATTCGCTCAGGCCTCAGGAGGAGGAAGAAACTGACGGGGACAAGAAAAACAGAGAGTGGAGCAAAAACAGTGAGCCGAGGCAGAAAACAGCAAGCCACTCAGCCGAATGAACTTTCATTCGGCCGAGTGAAGACTCTACTTGACCGAGTAGAGTACTGATCTGGGATGATCCTAGAGACCAACTCTCTGTAATTTTCTATAGTTTACAGTATTTATTTGGCATTCGGCTGAGTGACTATGTTACTCGGCCGAGTGAATTCGATAACCTCCACGCTTCATAATCACTTAGTGGCCGTTACACTCGGCCGAGTGGAACTTGTCCATTCGGCCGAGTAAGGAAAGCTACTCGACCGAGTCGTAACTTTAGGGAGATTTCAAAAAAATTTTAAACGCTGAACCATTCGGCCAAGTCACCCAACTTTATATACCCAGTGGGCGAGGCTCGAATCCCGAACACCCAAAATTTCCCAATTTCTCCCGCTTTGCCCGCTGCCTCTTCGACTTCCCCTCACCCAAACCCCGCCCGTCCTTGCCCGAGCGCCCCCCATCGCCGTCGCCAACCGCCGACCACCGGTCGCCGATGCTCCCCGCCGACGCACACCGCTGGCGCCACCGCCTAGCCGCCGTGCATCCCCTGTTGTTGCCCCAAAGACCCCATTTCTTCCCATTTTCTCCTATTCGTATATGATCGCGTCTGGATATACACCCGAAAAACGACTTGTAGTCTTACCGAAAGCGCACGGTGTAGTGACGAGCAGGTATCGAACACATGGAGGACAAATG
The DNA here is from genome assembly GCA_030789695.1 of Scilla litardierei. Lineage (NCBI taxonomy): Eukaryota > Viridiplantae > Streptophyta > Magnoliopsida > Asparagales > Asparagaceae > Scilla > Scilla litardierei. Next base: position 46,842,367 of record CM061142.1, read on the forward strand.
ACAGTATCTCACTTTGATTACCTAGCTATCAAGGGAATAAGAATAGTTTTGATGTAATAGTCATAATCGTTCAAATAGTAAGAAATATCAATATAATAAAAGGCATCTAGGGATAGGAAATTCCCACTACGGACCGTCTCTCATCCTTGTGAATCATAAATTTCATTATTGCTAAGCTTGAATATAGGTGAACTAGTCGCAACTTAATGTAGAACCAAGCTCATGCGCTCGCATTATTGTCGGTCTATAGCAAACCTAAGATAGAGCCCACTCTCGTGCAAACCCTACCCAAAGCCGCTAGCGTGAAGATCGACATCATCGTCCAATGGCATCTCGAGCCCACTCTTGTGCAAACTCGAGCTACGATGTAGGTTATGATAGTTCGTATTCGTCCAAATCTCTTGCAAACGAATATTAGTGTAGATTAATAATTAAAAATCGTAGCTTTGGTCCAATCTCTTGCAAACCAAATCTAGAGAGCTTCAATTATCAATCTAAATCGAATATCTAGGCCTTCCTATCAATTGGGATCCAATCTCTTGCAAATCCCAATCAATATGAATTCATCGCTTCTTGTAATTAATCAATCACAACCTAACCAATATCAATTCTAGCTACAAATCTACAAATTCATCATAATTCAAAGATTGGGTCCATAGGGTTCATCCCCATGCCCTAGAACGACGGAACTACTCACTAATCATCATGAAAATCTCAGAAATAATAGATGGAATCATAGCACAATTCATTGTAAATAAGAAACAATTCATAAAAATGAGTTTTTTAACAAGAAAGAACAAACCAATGTCGTTGCCAATGATCTCCAGCTGAGATTTCTCCAAAGAATAGCCGTCAAAACCTAATAGAAGTCTCTAAAAATAATTCAAGTCTCCCCTAAAACTAGAGTAAAAACTAGGCTTAAATACAAGTCAAAATCGTTTAAAAATCGTGACAAAACTGTCCATGCGCAGCTCAGAATTCATATTCTTAGCAGCAGTCGGAGAGCGTCAGCGTCACTCGGCTGAGTGACCCTTGTCACTCGCCCGAGTGACAAACCCTGTAAAATAACAGTAACTTCGGGGTTTTCAGGGGTCTGTCTCTCGGGTGACTGGGTCGAGTAGTCTTCTTCGTTCGGTCGACTGAGCAATCATGCTCGGCCGAGTGAGCTTTCTCAGATTTTCCAGTAACTTGGGCTCTTCTCTGTCTGAATTATCTGTACCACACGGGCGAGTGCGATTTCTTACTTGGCCGAGTAGACTTCCTTACTCGGCCGAGGAAACATGGAAAATCTTCAGTTCGTATCCATTTCACTCGGGCGAGTCTGAGCCTTTACTCGGTCGAATGAGCAGTCTTGCTCGGACGAGTGAGGTGCTCCTGAGCTCCTTTCTTCTCCTTTTTGCCTCCTCGTTGATCCTATGAAATTCATTCTTCTTCCACTTATCCTCTATTGCTGATAAGTCCACCAATAATCCGTGGGTGACACTCCGAAGTGCGTGAAAATCCTCTGATCTCATTTTCGCTCCAAATCACTCCATATTTCCTGAAATATGACAAAATAAGAAATAGTGAAAAGCATCGCAATATCATCGAATAATCGTGAAAAACGCAATATGGGCGATCAAAACGTCATGAAAACATGCAGAAAAAAGGTGTAAAATATGGAGTGATAAAAATCCCCCAAGCTTACCTCTTACTCGTCCTCAAGGAAGACAAGTAAAAGGCGAACCCGATGGAAAAAAATAAGGAAAGGGGAAAAAAGAAATAAAAATAGATAATAAAAGAAAGCGGGGGGTGCTAGATCATTTTATCAAGACGTGGGTTTTGCTTACTCATATAGCACACGGCGAATATAAAACACATGCCAAAGATTTTTATCTCGATATCATAATATATGGATGCATTCATAATAGAAACCCGAGAATAGCAAAACAGTATGAAATATGGAATCATTCTAGAATTAACATCGTCTGAAGCATCTAAAGCAGTATACATTATCATAGACCACACACTTTTTAATTGAATGCTTTTTATTTCGAGTATAAGAGATATCACACAATATGAAGAAATAAGAATTGAAAGGAGTGGTTTTCATGAAATACTTGCTAAGTTTCAATTCCTGGATTTCATAAAACTTTTAGTAATCTTGCCGATTATAGAAAATTACCTAGCTTAGGTTGTCATACACAATCAAGTAGTCACTCTCTCACACATCATTGGATCCTCTCCTCCAAGCTTATCTATAAGCGTGTGGCATAAGATAAATCAATAAGCTTATTCACCATTTTTGAAGCTCCAAGGAACAAAAATAAAAAATAAAAGAGGGAAGAAAGAGAGAAAGTATATGAAGCGGGATCATGTACAAACTTCTTTTTTCTTTTCTTTTCCTTTTCCTTTTTTTTCTTTATATATATATATATATATATATATATATATATATATATATATATATATATATATTCATATATACACAACTGTGATCCCAAATCAAAAGATAGAAAGATATACAACAATTTTTTGTTTCTTTTTTATTATGGAGGAGGAGCATGGATCTTTTGTAGCGGGGCAAAATGCCAACATAAGAATCGCTAAAGGGAGATTCACCAATGATTTTAAGTATAGAAATAATGCTCAAGATATGTTGAGAAAGAAATATATGTAACACTCGGTTCACTCTATAGAATGTGCACGACAACTTTCAGTAGAATAATGTAATCTACTCAGTTCAATATCAGAAAGTAAACTAATCCAGTTATATCAACCTAGCATACATCCAATCAACCTGAAAGTGAAGCGTACAATTTTCATGCAATAAGAAGTGATATAAGACAAGAAAGCAGTACTCCAGACATAAGAAATCAATGTGTGAAGCTTGGTGTGTTTTCAATGAAGAGTATACAGTTAAAATCTTCAGACTTAGCTAATAAAAGAATTTCATCCATATTCATATAACAAAAGACGGGTGTAACGACCGGTGTTTGTAATAGCTATTTTATAAGAATGATATTGAATTTTCCTCCTTGTATGTTTTTCTCGATTAAATTCTTACGTTTAGCTTCTTAACGCCGTAATGTTAGAATTAGAACGATCCTAGAAGCCATAGAATCTTTCCCGAAGCTTCGCGCTTCGTTTTGACACTTCTGGTGCATCTTAGTTGGTTCACGAAGGAGAACCAACCGACTAGAATGAGACCGAGTCGGTCGGCCATCCTTCAGGAACCGACTAGTTCAACATATTAATAATAGCTGAGTTACTGTTTGTCGTTAGTCGGTCTAAGTTCACCCTTCGACCGACTAGTTCTCAAACTAGTCGGTCAAGAATTGTACTCAGACCGACTAATTCTGAGTTCACTGTACTGTAAAGTTACTGTTTGTCGTTAGTCGGTCTAAGAACGATTTCCGACCGACTAGGTTGCAAACTAGTCGGTCAGCTATTGTTCTTCAACCGACTAATTCTTGTATAATCTTTCTTTTTAGTCGGTTAAGAGTTGCTCTTCAACCGACTAGTTCTATGTTCAAATTTTCTTCGAAAGTTTTTGGGTTGATCTTTTAGTCGGTCAATGTTGGTCGACCGACCGACTAGTTCTTAAACTAGTCGGTCACCAGTTGTTCTTTGACCGACTAATGTAGTCGACCTGTACCAAAACCCTATTCTCGGTTTGCCATTTAGTCGGTCTACGTTAGACGACCGACCGACTAGTTCTTAAACTAGTCGGTCCACCACTCTTCTTTGACCGACTAATTGACCCCGAAACCCTAGATCTATTTTCCACCCGCCATTTTATTTTTATTTAAATCCGTCGATTCCTTCATTCTTCATTCATTCTTTCTGAGCCAAGATCATTCACAAATCATCCCTAATCTTCCCCAAAACATTTCCTTCATCCTCGGAGGTTATTTCTCGCCGTATCTTGCGCCGGATACCGATCTAGGTCGCCGAGATCTCGTTTTCGACCGTAGCTTCCTGGGATTGTTCTTCGTCGCCAAAACACGATCTATTTTGGTGTCTTCCATTCGCTACTCTACGGTTAGTAACTTTAATCCCTTAATCGCTTTTAACCCACACCGTAAATTAGAAACCCTAAATTAAAAATGGATTACTAGACATAGGATTCCAATGCAAAACAATTTAGAACTTCCATCTAATCTTTTATTTTGCCATAACAGCGAATTCATCTTCCGTAGGACACCGTTCTCGTAACTCACGTCGATCAATAATTCGGTACCAGGAAAGTGAAACTTGCCAACACTTCTTTAGGCCATGTTTTTAGGCCAATTCCTTGTACTAGCGTGAAAGAGACTAGATCGTGAAATGATAGCGATCTAGGCGCAACTTTGTGACCTAGCTTGACAACGAAGCTAGATCTGACACCTTGCCATATCATTAATGCATTGATATCTGTCATGTTTAAATTCCTTAACTGTACGCATTTGAATTGATAACTGCCATGCATTGCATCGTACATGTCATCCTAGTTAAACTTACATCGTAGCACACGCTACACTACTTGTACAATCCATGTTTCTGTGTTACCGGCTAGGCACCTGTTTTGCGGGCATAACCCTACGCCATCCATGTTAAAAACACTTCATGGCTCGTGATCCAGAAGCGAGCATTCCGTGTTCGGGGGTAATGCCCTGGTTCGACACACGTAGAGGGGTAGGGATAAACGGTCACTTGAGTGTAAGAGTTGGCCCGTACAGCCACTCTAGCCAAAGGGCAAAATCTCTGTGCACGACGTGATTACAATTCCAGTACTTGTCTTTTACTTATTTACTTGCCATGCCATGTCATTTGTCATTTTATATCCATGTCATACTTTACTTTAGAACTGTTAGGTTGCTTTACTTTTATAGTTTCCTTACACAAGTCTTTTAGACTTGCTGACATGTGCCCCTTCTCTTTGGGTGACGCATGTTAGTTGCTGAGCCAGAGACAGTTGCGGAGGGTGACGAGTCGTGGAGTTCGTGCTCGAACCTGTTGGTGACGTGGAGTACGAGGACACCTGTGATCAATCTTAGAGATCTTCCGTACTCTTCCTTTGTTAGCTGTGGTTGTCGGTGAGTAGCACCGTTTTGTTAGATTCTGTTGGCCATGCTAGGCCTTTTGCTTTTGACTCTTTTGTTGCCTGGTGGCATTTCTGGTTGTTGGACTTTTTGTTGGACTATGAGTTGGAATAATGTTATATTATTGACTCTCTTTTCCTATTATTGTTATTGTTGTTCTGAGTCACATTACAGGGACCTGCTACTTCGTTTTATTTGACGCTTATCGGACTTGCGGCTTTGCAGCTTCAAGTCCATGCGGACCTTCTCACGCTTCGCCTCCATGTTTTTGGGAAGCGGGGCGTGACAGGTTTCTTTGGTGGCCCATGCAGGTCCAATTTTTCTATAACTGTGACTTAATCGGAATGACAATAAGAATTGTAGCAAGTCTAATAAACAAAATTCAACACCGTGTCATAAGCAAAGAGTCTGATTTGTTTCGCTTTTCGGTGTCAATAGATGGCTGGGAGACGGAATACCCGTGCTGGTGGTGGTGTGCCCCCTCGTGACCAGGAGCCGGACCGAGAGCCCACCACCAGGGAGATGATGAGGATGATGCATCAGATGTTGCAGGTGCAGCAAGGAATTCTGCAGACTGTCCGGAATGTTCCGCCTGCTCGTGCAGCGCCGGCTGTCCAGGCTGCCCCTCGCTTCGAGCCTGGAGCGAAGCAATTTCGGGAGCTGGGTCCCGCTTACTTCGATGGGACCGAGGGACCCCTGGCTGCAGATGAGTGGACCAGGAACATGGAAGACAATCTGGAGAAGTCGAAGGTCGACCCGACTGGATGGGTTGATCTGGCGAAGCGACAGCTGAAGGATAACGCGCGGAACTGGTGGGATGCCGAGGAGGAGTTGTTGGAGGAGCCTATTACTTGGGCTATCTTCAAGTCCAGGTTTGATGAGGAATATTTTCCTAAGGCTGCCAGGAGGGAGATGGCTCAGCGCTTCATTGACTTGAAGCAGGGGAATTTGACGGTGGATCAGTACCACCAGGAATTCACGAGGCTGAGTTGTTTTGCACCGAAGATGGTGCAGGATGCTGAGGAGAGAGCCCAGAGGTTTCTGCAGGGGCTTTCGTTGGATCTGTAGAGCTATGTCACTTCTTCTGATGCGGAGACTTACCAGAAGGTTCTGATTGCGGCGAAGAGGCAGGAGAGGATTGTGAATCTGTAACGGCTGGTTTTTGTATGATAAATATTATTTATATCTAAATGAAATTGTTCGTCTTCTTTCTTTACTTCTCTGCGCTCGTATCTTAGTATAGGATCACTCTTGGAACTCATTAGGATCATCCCGAAGCTTCCCGCTTCACTTTGGCGACTTCCTGTGCAAGTTAGCCGGTTCACGTTGAGGAGCCGACCGACTAGATGTTCATCTAGTCGGTCAACAACTCCTCATGGAACGACTAGTTCTTGTCAGGCTTTTTCCCTTGAGTTACTGTTTGCGCTTAGTCGGTCTAAGTTCAACCGCCGACCGACTAGTTTTCGAACTAGTCGGTCAAAACTTTTTCGTAGACCGACTAAGTACATAGATCATTTTTCGCATCAGGTTACTGTTTACCCGTTAGTCGGTCAAAGAACGAAAACCGACTGACTAGTTGACGAACTAGTCGGTTAAGCATCCTTCTCTGACCGACTAATCTTCAAAATATCTTGTTGATCATTCTCACCCTTTAGTCGGTCTATGAACACTGGCCGACCGACTAGGTTGCAAACTAGTCGGTCGACGAGCCTTCACAGACCGACTAACTCTATAATTTTTCAACAACCCTGTTCACGGTTTGGGTTGTAGTCGGTCACAGTTATACGACCGACCGACTAGTTTCTAAACAAGTCGGTCGACCGCCCTTCTCTGACCGACTAGTTGACCCCGAAACCCTAATTTCTGTGCTAGCCGCCGTTTCGTTTTCTTATTTAAACGGGGCTTTCTCTTTCATTTCCCCAGATTATTTTCAGTCTCCCTCTTCCCCAATCATACTCCCCTACCTCCCACGTCCCCCCTTGCTCCTTCCTCCATCCTTGCGCCTTCCATCTTCCTCAAAAGCTTTTCCTCTTCTCTCTTTTCCTTTTTCTTTTGCCCTAGCACGGAGTTCTCGTCTCAGATCTAGCAGCAACTACGCCGAGAGACGCTGAAATCTTCACCACCACCGGCGATCAACATTCCTCGCTGCGCTACCCACGGCCTAGGGATTTCCGGACGGCGCAAAGCTTCCATCTTTCCAGATTCGACGCCGGATCTTCGTGCAAACGTCAATTTCAGGTTAGTGCCCTAAATCCGTAGTAACCCACACCATAGGTGATCAAACCCTAATTAAAATCAGCAACCTAATCAAACTAAGTTTATTTTCCGCTGATCTTTAAAACGTTGTACAAACCGTAGAAATCGACGAATGGAAATTATGCATGTACACATAGGATAAATCGTCGATTAGGTTAATTAAATTAAAAATGTGATTTTTAATTAAATAGGATAGACCCGATAATCTAGACACTACCCTAATAGGGATTAATGAATCTTGATCTGACACCGTCGCCGTGTCACGATTTTCAGACCTTTTACCCCCGACGAAACGATTGGACGAGGCGTACCAGGGAGACGACGCGCTCGCCACCGCAGGCAAGTGTATCACTTGCGTTCTTGGCCATGTTTAGGCCTCCATCTTGTTAGGAATGTCAATTTAAAGACTTGAGAATCGGACGTGAAATGATAGCGTCCGGGACGCCCTTGACGACTCGGATTTGACAACGAAATCTGAGTCCAACAACAACAATTTCTGACATCATAGGATTGACATGCGTGTGCGTGAGTTGTGGACACCCTAGTACAACCCTCCCTGTTTTGTCGTGTCTTGTTCCTTTTCCGTCTGCACAGCCCGCTGGGCAATAGGGCACTCGCCAAGCCAGAGCGAGTGATCCCTTGTACTAGTTCACAGCCCGATGGGCAATTGGGCACCTGTCAAGCTAGAGCAGGTGATCCCATGTACCGATACACAGCTCAGAGAGCAATTGGGCACTTGTCAAGCTAGAGCAAGTGATCCCATGTCTTGTCACGATTCTTGGGGGTTATGGAGTAGGGTTGAGCGTGCAAGCGGCAAAAGGGATTGATCCCCCTCGAACCGATCAGGCGTGAACCCTTTCGTGTCTTGTCTTGTCGTGTCTGGCTTCCCGTGTTCCGTCTTGTCTTGACACCTGTAGGCTAGTCCCGTAGTCCATAGCACTCGCTGTGACTACTACTTGTCTTGTTTACTCGTCTGTTGTGTTTTCTTTCTGTTGTAAGAACCTCAGCTTGTTAATCAACCAGTAAAATGTTGTAAGTAATTGGTACACTTGTAGTTTGGTCTAATCTTTCCTTGTAGACCTTACCTGACGTACAGTTCCTTCTTCTGGTGCTGTACGTCAGGGATTGAGCCAGAGTACGTGGAGGAGACTGACTTGCCGGCCGACGTGGAGCCAGAGAGCGTCGATCCCGAGTACGACCCTGAGGAGGATCAGAGCTAGAGGCTGTTGGTAGTAGTTTCCAGAGGCGACATTATTCTTGTTGGGTGCGTAGCACCTTTTATGTTTCTTGTTTAGGTTGGGTGCTTGCACCATTAGATTTACTTTTCTGCTGTTGTAGCCCTTCGGGCATTGAGACTTGGTACTTTGATATGTTGGAATAAAATTTGTGATGTTCTTTCCTTCTTGTACTTTTATTGTTCTGTACTAACATGCAGGGACCTGTACCTTCGTCTTGGTACCACACAGACGCTTATTGGGTCAGGGCTCCTCAGCTCTGGCCTAAGCGGGCCTCGTCACGCTCCGCCTCCGCTGTTTTGGGAAGCGGGGCGTGACATGGTTTTAGTGGTGGCCCATGCAGGTCCACGTCCCATCCTTCTGCAAGTAAAGAACAGTAAGAGTAAGGACATTCACTTTTGATATTCAAACATTGTACGAGTCTAACCTTCGTCTCTTTGTCAATAGGATGGCCGGACGACGCGTTACCCGATCGGGGAACTTTGGCGATGGTGTCTCGGAGGACCAGGGCGGAGAGTTCCGTCAATTTCTGGGTGTGATGAGGGAGATGCTGGTTGTTCAGCATCAGCTGGTTCAGCAGTCTCAGCGTGCTGCCCAGGCACCACCTGTTGCTCCACCTCCACCTCCGCCTGCTCCGCGAGCTGCTCCAGGAGTGAAGCAGTTCAACGAGCTGCAGCCGAAGACCTTCTCTGGGAAGGAAGGACCTCTGGGTGCCGATGAGTGGATCCAGAGCACTGAGGAGAAGTTGGTTGCTGCGAAAATTCCTGATGATACCCGTGTGGAGATAGCAAAGATGCAACTGACGGAGAATGCGAGGAACTGGTGGCGTATCGAGGAGAGGCGTCTTGAGAAGCCAATGGGATGGAGGACCTTCAGGTCTATGTTCAAGGATAAGTATTTCACCAAGTCTGCTAGGAGGGAGTTGCTGGGCAAGTTTATAGACCTGAAGCAGGAAAATATGACCGTCGAGGAGTATGTAGCCGAGTTTGAGATGCTGAGTCGTTTTGCCCCACACATGGTGAAGAAGGAGGAGAAGCGAGCCGATCGTTTTCGTCAGGGACTGCGTTCGAAGATTCAGGCTTCGATGTCTTCGGCAAGTTTCTCGACTATGAGGGAGGTGCTTGATGCTGCGAAGAATCATGAGCTCATAGCTCTTTTGCCTGACCCTCTAGCTGATAAGGGGAAGCGTCCTATGGAGCAGTACCGGCCACCTGCCAGGCCGGCGATGAGGCCAGTTCAGACAGTACCATTCAAGAGGCCTAGAGCACCAGTGCAGCAGCAGAGTAAGGGTACATGCCATTTCTACGGCAAGCCTGGTCATGTTCAGACCAACTGTCGGAGGAAGCTGGGTCTGTGCCTACTTTGTGGAGATGCTTCGCATGCTGCGAAGGACTGTCCTAGAGCTCGCACTGCTGTTGTTGGAGCGCCAGCCCCGTTGCAGATGAGGGCACCTGCTCCGGTTCAGAGAGGGCCTGCAGTTCGTGGACCACCCTTGGTGCCACAGAGGCAGATGTACCAGCGAGCAGTGCAGCCTCCGCGGCCGGCTTATACTATGACTGCTGTGGAGACCGAGGAGCTGAATGGAGTGATTGCAGGTAACATCTTGACCTAGTCTTTTCTTTTCATAATTATATTGTATTGCTAGTCTTGTTGGTGTGTTTGTTTGTCTGATTGTTAGAGTAGTTCTTGACCTTGAACCCCTGTTTTCTTAGGCACCATTCTTGTGTTCTCTCACCCCGCTTTGGCTTTGTTTGACTCCGGTGCGTCTATGTGCATCTTATCCCGGAGGTTTATAACAAAGCACTCCATTCCTACCCATACACTTCCTAAGAGTTGGGACATTGCTACTGGGAACGGAATAGTGACGGTGAATCTGGGATGCCGGTCGATTCCTTTAGTGGTTAGCGGACATGAGCTATATGCAAATTTCATCGTCCACGATCTACCACATTTCGATGTCGTCCTCGGCATCGATTGGTTGGGAGATTTCCACGCATCGATCGATTGTCATAGAAAGAGAGTGGTTTTCCGAATTCCAGGTCATCCGGAGTTCGAATTCCGAAGCCGAGACGAGTCGCTTGGGCCCATTAGATTTCGGGCCCAACCGGAGGTGCCGGGGATGGCAGCGTTGCAGATGGGGATGGAGATTGACCGACCAGCAGTTGTCAGAGACTTTGACGACGTCTTTCCGGAGGATATCTCGGGTCTGCCACCCGACAGAGCTTTGGAGTTCGGTATCGATCTGATACCGGGTGCGCAGCCGATATCGAAGGCGCCGTATCGGATGGCTCCTGCAGAACTTGAGGAGCTGCGGAAACAGTTGGATGAGTTGTTGCAGAAGGGATTCATCCACCCTAGTGTGTCACCATGGGGTGCACCTGTTTTGCTTGTGAAGAAAAAGGATGGGTCCCGCAGGATGTGCGTGGACTATCGAGGATTGAATGCTGTCACCGTGAAGAATAAGTATCCGTTGCCACGCATCGACGACATATTTGATCAGCTGGGTGGTTCGAGAGTCTTCTCAAAGTTGGATTTGAGGAGCGGATACCACCAGTTGAAAGTTAAGAAGGATGACGTCCCGAAGACAGCTTTCCGGACGAAGTACGGGCACTATGAGTTCGTGGTCATGCCGTTTGGTGTGACCAATGCACCGGCTGTGTTCATGAATTTGATGAATTTAATATTCTACGACTTCCTGGATAAGTTTGTCGTTATTTTCATTGACGACATCCTTATTTACTCGCAGTCTGAGGAGGAGCACAGCTGTCATCTGAGGACCGTGCTGGAGACGCTGAGGCGACACAAATTGTATGCCAAGTATAGCAAGTGCGAATTCTGGCTAGACAGAGTCACGTTCCTGGGACACGTGGTGTCTGGTGATGGCATATCTGTGGATCCGGAGAAGGTAAGAGCAGTCAGGGATTGGCCGACCCCGCAGTCAGCATCCGACATCAGGAGTTTTCTTGGCCTAGCAGGCTATTATCGGCGGTTCATTAAAGATTTCTCGAGGATTACGGAGCCGATGACGAAGCTGACGAGGAAGGAGGAGGAGTTTCTTTGGTCTATTGCTTGTGAGGAGGCTTTCAGTATCTTGAAGGCAAGGTTGACCACGGCACCAGTTTTGACGGTACCGGATCGGAGCGGAGGTTTTGAAGTTTATTGTGATGCCTCGGGGAAGGGCCTGGGATGCGTTTTGCATCAGCATGGCCATGTGATCGCGTATGCTTCTCGTCAATTGAGGACTCATGAGAAGAATTACCCGACGCACGATCTGGAGTTGGCAGCAGTGATTTTCGCACTGAAGATTTGGAGGCATTTCTTGCTGGGTGAATGTGTGAAGATTTTTACAGATCATAAGAGCTTGAAGTACATATTCACGCAGAAGGAGCTCAACATGCGTCAGAGGCGATGGTTAGAGCTCATGGCTGACTACGAGATAGATTTGCAGTATCATCCGGGGAAGGTGAACGTTGTGCCGGACGCTTTGAGTAGACTTCCCACGGCTATGGTGTATACTGCTGACTGGAGGATTCAGCAGGAGCTGAGGGAGATGGATTTGGAGGTTGTCCTACCTGGTGTGATTCTTGCTTTCATGAATTTGCAGATTCAGTCCACGATCGTGGATCGGATCAAGGCAGCACAGGCAGGGGATCCGAAGTTACAGAGGATCAGGAGGCAGGTTGAAGCTGGGCTGCGTGCGGAATTCGTGATTCATGAGGATGGTTCACTGCGGTACGGCAGCAGACTCTGTGTACCTGCAGGTGATGTTCGCGAGGAACTGTTGAGTGAGGCTCATAGCTCTCCTTATTCTATACATCCTGGTGGCACCAAGATGTATAAGGACCTCAGGCAGAATTACTGGTGGATTGGCATGAAGAGGAGTGTGGCACGGAGCATTGCCAAGTGTTTGATATGTCAGCAGGTGAAGGCCGAGCACCATCGTACTGCTGGGTTGCTGCAACCGCTTCCTATTCCGGAGTGGAAGTGGCAACATATTACGATGGATTTCGTGACTGGTTTACCTCGGACCCCGAAACAGAACGACGCAGTCTGGGTGATCGTAGATCGGTTGACTAAGTCTGCGCATTTCATTCCTTTCCGAGTGGGCCAGTCTACGGAAGCTTTGGCGAGGAAGTATCTAGAGGTAGAATTCCTTCTTTTACCTCTTTTTGATTTTCCTCCTTGATTAGTTGTGACGTAGGCCATGTACGTGCAGGAGATTGTACGCTTACACGGGGTCCCCGTGAGCATCGTTTCTGACAGAGATACGAGGTACACATCTCAATTCTGGAGAAGTCTGCAGGAGCATTTGGGTACGAGTCTGAGTTTCAGCACGGCGTACCACCCGCAGACCGACGGCCAGTCCGAGAGGACTATTCAGATTCTGGAGGATATGCTGCGAGCTTGCACACTCGATTGGAAGGGATCTTGGGAGGATCATCTCCATTTGGTGGAGTTTTCTTATAACAACAGCTACCAGGCGAGCATTGGCATGGCGCCGTTTGCTGCCTTATATGGGAGGAAATGTCGATCGCCACTGAGCTGGTATGACGTTGGAGATCGGGAGCTGTTGGGTCCAGAGATGATTGTTGAAGCTGTGGATGTCGTAAGAGACATCAGGGAGAAGCTCAGAGTTGCGCAGGATCGCTTTAAGCATTGGGCGGATGACAAGAGGAGACCTTTAGAGTTTCAACCTGGAGAGCACGTCTTCCTGAAGATTTCTCCGAACCGCGGAGTTATCCGTTTTGGGAAGAAGGGAAAGCTGAGTCCGAGGTTTATTGGGCCATTTGATGTGCTAGAGCGTGTGGGAGCAGTGGCCTACCGCCTTGCTCTACCACCACCCTTGGTGGGAGTTCACGACGTTTTCCACGTATCTCAGTTACGTCGGTACGTCAGTGATCCGTCGCACACGGTGGATTTCTCGGAGATCACGGTCCGTCCGGACCTGACCTATGACCAGCAGCCGGTGCAGATTTTGGACCGTCGACAGAAGCAGTTGAGAAACAAGGTAGTCGATCTGGTGAGAGTGATGTGGCATCACGGATCGCCTGGAGAGTCCACATGGGAGAGAGAGGATGAGATGAGAGAGCGTTACCCTCACCTATTCTGAAAGAAATTCCGAGGGCGGAATTTTCTTAAGGTGGGTAGGATGTAACGGCTGGTTTTTGTACGATAAATATTATTTATATCTAAATGAAATTGTTCGTCTTCTTTCTTTACTTCTCCGCGCTCGCATCTTAGTATAGGATCACTCTTGGAACTCATTAGGATCATCCCGAAGCTTCCCGCTTCACTTTGGCGACTTCCTGTGCAAGTTAGCCGGTTCACGTTGAGGAGCCGACCGACTAGATGTTCATCTAGTCGGTCAACAACTCCTCATGGACCGACTAGTTCTTGTCAGGCTTTTTCCCTTGAGTTACTGTTTGCGCTTAGTCGGTCTAAGTTCAACCACCGACCGACTAGTTTTCGAACTAGTCGGTCAACACTTTTTCGCAGACCGACTAAGTACATAGATCATTTTTCGCATCAGGTTACTGTTTACCCGTTAGTCGGTCAAAGAACGAAAACCGACCGACTAGTTGACGAACTAGTCGGTTAAGCATCCTTCTCTGACCGACTAATCTTCAAAATATCTTGTTGATCATTCTCACCCTTTAGTCGGTCTATGAACACTGGCCGACCGACTAGGTTGCAAACTAGTCGGTCGACGAGCCTTCACAGACCGACTAACTCTATAATTTTTCAACAACCCTGTTCACGGTTTGGGTTGTAGTCGGTCACAGTTATACGACCGACCGACTAGTTTCTAAACTAGTCGGTCGACCGCCCTTCTCTGACCGACTAGTTGACCCCGAAACCCTAATTTCTGTGCTAGCCGCCGTTTCGTTTTCTTATTTAAACAGGGCTTTCTCTTTCATTTCTCCAGATTATTTTCAGTCTCCCTCTTCCCCAATCATACTCCCCTACCTCCCACGTCCCCCCTTGCTCCTTCCTCCATCCTTGCGCCTTCCATCTTCCTCAAAAGCTTTTCCTCTTCTCTCTTTTCCTTTTTCTTTTGCCCTTGCACGGAGTTCTCGTCTCAGATCCAGCAGCAACTACGCCGAGAGACGCTGAAATCTTCACCACCACCGGCGATCAACATTCCTCGCTGCGCTACCCGCGGCCTAGGGATTTTCGGACGGCGCAAAGCTTCCATCTTTCCAGATTCGACGCCGGATCTTCGTGCAAACGTCAATTTCAGGTTAGTGCCCTAAATCCGTAGTAACCCACACCATAGGTGATCAAACCCTAATTAAAATCAGCAACCTAATCAAACTAAGTTTATTTTCCGCTGATCTTTAAAACGTTGTACAAACTGTAGAAATCGACGAATGGACATTATGCATGTACACATAGGATAGATCGTCGATTAGGTTAATTAAATTAAAAATGTGATTTTTAATTAAATAGGATAGACCCGATAATCTAGACACTACCCTAATAGGGATTAATGAATCTTGCTCTGACACCGTCGCCGTGTCACGATTTTAAGACCTTTTACCCCCGACGAAACGATTGGACGAGGCGTACCAGGGAGACGACGCGCTCGCCACCGCAGGCAAGTGTATCACTTGCGTTCTTGGCCATGTTTAGGCCTCCATCTTGTTAGGAATGTCAATTTAAAGACTTGAGAATCGGACGTGAAATGATAGAGTCCGGGACGCCCTTGACGACTCGGATTTGACAACGAAATCTGAGTCCAACAACAACAATTTCTGACATCATAGGATTGACATGCGTGTGCGTGAGTTGTGGACACCCTAGTACAACCCTCCCTGTTTTGTCGTGTCTTATTCCTTTTCCGTCTGCACAGCCCGCTGGGCAATAGGGCACTCGCCAAGCCAGAGCGAGTGATCCCTTGTACTAGTTCACAGCCCGATGGGCAATTGGGCACCTGTCAAGCTAGAGCAGGTTATCCCATGTACCGATACACAGCTCAGAGAGCAATTGGGCACTTGTCAAGCTAGAGCAAGTGATCCCATGTCTTGTCACGATTCTTGGGGGTTATGGAGTAGGGTTGAGCGTGCAAGCGGCAAAAGGGATTGATCCCCCTCGAACCGATCAGGCGTGAACCCTTTCGTGTCTTGTCTTGTCGTGTCTGGCTTCCCGTGTTCCGTCTTGTCTTGACACCTGTAGGCTAGTCCCGTAGTCCATAGCACTCGCTGTGACTACTACTTGTCTTGTTTACTCGTCTGTTGTGTTTTCTTTCTGTTGTAAGAACCTCAGCTTGTTAATCAACCAGTAAAATGTTGTAAGTAATTGGTACACTTGTAGTTTGGTCTAATCTTTCCTTGTAGACCTTACCTGACGTACAGTTCCTTCTTCTGGTGCTGTACGTCAGGGATTGAGCCAGAGTACGTGGAGGAGACTGACTTGCCGGCCGACATGGAGCCAGAGAGCGTCGATCCTGAGTACGACCCTGAGGAGGATCAGAGCTATAGGCTGTTGGTAGTAGTTTCCAGAGGCGACATTATTCTTGTTGGGTGCGTAGCACCTTTTATGTTTCTTGTTTAGGTTGGGTGCTTGCACCATTAGATTTACTTTTCTGCTGTTGTAGCCCTTCGGGCATTGAGACTTGGTACTTTGATATGTTGGAATAAAATTTGTGATGTTCTTTCCTTCTTGTACTTTTATTGTTCTGTACTAACATGCAAGGACCTGTACCTTCGTCTTGGTACCACACAGACGCTTATTGGGTCAGGGCTCCTCAGCTCTGGCCTAAGCGGGCCTCGTCACGCTCCGCCTCCGCTGTTTTGGGAAGCGGGGCGTGACAGAATCAGAAGAGGGTACAGATTTCTGGCACTGGGAAGAGGCCTATGGAGCAGGCCAGAGCAGTGGTGAGACCGGGGCACGGTCCCAACCAGCCTGTGCAGTTCAAGAGGCCCGGAGGACCTCCTACTTTGAAGACTTGCAATTTCTGTGGCTAGACTGGGCATATCAAGGATCAGTGCCGGAAGATGCTGGGGCAGTGTTTGGTTTGTGGCGATCCTGCGCACACCGTGAAGGATTGCCCGAGGTCGAAGCAGCCGTGGAGGGCACCTGTTGCAGCTCAGCCGTTGCAGGAGAGGGCACCTGTTCCTGCTGGTCGTGGAGCGCCTCTCGTTCCACAGAGGCAGGCGTTTCAGCAGGCTGTCCAGCCGAAACGACAGGCGTTTCTGATGACTGCTGCTGAGATCGAGACGCTGGATGAGGTTATCGCAGGTAACTTTCTATCTAACTGTTACTTTCTTAGTTAGTTTGGTTGTTAGATATGATTAGTTATTTGCATATGTTTGTTTGCTGGAATAGAATTTGATTGTTAGACTGTCTGTTAGGTGTGATCTTGGTTTGCGTTTTTACTGCACGAGTTCTCTTTGACTCTGGTGCATCCATGTGCCTCATTTCTCGGAGCTTCGTGGAGAGGCATTCCTTGTCGACTTCCTCTCTTCCCCAGAGTTGGAACATCCTCACAGGGAATGGTGTGATTTCGGTGCATTGTGGGTGCAATTCTTGCCCGTTGGTGGTCTGTGGACACGAGCTGTATGCTGACTTTATTGTCCACGACATCATCAACTACGATGTTGTGCTTGGGATGGATTGGCTTGCGAGCTTCTATGCTACGATCGACTGTCGGAGGAAGAAGGTGGTGTTTGAGATTCCCAGACATCCAGTGTTTGAGTTCAGCCGTGGTAGCAGTTCGCTTGGTCCGGTCAGGTTTCGGGCCAAGCCGGTGGAGGCTGTAGCTATGCTGATGGAGCAGGGTGGGCCTGCTGTGGTGCGTGAATTTCATGACGTCTTCCCCGAGGAGATGTCTGGACTGCCGCCCGATCGAGCTCTGGAATTTTCTATCGATCTGATTCCGGGAGCGCAGCCCATTTCAAAGGCACCTTATCGTATGGCTCCGGTGGAATTGGAGGAGTTGCGGAAGCAGCTGGATGAACTCTTGCAGAAGGAATACATTAATCCCAGTGTGTCTCCGTGGGGAGCACTGGTCCTGCTGGTGAAGAAGAAGGACGGTTCGCGTCGCATGTGCGTGGATTATCGAGGGCTGAATGCGGTGACTGTAAAGAATAAGTACCCATTGCCACGGATTGATGATATTTTTGATCAGCTGGGAGGATCGAGAGTATTTTCCAAGTTGGACCTGAGGAGTGGTTATCACCAACTTAAGGTGAGGAAGGTGGACATTCCGAAGACGGCGTTCAGGACGAAGTATGGTCACTACGAGTTCGTGGTTATGCCTTTTGGTGTGACCAATGCGCCCGCAGTATTTATGAACCTGATGAATTTGATCTTCTATGACTATTTAGATAAGTTTGTCGTGATCTTCATTGACGCCATTCTGGTCTATTCTAAGTCAAAGGAGGAGCATGCGTCGCACTTGAGGACGGTATTGGAGATTCTGAGGAGGCATCGGTTGTATGCCAAGTATTCGAAGTGCGAGTTCTGGCTGGATAGAGTGGCTTTTCTTGGGCATGTGGTGGCTGGTGATGGGATTTCGGTGGATCCTGAAAAGATTAGGGCTATCAGAGAAAGGCCTGTTCCGCAGTCAGCGTCTGAGATCCGAAGTTTCCTTGGACTTGCAGGTTATTACCGGCGATTCATCAAGGATTTCTCCCGTATTGCTGAGCCAATGACCAGGTTGACGTGGAAGGATGTATCTTTTGATTGGTCCATTGGTTGTGAGGAAGCTTTTGGTGTTCTGAAGGAGCGGTTGACGTCTGCCCCTGTTCTTGTTGTGCCCGATCGGAGTGGAGGATTCGAGATCTTTTGCGATGCTTCTGGCAAAGGTCTAGGATGTGTGTTGAATCAGCATGGGCACGTGGTTGCATATGCTTCTCGTCAGCTTAAGGCTCATAAGAAAAATTACCCGACGCACGATTTGGAGTTGGCTGATGTCGTGTTTGCGCTGAAGATTTGGAGGCACTTCCTGCTGAGTGAGAAAGTGAAGATTTTCACCGATCACAAAAGCTTGAAGTACATTTTCACGTAGAAGGAGCTCAACATGCGACAGCATCGATGGTTGGAGCTCATGGCAGATTATGAGATCGAGTTGCAGTATCACCCGGGTAAAGTGAATGTGGTTCCTGATGCGTTGAGTAGGCTTCCGGCGGTGATGTTGTTGACTTCACAGTGGAGATTGAAGCAGGGATTTTGTGAGTCTGGAGATGAGGTGGTTCTGCCTGGAGAGACTTCTTCGTTGATGTGTATGCAGATACAGTCGACGATCGTGGATCAGATCAAGGCTGGGCAGAGTGGTGACCCGAAGTTGGTAAAGATTCGAGAGATGGTGGAAGCGGGACTGCGGACTGATATCATGATTCACGAGGATGGCTCGCTGAGGTTTGGAGCCAGGTTGTGTGTGCATGTGGGAGATATCAGAGAGGAGCTGTTGGTAGAGGCACACAGTTCGCCATATTCTGTGCATCCTGGTGGGACCAAGATGTACAAGGATCTTCGTTTGAATTTCTGGTGGCATGGGATGAAGAGGAGCGTGGCTCGGAGTGTGGCCAAGTGCTTGGTTTGCCAGCAGGTTAAAGCGGAGCATCAACGTACGGCGGGGTTGCTACAACCGCTTCCGATTCCGGAGTGGAAGTGGCAACACATCACTATGGACTTCGTGACTGGACTACCTCGGAGTCCGAAGCAGAATGACGCGATTTGGGTGATCGTAGACCGATTGACCAAATCTGCACACTTTATTCCGTTCCGAGTAGGACAGTCCACTAAGGCGCTGGTGATGAGATATATGGAGGTAAACTCTTTTACTTTCCATTTTCATTTCCTTTCCCTGAAATAGTTAGTGATGTAACATGTTCGTGCAGGAGATCGTTCGACTGCACGGAGTCCCAGTGAGTATCGTGTCGGACAGAGACATGAGATTCACGTCTCGGTTCTTGCAGAGTCTGCAGAAGAGTTTGGGTACGAGTCTGAGTTTCAGCACAGTGTACCATCCACAGACGAATGGCCAGTCCGAGAGGACGATTCAGATCTTGGAAGACATGCTGAGGGCGTGTATGTTGGATTTTAAGGGTTCGTGGGAGGACCATCTACACCTGCTGGAGTTCTCTTATAACAACAGCTTCCAGGCGAGTATTGGCATGGCACCATTCGCTGCGCTATACGGAAGGAAATGTCGATCGCCACTAAGTTGGGATGACGTCGGAGATCGGGAGCTGTTGGGACCTGAGATGATCGTGGAGGCTGTGGATGTTGTCAAAAACATTCGGGAGCAGCTGAGGATTGCTCAGGATCGTTTTAAGCATTGGGCTAATGCTAAACGGCGTCCGTTGGAGTTTCAGCCTGGTGACCATGTGTTTCTGAAGATTTCCCGAATCGAGGAGTGATTCGCTTTGGGAAGCGTGTGAAGCTGAGCCCGAGATACATTGGACCATTTGACGTTCTGGAGAGGGTTGGTGAGGTAGCCTACCGCTTAGCCTTACCGCCATCTTTGGTTGGAGTTCACGACATCTTCCATGTGTCGCAGCTTCGTCGTTATGTTAGCGATCTGTCTCATGCTGTGGATTTCTCGGAAATCACCGTTCGTCCTGATCTGACGTATGACCAGCTGCCAGTTCAGATTTCGGACAGGCGTCAGAAGTCACTTCGGAACAAGACCGTAAATCTTGTGAGGGTGATGTGGCGACACGGCTCGCCAGGAGAGTCTACTTGGGAGAGGGAAGATGAGATGCGTGAGCGCTACCCACTTTTGTTCCCTGACACGTGAGTGTTAGGAAATTCCGAGGGCGGAATTTTTCTTAAGGTGGGGAGGATGTAACGACCGGTGTTTGTAATAGCTATTTTATACGAATGATATTGAATTTTCCTCCTTGTATGTTTTTCTCGATTAAATTCTTACGTTTAGCTTCTTAACGCCGTAATTTTAGAATTAGAACGATCCTAGAAGCCATAGAATCTTTCCCGAAGCTTCGCGCTTCGTTTCGGCACTTCTGGTGCATCTTAGTTGGTTCACGAAGGAGAACCAACCGACTAGAATGAGACCTAGTCGGTCGGCCATCCTTCAGGAACCGACTAGTTCAACATATTAATAATAGCTGAGTTACTGTTTGTCGTTAGTCGGTCTAAGTTCACCCTTCGACCGACTAGTTCTCAAACTAGTCGGTCAAGAATTGTACTCAGACCGACTAATTCTGAGTTCACTGTACAGTAAAGTTACTGGTTGTCGTTAGTCGGTCTAAGAACGATTTCCGACCGACTAGGTTGCAAACTAGTCGGTCAGCTATTGTTCTTCAACCGACTAATTCTTGTATAATCTTTCTTTTTAGTCGGTTAAGAGTTGCTCTTCAACCGACTAGTTCTATGTTCAGTTTTTGTTCGAAAGTTTTGGGTTGATCTTTTAGTCGGTCAATGTTGGTCGACCGACCGACTAGTTCTTAAACTAGTCGGTCACCAGTTGTTCTTTGACCGACTAATGTAGTCGACCTGTACCAAACCCCTATTCTCGGTTTGCCATTTAGTCGGTCTACGTTAGACGACCGACCGACTAGTTCTTAAACTAGTCGGTCCACCACTCTTCTTTGACCAACTAATTGACCCCGAAACCTTAGATCTATTTTCCACCCGCCATTCTATTTTTATTTAAATCCGTCGATTCCTTCATTCTTCATTCATTCTTTCTGAGCCAAGATCATTCACAAATCATCCCTAATCTTCCCCAAAACATTTCTTTCATCCTCGGAGGTTATTTCTCGCCGTATCTTGCGCCGGATACTGATCTAGGTCGCCGAGATCTCGTTTTCGGCCGTAGCTTCCCGGGATTGTTCTTCGTCGCCAAAACACGATCTGTTTTGGTGTCTTCCATTCGCTACTCTACGGTTAGTAACTTTAATCCCTTAATCGCTTTTAACCCACACCGTAAATTAGAAACACTAAATTAAAAATGGATTACTAGACATACGATTCCAATGCAAAACAATTTAGAACTTCCATCTAATCTTTTATTTTGCCATAACAGTGAATTCATCTACCGTAGGACACCGTTCTCGTAACTCACGTCGATCAACAATTCGGTACCAGGCAAGTGAAACTTGCCAACACTTCTTTAGGCCATGTTTTTAGGCCAATCCTTGTACTAACGTAAAGAGACTAGATCGTGAAATGATAGCGATCTAGGCACAACTTTGTCACCTAGCTTGATAACGAAGCTAGATCCGACACCTTGCCATATTATTTATACATTGATATCTGTCATGTTTAAATTCCTTAACTGTACGCATTTGAATTGTTAACTGCCATGCATTGCATCGTACATGTCATCCTAGTTAAACTTGCATCGTAGCACACGCTACACTACTTGTACAATCCATGTTTCTGTGTTACCGGCTAGGCACCCGTTATGTGGGCATAACCCTACGCCATCCGTGTTAAAAACACTTCCTGGCTTGTGATCAAGAAGCGAGCATTCCGTGTTCGGGGGTAATGCCCTGGCTTGACACACGTGGAGGGGTAGGGATAAACGGTCACTTGAGTGTAAGAGTTGGCCCGTACAGCCACTCTAGCCAAAGGGCGGAATCTCTGTGCACGACGTGATTACAATTCCAGTACTTGCTTTTACTTGTTTACTTGCCATGCCATGTCATTTGTCATTTTATATCCATGTCATACTTTACTTTAGAACTGTTAGGTTGCTTTACTTTTATAGTTTCCTTGCACAAGTCTTTTAGACTTGCTGACATGTGCCCCTTCTCTTTGGGTGACGCATGTTAGTTGCTGAGCCAGAGACAGTTGCGGAGGGTGACGAGTTCGTGGAGTTCGTGCCCGAACCTGTTGGTGACGTGGAGTACGAGGACACCGGTGATCAATCTTAGAGATCTTCCGTACTCTTCTTTTGTTAGCTGTGGTTGTCGGTGAGTAGCACCGTTTTGTTAGATTTTGTTGGCCATGCTAGGCCTTTTGCTTTTGACTCTTTTGTTACCTGGTGGCATTTCTGGTTGTTGGACTTTTTGTTGGACTATGAGTTGGAATAATGTTATATAATTGACTCTCTTTTCCTATTATTGTTATTGTTGTTCTGAGTCACATTACAGGGACCTGCTACTTCGTTTTATTTGACGCTTATCAGACTTGCGGCTTTGCAACTTCAAGTCCGTGCGGACCTTCTCATGCTTCGCCTCCATGTTTTTGGGAAGCGTGGCGTGACAACGGGTTACTATCTCGAATGCATAGCAAGACATAGCATATGATATCTGAAATAAAAACTATGGCATGACAAGATAATATGCATATAGAGATAAGCTAATACCACGTCATCATCATCACAGAAAATTCATCTCTAGCAAAAAAGAATAAAAGAAATAAGGATAAAAGAATATAAAAACTACTGTACAATGCAGCACACTCGAAGAAATAAGAAAACGTGATGCATGAAAAAAATGAAAAAGTGGGTGAAAATAAGTGTAAAACAAAGAAAGGTGGGAAAATGAAAACAAAAGGCGACAAAAATAAAAAGTGCGTGAGAACTTACTCCCCCAAGCTAAAGTGCACAGTGTCCTCAATGTGCAAAGTGTGACACACTTAGAGACAAAATATGGGTGGGGTGGGTGAGGATGCATGCATGATGAAAATAAAATAAAAATGAGATGGGTATGCAAATGATGCATGCAAAGATCAAAATAGTACCATGTAAGTGTCCCCAAAAATACTTTCTCTCTCCCAAAAAGATATAGACAGATATGACCAAAAAGTAACCAAAACGTGTGTGGAGGAGGGGTGCAAAATCAGCAGGCAGAAAATATCCAGAACAACAGCAGCAAAAATATGGAAGGCATCCAGAGTGTGCCTAGGTGGGTGGTGGGGCACCAGCACCGTCCTGTGGCGGAGGTGGTGGTCGAGGTGGCTGCTGGCTGGGGGTAGGTGGCTGAGACAAACGCTCAAGAATCTGGTTCAAGCAAGCCTGAATACCAGGAAGCAACGCGATGCGGGTCTGGACAGCACTAACTGATCACTCCATATTTTACACCCTTTTTCTGCATGTTTGCATGCCACTTTAATCGCTCATATCGCGTTTTTCACTATTATTCGACAATATTGCGATGCTTTTCACGATTTATTGTTTTTGTCGTATTTCAGGAGATATGGAGCGATTCGGAGTGATTTTGAGATCAAGAGGATTTGCACCCACTCCGGAGTGTCACCCAAGGCTCTTTTGAGGGCTATTCGGCGATGGAAGACAAGTGGAAGAAGAAGAAACTACGTAGGAGCGACGAGGAGGAATAATGATGAATATTGGGCATCTACAACATGTCACTCGGCCGAGTGAAGCACTCACTCGGCCGAGCAAGAAGACCACTCGGCCGACCAGACCGGACACGCACCACAGGAGGAAATCAGCGTGCACTCGGCCGAGTGACGATAGTCCACTAGGCCGAGTATGGAGATCCCCTCGCCTGAGTGGCACGGAAAAATCCACCCACCGAAGGAGCCGACTTACTGGAATCCGTCATTCGATTTCAGAGTTGTCACTCGGCCGAGCATGGAATGCCCCTCGGCCGAGTGAGTAAAGCCACTTGGCCGAGTCACCTCCGAAGACAGACCCCCGAAAATCCCCGACTTACTGGAAATGGACAGGGTTTGTCACTCGGCCGAGTGAGCCGCTCTGCCTGCTGCGTAAAGTGCGATTTCTGGGCTGCGCAACGGCATTTTTGTCACGATTTTTTGAACGATTTTGAGGGGTATTTAAACCCAGTTTTTGCCCTAGTTTAGGAGGACTTTTTGATACTTTTGGCAGCCTTTTTGAGAGCTTTTTAGATCATTAGATTTAGCTTTTCCCTTGGAGATTAAAAGGTTATTTTTGTTGGATGTTATTGGATTCTCATTGGTTTGTCCCTCTTCTTATCAAAAACTCTATTTTTGTTGATAATTTCTCTATTGCAATGAATTGTGCTGATTTTGTTATTGATTTTCTTATGAATTGCATGATGATTAGTGAGTAGTTTTATCGTCTTAGGGCATAGGGATGAACCCTTTGGACCCTATTTCTAAATTGTGATGAATTGGTGAAATTCTTGCTAGAATTGATTAGGGTTAGGTTGGGATTGATTAACTACGGATAGCTAGGGATTCATATTGATTGGGATTTACAAGAGATTGGGTCCCAATTGATAGGAAGCCCTAGAAATTCGATTTAGATTTACGATTGGACTTCTCTAGAATTGGTTTGCAAGAGATTGGGCCAAAGCTAGGATTTTTAATCGTGTTTCTATACCAATATCCGTTTGCAAGAGATTGGTCGGGTAGGAACTATCTCAACCTAGGTCAAAGTTCGAGTTTGCACGAGAGTGGGCTCGAGATACGATTGAACGATGATGTCGTTCTTCACGCTAGCAGCTTAGGTTAGGGTTTGCAAGAGATTGGGCCCTACCCTAGGTTCGCTATAGACCGGCAATAGCACGAGAGCGTGAGCTTGGTTCTACATTTAGTTGCGACTAGTTTACCTAAAATTCAAGTCTAGCAATGATATAACCTACGAATCCCAACGATGAGATACGGTCCGTAGCTGGGATTCCCTACCCCTAGGCGCTTTATTTTATTGATATTTCTATCGACATTCGAACGATTGTGACATTTTTACCCTAAATTATTCTCGACCATTTTGATAGCTAGGTGATTGGAAGGAGACACTGTCATTGTTCCTCCCTGAGTTCGATACCCGCTCGCCGCTACGCCGTGCGCTTGCGGTAAGACTACGAGTTGCTTGTCCTGGGTGTGTGTACTCCCGGGGCGCGACCAAGTTTTTGGCGCCGTTACCGAGGAGGCGACAGTGTTTTATTCTCTTTACTTCGTATCATCTTTTTCTTTTATTACTTTTATCTTTTTACTCCTTATTCATGCTAACAATTCCTTTGAAACTCTGTTTTCCTTTGCATGTACACGAGATCTACGGCGAACCCCGAGGAAATACTATTTGATCCGGAGATTGAACGTACCGTGAGGAGGATCAGAGCTGAGAGAAGGCACGCTACGGAGGGTGATTGTATGAACCGTACGGAGGCAACGAAGGAACTAGCGGCACGTATAGCGAGGATCATATCCATCAGAGATAGGCTTCGGCCTAAGACTTCTTCCACCACATCATCCATCGCCATGCCGAAATTGGCGGCGGACAAGAATTTTGAGCTAAAGACGGGATTGGTTGTATTGATGCAACAAGACCTGTTTCATGGGAACTCCCATGAGAATCCGCATTATCACATCCAGCTTTTCTTGTCCAAGTGCTCCACCTTCCAAATGACGGGCGTTTCCGTTGATGCAATCCGACTGCGACTCTTCCCCTTTACACTCAAAGATAAAGCTTTATATTGGTTGAGGACGCAGGCGGAAGGTACATTCACTACTTGGGATGAGTTGGCTAGCGCCTTCGTTGACAAATTTTACCCGACATCCAAGACGATGAAGATACGGAGTGCTCTCATGTCCTTTAAGCAAGGACCGCAGGAGACCCTATACGAGGCATGGGAGCGCTTCAAGGATTTACAGCATCAATGCCCCCATCATAGTATAGAAGATTGGGAGCTTGTTCACAGTTTTTACAATGGACTCCAACCGGTATAGGGAAATATGCCCTCAGATCATTTGTATTTGATGCAAATGATAATTTAAACCTAGATAGGGAATAATTTGCATATGATGCAAAAGAGATTAAATGTGTCTTAAATAGTTTAAGACTATATTTAATTAAATAAACATGTTGAAAAGGTTACCTAGATGACAGGATCGTCCCGCTCTAAACGCAGGTTCAAACCGCGTTGTTACGCCTATTTGACTGAGGCCCGAAAGACCCAAGCCCAGAGGCCCAACCGCCGGTCAAGAGCCCATCTGTGCACTCAGGCCCACTCGATAAGGCCCTATGGGGGACCCCCCCCCCCCCCCCCGCATGTCGATCCGACCCGGGCCCGGTAACGCGCCGGTCACTCGCCCACTCCTGCGATAATCGCCCCCTCGATCCCGCTACCACTTAATGGCAGTTATAGGGAGGTGCGAGCATGGCGCAGGGAGCGGCGATCGGGGGGCGGATCGAGGGGGCACGATTGAGAGCGGGCGAGCGACGTGGGTCGGGGGAATCACGGCGGAAGTCTATAAAGGGGCTAGGAGGACGACAGGACAGAGGGACCGCATCTCAGGTATCTAAAACCTAAGGTACTCCATCAACGACCTAGTTCCCCCATCACATCTCCTTCCTCCCCCGCTCGCACCGCGAGACGCCGTTCCGATCTCCTCACGAGTCGAACCGTCTCAGCCGGGCCTCCTCTTTCAGATCTCTGTCTGACTTAGGCATCGGAGGGGATTTGGCCGGAACCAAGGTCCGGCCCCCTGACGAGCGTTCTCATTTACGCAGGAGGCCAGCTGATCATCGGGCCGAGGCTTCCCCTCGCCCCTCGCCGACCACACACCCAGCTGGACGAGTGAGGCTTCCCTTCACCGTCCGACTGCCGAGGCCGAGCGCAACCTACCGAGGCCCAGCGTCTCGACCCGGGCCGAGGCTTCCCCTCGCCCTTCACCGAACACGCATCTAGCTGGACGACTAAGGATACCCCTCGTCGTCCTAACTCCGAGGCCGTGCTCGTCCGTCCGAGGCCGAGCGTCTCAACCAGGGCCGAGGCTTCCCCTCGCCCCATCTGCACCGACTCGAAGCCCCCGAGGGACCCAAGTGGGCCCATTGACCACGTTGACCGGGTTCTCCATGGTCAACGCTTTGTAGTGAGAAAACACTCTGAAACATCTGGCGCCGTCTGTGGGAACGAACTGTCCCACGAAGAAACAAACCACATCAGCGATGACGGTATCTCCCCCATCTCAGCGAAAGGGGGGCAAGGCCCTGACGCGAGGCGACAGGGCCCGCCATCGTTGGCAAGAATGGGCGCGGGCCCGACGCAAGGAGGTTCGTAAGGAGGGGGCTGGGAGGCCCTCCCCGTCCCCACCGGTCGGGAGACCGAGTGCATCCGTAATGGCGCGCAGCTCGGACGTGGCTTTGGTGGTGTCGGTGGTCATAGACACTACCATGGTACGGCGGCTGCTTGTCGACACCGGCAGCTCCTGTGACGTCCTCTTCCTGTCGACCCTGGAAAAGATGGGGCGGCGGAAAGAAGACTTACGACCTCGCTCGGGTCCCGTGGTAGGATTCACGGGTCACTCCGCCCCCATCATCGGCACGATCCATCTCCCGGTAACGCTCGGAGACGCGCCGGACTCGGTGACCCTGGCGGTGGAATTCATCGTATTGGGGATCGGGTCGGAATACAATGGGATCATCGGCCGACCCCTACTCAACGCCGTCGATGCAGTAGTCTCAACCCTCCATCAGACTATCAAGTTCTGAACGCCAGGGGGGATGGGGCAAGTCGAAGGTGACGCGGGTAGACCGAGTATCTGCTATCAACTGGCGGAGGAAGCTCCCGAGGATCGTCTAGCCGACCGGATGGCCGCGCTTGACTTGAGGAGTGGGCCTAGGCCCGCCCCTGCGGAGGAGCAAGAGCAGATCCCGTTCACGGACGTTGAGGGCCGATTCGTCTCGATCGGGAGAGGGCTGAGCCAGGACTTGAGGGATCAGCTGATCGAATGCCTGGAGGCGAACCTGGACATCTTTGCTTGGTCACCGGAGGACATGCCTGGCGTAGACCCCCAGGTGATCGTCTACCAGATCAACGCCGACCCCAACTTCAAGCCGGTCAGGCAGAAGAAGCGTAACCTGGGCGGAGAGAAGATGAAGGCAGCATCCGAGGAAGTAGAGCGTCTCCTTGATGCCGGCTTCATACGAGATGTCTGGTACCCGGAGTGGCTGTCGAACGTAGTGATGGTCAAGAAGACCAACGGGAAGTGGCGAATGTGCGTGGATTTCAGCGACCTCAACAAGGCCTGTCCCAAGGACAGCTACCCCCTGCCGCGCATCGACCACCTGGTGGACAACGCCTCGGGGTACGAGATGCTTAGCTTCATGGACGCCTACTCAGGGTACAATCAAGTCCAGATGGACCCCCGGGACGAAGAAATGACAGCCTTCACGACGGACCGGGGGACTTACTGCTACAAGAAGATGTCCTTTGGCTTGAAGAACACAGGGGCCACCTACCAGAGAATGGTCAACAAGGTTTTTAGCTCCCAGATCGGGAGGAACCTGGAAGTCTACGTCGACGACATGCTTGTCAAGTCAAGGCGACCAGAAGACCACATCGCCGACCTGCGGGAGACCTTCGAACGGTTGCGGCGACACCACATTCGACTCAACCCCGCGAAGTGCACGTTCGGGGTAAGATCTGGCAAGTTCTTGGGATTTATGATAACTAACCGTGGCATTGAGGCTAATCCTGACAAGATCGAGGTGCTGTTCAACATGCGTGAGCCGACGACGATCAAAGAGCTGCAGAGGCTGAACGGGCGCATCGCAGCCTTGGGGCGATTCCTTTCCAAATCGGCGGAAAGGTCGCTCCCCTTCTTCAAGGTCCTGAGGAAAGCGATCGCGGAACCTTCAGACAATAGGAAGATGATACTGTGGGACGAAGACTGCTCCAGGGCGTTCGGAGACCTCAAAGAGTATCTCCGCAGCCCACCTCTCCTGTCCAAGCCACGGGAAGGGGAGTCGCTGAGCCTTTACCTGGCGTGCGCGGAGGAAGCTGCGAGTTCGGTGCTGATCTGGGAAGACGGTGGGGTGCAGTGGCCGGTATATTACACGAGCCGGATCTTGAAGGGGGCGGAGGTGCGATACTTGCCCATGGAGAAACTGGCGTACGCCCTCGTCCTCTCGGCACGAAGGCTCTGACGCTATTTCCAGGCCCACACCATACTGATCCTGACCGACTCACAGCTGGAGCAGAACCTCAAGAGATTCGATCGAATGGGAAGGATGCTAAACTAGGGAGTGGAACTGAGCGAGTTCGACCTCCGGTTCAAACTGCGCACGGCCATCAAAGGGCAGGCTCTGGCTGACTTCATCGCCGAATGCACAACGGAAGGAATTGGCCCCCCGGAGGAAGAAGACCCAGCGACGGTAATTGCTCAACCCTTGTCCTTTCTTTCGGCTGACCACTTCCAGCCAGGAGATCCAGGAGCGTGGATAGTCCATGTTGATGGGTCGGCCACACAGTCAGGAGGCGGGGCTGGGATTGCAATCCGATCTCCGGAAGGGAACATTGTGGAATACGCGTTGCGGTTCGAGTTCCCAGCCACGAACAACGTGGCGGAATACGAAGCGGTGATCAACGGCCTGAGGCTGGCCCTGGAGCTCGGGGCCGAGTCCGTCCGCCTCCTCAGCGACGCGAAGCTCATTGTCAACCAACTCTTGGGGAGTTACGAGGCATGGGAGGAGACGATGCAGAGATATCTCCCTGTCGCCAGAGCGGCGATGTCCAAGTTCAAGAACGCGGAAGTCTTGCACCTCCCGCGATCAGAGAATGCGCGGGCAGATGCGTTGTCGAAGCTGGCCTCGTCCTCGCCAAAGGAGCTGGGCCGCACCATCTACGTGGAGAACCTGCAGTCCCCCAGCACGGAGGAGCACAAGGTGATGGCAATCGACCAAGAACCCACCTGGATGGACCCGATCATCCGGTACCTCACTCATGGGGAGGTGCCGACCGATGGGGAAGAACACCGAACCCTGGAGAGAAAGGCGCTCCGATACGTGATCCATGAGGGAACGCTCTACCGGAGACGCTGGACCAAGACGGATGTCCTCCCATACTTGAAGTGCATCGGACCACAGGAAGCTGACTACGTCCTACGGAAGGTGCACGACGGGATCTGCGGGAATCACCATGGGGGCAAGATGGTCGCACAGAAGATCTTGAGGCAGGGGTACTACTAGCCGACCCTGGCCCAAGATGCAACAAGCTACGACCAAAATGCCAAGAATGCCAGAGGTATGCCCACCACATCTCGACTCCCCCGTCAGAGCTCATCCCTATCGTGAGCCCCATCCCCTTTGCGAAATGGGGGCTCGACATCCTCAGACCGTTTAAACCGGGACGAGGGCAGCGGAAGCATCTGATTGTGGCGGTAGACTACTTCACCAAGTGGATCGAGGCCAAACCGTTGGCCACCATCACGTGGAAGAAAGCAAAAAGCTTCGTATGGAATTCCATCATCTCCAGATTCGGAGTGCCATGGGCCATCGTCACAGACAACGAGAAGCAGTTCGACTCCGCAGGGTTTAAAGATTTTTGCGAGGAATGGGGAATCAAGCTTCTCTTCGCCTCTGTAGCGCACCCCCAGACCAACGGAATGGCGGAAGCGGCCAACAAGTGCATCATAGAGCCCCTCCGGAAGAAAGTGAAAGACGCCAAAGGGAACTGGCCAGAAGAGCTCCCCGGGATACTCTGGTCATACCGGACGACCCACAAGGAGGCCACTGGCGAGACCCCGTTCATGCTCACCTACGGGGCCGAGGCGGTGGTACCGGTCGAATTGGGCGAAGAATCTCTCCGCCTCAAATACTTTGACGAAGACAGGAACTCGCAGGGACTGGGGCTCAGCCTGGAGCTCCTCGGGAGCGACGGGAGCAGGCACTGGCCACCATCATCCGCCAGAAGCAGAAGGTGGCCCGATACTACAACGCTCGGGTGCGGGGAAGAAGCTTCCACCTTGGGGACCTGGTCCTCCGGAAAGAGGGCTTCAACACTGATACAGCTCGCAAAGGGAAGCTCGCAGCTAGATGGGAGGGACCCTACAAAGTCGTTGAGGTCCTCGGACCCGCAGCCTACCGACTAGCTGATATGGAGGGGAGGATTCTCACTCACACTTGGAATGCGGAACATTTACGCAAGTACTTTCAATAGATGTATCGTTTCCTATGAAATAAATTTATTTTGAATTCATTCCTTTCCAGATAAAGCAAAAAGATATACAGAGAGGCGCACGAAGAGGCCGAGGGGCATTCCCATCCCTCATTTTTCTCCGGGGGCACCGGTGGAGCCACAGGCTGGCAGCCCACTAGGGTCTCCCCCTTACTCCGTTCGACGTCAGGGTACATCCGAAGGTCCTCGAAGTTGACCCCCGAGAGTGGGAACTTATTTTGGATCTCGGACTGACACCGGGCGAAGCCCTTCTCGAACGCCTCCGATAAGGCGATCTCAACAAAGGAGGTGGCATACTCCGCCACAGCATCCTGAGCGATCCTGGCCGGATCCACCTCCTCCAGCCCACGCATCCGGGCCTCTAAGGTCTCGATCTGGCGTTGGTGCTCCGCCTTCTCCTTCTCGATCTCCCGGGATTTCTTGCCAAGCTGGGCAAGAAGGACCCTCGCCTGCTCCTCCGCCGCTTCCAGACGATCGGAGAGCTCCAAGGTCTCGGAGGCAGTAGCAGGGTTGGGGACCTGCTCGGCTCCTCCAGACGTGTCGGCGCCTCCCAAAAGCTTGGCGAGACGCACCTCGGCCTCCGACTTTGCAGCCAGTGCCAAGGCTCTCTCTCGGTCCGCCTCCTCCAGGGTAGAGGACAGCTCAGTTACACGGGAATCCAAGGACTGGACCCGCGCTTCCTCTAACTTACCTGCCTCCCCCGTCTCGCCGGGGGCCTCAGGGCCCCGCCCGGCATCGGATTTGGCTTTGGGAAAAGCCGCAAATTGGCGCCTCATTGAGAGGCCCACCGAGGACAACTGCACCAAAGCAACGAAGGTAAGACAGCAAAAGCAGCTGGAGAAAGGGGGGACAAGCAGAGACACACTACCTGTTGACCAGCCTGGATCACGAAGGTGGCCAAACAGTCACCTCTGACTCTGTCCAACACCACCTGATCGGGAGGGAGACAACAGTTCTCGGCCACTCGAGCGGCGGCTCCGCGGCTCGAAAACACCGACTCCTTCTCCCCCACTGGGAAGCGTGGACGAAGAAGACCCTCCCTTGACGAAGGGAACTCGCCAGGAGCGGAGCGGAACACGCCAAGATACCGACTGTAGGCATCAGGGAGAGAACCGTCCGGGAGAGGTGAAGGGCCGACCCACGGCCAGGCAACCTCAACGGGGGCGGGTTGAGGTCGATCAGTAGTCGGCAGGACCTCAACCCCCTCGACCCCCTCACGGACCCTCTTGGAAGACCCCAGCAAGGGAAGAGAGGGAGATGACACCATCTTCCTCTTTGAGCCTCCGGTCGCGGTCCCGACCCGCTGCTTCTTCCGGACCTCCAGCACATGATCCCTTCTGCGCGAATCCGGATTTGGGACCTGCACGAGAGCGCTGGCGGGAGAGGGACCAAGAGGGAATCCACCTGCACTCAAAGAAGAAATGAGAGACAGAGCAGGACCCGGACGACCTCGAAGGGCAAACGCTCGGAGAAGCTTACCTAGGGGCCATACCGTCTTACGCAAGTTGCGGTCACTAAAGAGGACGTCGATCGAGCGCTCCCTCGCAGGAATCGCCAGCATGTCCTTCGCCGTCTGCTGCTCGGCGGCCGTCGGCTCACCCAGATCGAGGATGACGGCACCGGCCGCCTCCCACCGAACCGGGAAGGGTACACTCGACGGGAACATGACAAACACGTATTCCCCCTTCCAGCGTTTCAGGGAGCTCGGCAGCCCCAGCACCACGGTCATCTTCGGGCGGGCGCTGATGTAAATCCACGCCCCCGATCGGTGGTGGCTCAGGCGGTAGAACTGGACAAAGAGGCGAAGAGAGGGCGCCACTCCCTTCAGCATGCAGACAACGATGAACCCGACGAGGAGCCCGATGGCGTTGGGACAGAATTGACACAGGCACACGTTGTGGGCCTGAAGGAACTCAACGATAAAAGGATGGAGCGGGAAACGAAGCCCGAAGTGGAAGCACTTCTCATATATTCCAATCTCGTTGGGGCCAGGAAAGCAGATCCGCTCGTCAGCCCCGGGGGCACTAGCCGAGTAAGGCGGAAGCAGGTAGGCGGAGCGCATGCTCCCGATGGCGGTGGCACAGATCGACGAAGGCCACGACAAGACCTCTGGGGCACCCCTGAAAGATCATCCCCGTACTGACGAATCGCCGAAGGAGGGCCACCCGCCAGACCTGGAGCCGCGTCGCGCTCCGACCGACCCGAACCCGTGGCAGAGGAAGACGACATGAGGCAGAGCTCGGGCAGAATAGGGATCAGCACAAAGGAGAAAACGAAGGGATGGCGGCTCACGAATCCCTCGGATTCTCAACTTAAGACGACCCCGCGAACGGTGGGGATAAGCTTGCAGCTACAACGTGGCAGCATCAGAGGACCGAAGGCGCTTCGGAGCCCGCGCCTTAAAAGTATCGAACGGGCCAACTCATGATGACGACTAATAAATGAGTCAGCATCGACTGGCGAGCCTGTCAAGGTCGGTGGAAGTCACATCGGCCGAGCCGGACCGGCCAAAGCCTACCGACCCGACCGATGGGGGCAATTGTTACGCCTATTTGACTGAGGCCCGAAAGACCCCAGCCCAGAGGCCCAACCGCCGGTCAAGAGCCCATCTGCGCACTCAGGCCCACTCGATAAGGCCCTATGGGGGACCCCCCCGCATGTCGATCCGACCCGGGCCCTGTAACGCGCCGGTCACTCGCCCACTCCTGCGATAACCGCCCCCTCGATCCCGCTACCACTTAATGGCAGTTATAGGGAGGTGTGAGCATGGCGCAGGGAGCGGTGATCGGGGGGCGGATCGAGGGGGCACGATTGAGAGCGGGCGAGCGACGTGGGTCGGGGGAATCATGGCGGAGGTCTATAAAGGGGCTAGGAAGACGACAGGACAGAGGGACCACATCTCAGGTATCTAAAACCTAAGGTACTCCATCAACGACCTAGTTCCCCCATCACATCTCCTTCCTCCCCCGCTCGCGCCGCGAAACGCCGTTCCGATCTCCTCACGAGTCGAACCGTCTCAGCCGGGCCTCCTCTTTCAGATCTCTGTCTGACTTAGGCATCGGAGGGGATTTGGCCGGAACCAAGGTCCGGCCCCCTGACGAGCGTTCTCGTTTACGCAGGAGGCCAGCTGATCATCGGGCCGAGGCTTCCCCTCGCCCCTCGCCGACCACACACCCAGCTGGACGAGTGAGGCTTCCCTTCACCGTCCGACTGCCGAGGCCGAGCGCAACCTACCGAGGCCGAGCGTCTCGACCCGGGCCGAGGCTTCCCCTCACCCTTCGCCGAACACGCATCTAGCTGGACGACTGAGGCTACCCCTCGTCGTCCTACCTCCGAGGCCGTGCTCGTCCGTCTGAGGCCGAGCATCTCAACCAGGGCCGAGGCTTCCCCTCGTCCCATCTACACCGACTCGAAGCCCCCTAGGGACCCAAGCGGGCCCCTTGACCACGTTGATCGGGTTCTCCACGGTCAACGCTTTGTAGTGAGAAAACACTTTGAAACACGCGTCAAAAACAGAGTCCAAATGCACAAGTTATAGCCAAAACAAGTCAGCCCAAACTGTTGGACTGAAACCAGCAAAAATGGAGGCCCACCAAGCCCGAATTTTCTGGTTAGGGTTTTTTGAAACCTAGGATTTTCTTGACGGCTACGTTTCTAAGAGAAGCATGACTTTTGGCTAACTTTGGACAATTGTTTGAATGGTCAAACGGACTCGGATTGACGAGCCGTTTTTCCCTACGCGTTCACCGTTGAACCCTCTTCGATTTGGTAGGTTGTACCAACATTGAAGCTCAACGTTGAGGGAGTTAAAATTCGAGGAAGTTTGCCCTTTGTGAAAGGCAAACTAACTTGATTTAATTAATCCCAAATTAATAGTCCCACCTCGGTTGTGGAGAAAAGGGGATAGTCAGCCGCCTCTATAAAGAGAGGCCCTCCCCCTTCCTCATAACTCGTCCCAAGCTCTAGACTTGAGCGGCTCTCATAAATGTTGGAGCACGCTCGGATCTAGGCTTAAATTAATATTTCTCCTCTCTTTATAAATTTCTGCCTTGCTCCTGAGGGCTCTAGCAAAGCTGCAAAGGAGTTCGGATTCAGATCCGAAATCTAGGTGGAGGTTTCACTCGCGTGTAAATTTCTGGAGCAAGTGGTTGGCTCGGCAACCAGAAGTTGCTGACCTCGGCGCAAGCGGTTGTTGGGATCGTAGCGGCTAATGCGGGAAGGGCAATTGATTGCCTTCGGTAACACTTTTGCTGCAAGGCAAGAGTTACGGGTATGTTGAGTTTTCTCAACCGTAGTTTTAATTAATGTGCATTATTTTAATTGCAGTAGCTACAGTAGTTAATTAGATAGTAGTATCCTCAGGGGTTGGTCTGGACCCAACCCCGGGATAGTAGCATTTTCTTGGCTTGGGTTTTATGCTGATAGGGCTAGTTTATATAAAATGTTTATATAAATTTTTCCTCTTTATTTTCGCTTCGGCTGCGTTATTTTGTGCAAGGTTGTCTGGCCTTCGCTCTCAAGTAGGGCGAAGGACGGACAATGCACTAGTCGAAAGAGAACCCTTGGACCTCGAAAACCCTTCAGTGGTATCGGAGCCATGCTACATAGACTATCTATATACTGCTTTTATGAAATGCATGTGATTAAAACTTGAAAGTTTTCTATGCATTTTTTCTAACTATGCGATGGTTTTATGCATTAAAACTTGTAGTTAGTCTTGCACTAATTATATGTTGGTTTTCAAATTTTTCGAAAATTGTTTTTGAAAACCAAGATTAGATCTTTTTTAATTATGTGATAATTAATGACTTTATGTTTCTTTTGCTTTTATTTGATAATTGCTAAAAGAAAGACTTGTTGGGTTAGCCATTAAAATTCATTTAAATCTCTAATTTGATTAAATTTAAATGACTAGCTTTGGCTATGTTTTAAAATATTGTTCACAATATTTTAAATAACACATCCTAATGAATGATTAGGATTGACCCTTGTTAGTTGAAACAATTTTGATGTGATTTATTAAAATCTTATAGTTGATAGGATTCTAATAAAAGTTATGAAACACATCCTAATAATTTTGAATTATAGGTTATAACTAGTTGATAGGATTAACTAGTTAAATAAATCATAACAACCAGATTAAATCAATATAACACATTTTTATCATTCGCACTTTCAATGGAGAATGGTATGGTTAGGTAGTTAGGGAAGGTGTTGTGGATCGACTCAGCTTTGCTGGGCGCAAGTGATCCTGCCCGGCCCTAACCCTGGTCATGCCCGCTTGTACTGCAAAGTTGCTAATAATAAAATGTGTTAGCTTTGGTTATATCTAGTCAATGCGTTATAAATATTATTAAGATTAATTCGTATCCCTCCTTGATTTTGGAGCTTGGTAACTCAAAGAAGACAATTATAGTTGTTGAGTCTCCTCAAGCTATGACATGTTTTTCTTTAAGGAACAAACTCCAACATACATGTGATGTAGTCTAGACTTGACCCAAATCGATACGTCGGGTCTCCTCGAGCATCGAACTAAGTCAAATCTGGACACGAAATCAAGGGTCTGACTAGACCAGTCATTATGATTTGTTGAGTCTCCTCAAGATCATAAGTGACTGTGGGTAAAACTCGAAAGGAAGTCACATGTGATATGATTGACTAAGAGTTAGTCTACCAATCATGGAACCAATCAACTTGTTGAGTCTCCTCAAGGTTGTGAGGTTCAGGATGATTAGATCCCTCTTTCACTATATTTTAAATATTAAAATTCGTTCATTTCAGAGAATGATCGTAAAATAGTGGGAGACCATAGTTAATTAAAAACCATATTAACTATATTATTTTATCATGAATTACACTAAATTTATTCTATGTCTTTTGCAGCATGAAATCGAATATGAATCTTATCCTGAATAATAAATTGACTGGTTTAAATATTGATTGCTTAGAAAACTCTAGGCTTAACGGAGAGAAGAAAGGACATATTGATGTCTCGACTTCTAAGGTATTAGTTATACAGAGTATAGTCCTTTCTGTAACTTCTAACGCATGGGTATTGGATACTGGTGCAGGTACTCATATTTGTAATTCTTTACAAGGTATGAGCACATTTAGAAACATAAGAAAAGACGAAATAGTTCTTCAAGTCGGTAATGGAGCTAATGTAGCTGCTAAAGCTGTAGGAGACCTAAAGCACACCTTGGCAAACGGTGCCACATTGTTTTTGAACAATGTTATTATATACCAAATTTCCTATGCAACGTTATTTCCATTTCGGCTTTGGCCAAAGACGGATATAAATTTACCATTGATGAATCTGTTATGAACATTTTCTTTAATGATAAATTGCTGGGATTTGGAACAATGAATAATGGTGTATACACTCTGTCTAATGACGTTGTGTTAAGTGTTAACACACGAAAACGTAAGGAATCTAGTTTTAATGAAACTTTCCTTTGGCATTGTAGACTAGGCCATATCGAAGAAAAAAGACTTAGCAAGTTGCATAAAGAGGGGTCTCTTGACCTCTCGAATTATGAGTCGTTCGACACTTGCGAGTCTTGTCTCAAAGGTAAAATGGCTAAAACTCCCTTTGCGGGTCAAGGGGAAAGAGTTAGTGAACTCTTGGGTCTAGTACATTCTGATGTATGTGGACCAATGTCTACTTTAGCGAAAGGAGGTTATTCATACTTTGTTACATTTATTGATGATCACTCTAGGTTCATACATGTGTTCTTGATGAAACACAAGTCTGATACATTTGAGCGATTTAAAGAGTATCGTAACGAAGTTGAAAAATAGACGGGCAAAAGTATTAAAATTCTTCGATCTGATCGAGGAGGAGAATACTTGAGCCATGAATTCCTTGCGCATCTAAAAGAGAATGGGATTCTCTCTCAGATCACTCCTCCTTACACACCTCAACATAATGGTGTGTCAGAGAGAAGGAATCGTACCTTGTTAGACATGGTTCGATCAATGATGAGTGACTCTGAGTTACCTATCTCCCTTTGGGGCTATGCCCTAGAAACTGCTACCCATATCCTTAATAGAGTTTCATCTAGATCCGTGCCAATGACACCA
Organism: Scilla litardierei; assembly: GCA_030789695.1. Taxonomy (NCBI): domain Eukaryota; kingdom Viridiplantae; phylum Streptophyta; class Magnoliopsida; order Asparagales; family Asparagaceae; genus Scilla; species Scilla litardierei. The sequence continues at coordinate 46,880,824 of CM061142.1, forward strand.
TATGAGATATGGAACGAGAAGAAACCAAACCTTAAGCATATTAAGGTATGGGGTTGTCCTGCGTATGTCAAGAAGCTTAATCCAGATAAACTGGAGGATAGATCTGTTATGTGTAGATTCATTGGGTATCCCAGTCACTCGACGGGACACATTTTCTATCACCAGGAACAACAAAAGATTGTTGTGTCCAAACACGCCACCTTTCTTGAAAAGGAATTCCTTGTGAAGGTGTCTAATGGCGAGGTAATAGAACTGGACCAAAGTCTAGAGACTGAATCAACACATGAATAGATCGCGGAACCAGTGGGAGAGGCAGAGCCTAATGCTCCTGAAGCAATTATTAGGAAGTCAAATAGGATTCCTCGAGCTCCAGAAAGATACTACGGATTTCTCGTAGATGGAGGAGTTGAGGATAGCATCTTAGTTGAAGATGATCCTATTAGCTTCCAAGAAGCCATTCAGAGTAAAGACTCTAAGAAATGGCTGGATGCAATGAAATCTGAGATGGATTCCATGCACATTAATAAAGTTTGGACTTTAGAGAATGTGCCCAAGGGAAGTGTTCCTATTGGCTGCAAATGGATCTTCAAAAGGAAGATCGGTGCAGATGGAAAAATAGAAACATACAAGGCTAGACTTGTTACGAAAGGTTATCGTCAGATTCTAGGTGTAGATTATGACGAAACTTTCTCGCCCGTAGCCATGCACAAATCCATCCGGATCGTACTCACTGTTGCTGCCTATCACAACTACGAAATCTGGCAGATGGATGTAAAAACTGCATTTCTAAATGGTGATTTAGAAGAGCATATTTACATGTCTCAGCCGGAAGGTTTCAAAGTCAGTAGGAGCAAAGGGAAAGCGTGTAGACTGCATAGATCCATTTATGGATTGAAGCAGGCATCCAGGAGCTGGAACATCCGATTTGATAATACGGTCAAAGAGTTTGATTTTATTAAAAATGAAGATGAGCCATGCGTTTATAAGAAAACCATTGAAAAAAATTTAGTCATCCTCGTACTTTATGTTGATGACATTCTCTTAAAAGGTAACAACATACCAATGTTGAAGTCCGTTAAGGATTGGTTATCAACTTACTTCTCCATGAAAGATTTGGGAGAAGCATCCTACATACTAGGTGTGAAGATCTATATAGATAGATCTAAATGGATGCTAGGACTCTCCCAATCTAGGTACATTGATACTGTGTTAAAACGGTTTAACATGGAAAACGGTAAAGGTGGGTTTATACCCGCAAATCACGGAATAAGTCTTTCTAAGAAGATGTCTCCAAAGACTGACTTGGAAAGAGAACGCATGAGCAATATTACATATGCTTCGGCAGTTGGATCGATCATGTATTCCATGATATGTACCAGACCTGATGTCGCTTTTGCACTAGGTGCAGTAAGTCGATATCAGTCTAACTATGGAGAAGAACACTGGAAAGCAGTCAAGACGATTCTCAAGTACTTGCGAAGAACAAGAGATCTAGTTTTGATTTATGGAAGTGAAGAACTCAAGATTGAGGGCTTCACGGATTCAAGCTTTCATAGTGACGTAGATGACAACAAATCAATTTCAGGATACATTTTCACTCACAACGGATGTGCAGTGAGCTGGAGATGTTCAAAGCAAGATACCGTTGATGATTCAACTATGGAGGCCGAATATATAGCGGCCGATGCAGCAAAGGAAGTTGTCTGGATTAGGAAATTTGTGAGCCAGCTAGGAGTGGTGCCTACTGTTATAGATCCAATACAGTTGTATTGTGATAACAATGCCACAATGAGCTTGGTCAAAGAACCCAGATTCCACAAGAGATCCAGACACATTCTTTGAAAATATTACTTGATACATGACATTGAGAGGAGGAAGGACATAGAAATCCTCAGAGTCTCGTTTGAAGAGAATTTAGCTGATCCATTTACAAAGGCCCTTACACGTGATCGTTTGGAGAAACTAATGTGTAAAAGCGGTATGAAATACCATAAAGAGTGGGCCTTGTAGTGAGTGGTAGATGTTTTGAGAGTTGTATGCCTATGAGGCACATTGTCTTGAAAAACATCTTATTCATGAATAAAATAAATTTATTTGTATCACATTATCTTTGTGCATTTGTGATATCTTAAATACTTAGATAATTTCCTTAGACTTATAGCAAGGTATACACTTATCTTGATGCAGATCATGATTATGAGAAAGTGTTTTTACCGATTGGAGCTTAAAGTCTTAAACAGGTTCGTGGTCATTGATGTGTCAAGAAGAGGATATCGACACATCGATAAGACCTTTGTGTCTTTGTATTCACTATGGATTAGTAACGATGAACTCGTAATCGTTTGACTTGGTGAAGTCAGAAACAAGACACAGGTGCTCATTAGAGGATGAGTTCACTGAATGACTCATAAAAGGTTATCATTTGGTTAAACTTAATTTAAAATTTCAATGATAACTTTTAGTGATGATAGGCAAGTTGGTCCTATGACTTGAGGACATTGAACAAACCTGCATGTGAATAGTGTCACTTAGATCATCTTCCTAGCTTCATGGCTTTACTTGTCGAAAGGATTTTGGTTGGGTGGCACTTGAAGCGTGTGAGGGGAGTTGTCTCTAAGAAAGGATTCATCTCTCTCATTAAGGAGAGTTAGTGTTGTATGTGTTGGTTCGGTGCTTTAGTGAAAATCTTTGATCAAAGTATGTTGAAAGAAGTTAAACAAGTATTTAACTAAAGACCGATGTAACTAACCAGTTTCAAGTTGGTGGGGTTGACATGTTACCATACCCTAAACTTGAATAAACAACATAGTCTTGACGAAAGGATTAAAACTGCGGTATTCATCACGGACACAGTCTTGGTGGTCCCGACGATTTTTAGTAAATGGGTCAACCACATAATTATGATGCCGAAACAGGGACGGAAACTACTGCTCGTGGTCACTACCGTCTAGGGTCACGAACCCAAACCTGTAGTAGGGTCAGGCTGTAGGGTCTCACACAGAGTGCGATCTTCGTCTAGTAATAGGTAGAAATTAGTTAGGGATAATAATTTGCATTTGATGCAAGGGACAAAGTATTGCAAAAGATGTTTGCAATAGTCTCCAGCATTCGGGATAAATGATCCAGAGTGCAAGTGGGAGATGTAGGGAAATATGCCCTCAGATCATTGGTATTTGATGGAAATGATAATTTAAGCCTAGATAGGGACTAATTTGCATATGATGCAAAATAGATTAAATGTGTCTTAAATTTTTTAAGACTATATTTAATTAAATTGTAACGACCCGCTACCGGGGGCCCGTTACTTTTTGATATTTGCGCAGGTCCTGCAAGTTACCAGTGAAACCAAAATAGCCACGATGCAGAGATGTACAAAAATACTCAAATAGTGTCTAATTATTACAATCCATACTGTACAAGATGTCCCAACAGATATACATGAAAGAAGAAAAGTACATAAGTGAAAATAACTCTGGAAGCTACGGTCGAATTCTGGCGCTATTAGCTCAGGAGCATCTACTTCCATATATACGTCGTCTGCGGTGCCACGAAGATGGAACCGTATGTAAGTCACAATAATTCTAAGTATAGAAAAGAAGCAGTGCACAAGTATGACAAAAGTAACTACGTACAAGCAGACCAGAGTGAAAAGTATAGTACTGAGCACCAACGGTACATAACTGAGTAGTAAAAGTAAATGAAACTGAAATGAGAGAATAACTGTACTGTGGTAGAGCAAGTGTAAATCAGGCTAAGTAAGTGAAACATGCTACCGGTGTAGCTAAAAGTACGGCAGGTAAAGTACTGGTGACTGTACAAGTGTAGTAAGTAACGTGCATGGAACGTGTAAAGTAAAGGTGACGGTGCAGAAGTGCGTAAAGTAAAAGTGACTGTGCAAAAGTAACTACACTACGTGACTCAAGTCGGAGAGTACAATATGTGACCATCGAGTTCATCTCTTGCCTGGGCGCGACCCAGACGAATGCCGAAAACACAGGCAGCTAGACAGGATGCTGACACGGGCAGCATATTTTTGTTTGTCGAAACACAGGAAGCTAGACATGATTGCCAAAAACCCAGGCAGCTAGACATGATTACCAAAACCCAGGCAGCTAGACATGTAGATTGAACTCCAGTCACTCCCGCACTCTCTCCAAATATGAGTTACCCCAAAAACCCCAGTGAAGTGTCAAGTGCTCTATGTACATATTCTTTCATGATGTCCCACGAGATGTTCTGCACGATATTTCACAAGATATTCCACAAGTTATTTCACAAGTCATTTCACGAGATATTCCACGAGATATTACACAAGTTGTTCCACAAGTCTTTCTACGAGATATATCACATTCTGTTATCAATTTCTTGTTTACGATGATAGTTAAACTAGGACCACTGGTTGACTTTCTTACCAGAAAATAAAACAAGGTGGATGCTAAGAATTTGAGGATAAAGACAAGTCCAACAAACATGGAATACAAAAATTGTTGGTTTAAGGGTGGTAGTTTCGTTAGCACACAATTTACCCAAGTTGATGGTTGTGTGTTACAACCACCAAAGTTGAAAGTTGGCAAAGTAATCTGTAGTTGATTACTTTTCCTATTAGTTTAGGTCTCTAGTTCGGTTCAAGTCAAATAGCAGTTCTGAGGCTATAGGTAGAGTTCCTAAGTACATACGAGGACACTAACTAATTTTCTAATTTTAGAATTAGTCATGACTTACGGATTTCGAGATCGACGTAGCAATCCGAAACTGAATCTAAGGCTTCCACGGAAGCTGATGCACAAGAATTTGTACCTGCAAAACACAAGAACAATCGGTTACAAAACACCTATTTTCTACCTATTTAACTTAACGTGTTTGATTTTATAATCGATTGAAACGGTGTTGGAAAGCGTTCTAAATTTTTCTGTAGGCTAGATATGATGAAAATAATTTTATCGTAGGAGGAAATAATTTTCTGAAGCTTACATTAATTTTTATAATTTTTAAGGGCTCAAAAATAATTTAAAACCTATTTTTCAATTTGGGACGTAATTATTCAAACATTTCTTCTGGGTGCAATCGGTATCGGAAATTTGCAAATGAACTTTCAAAATGGCCGTCTCGGACAGTACTTTAACATATATTTTTCTCACATATAATTGTACGTGAAAATAATAAGTTATGGATTTTAAAAAGAAAATAACATATTTAACTTTTAGGCTTAAAAATTAACTTTGGAAAAACTAGGCGTCAGATTGAGATGAAACTAGTGCCATTGGGTCCAGAATGTCATTTCTGATTTTCTAGGCCTAGTCTTATATTTTTCCGGGCCCAATATTTCAAGTTATGGATTTTAAACAATTAAACCCTATTTAATAATTGATTAAATACGAAAATACGAAATAATCTTTGTATTTACAAGTGTGCCATCGCGACTTTACCATGCATCCGATGCCTACGCTCGTCGGAGGGGGGTTTCGCTCGTCGGAGGTGGGGCAGCGTGCGGTCGGGCGGAAGCCGACATCGTCGGTGGCGACTCGGCGGCTTCGTCGGCGTCTTGGGATCCGCCGGAGCACGGGGACTTCGGGTCGAAGGCGTGTGCTCCCGTCGGAGACGAGGCCGGAGCTTGGTGCTACGGGGTAGGCGACGTGGGCGGAGGTTGCTCCGGTGTGGGGGGAAGATCGGAGGTCGAGGGCGAGCTTCGGTGCAGTCGGACGGAGCAGCACGAGGGGAGCTCGACGAAAGTGGGGTTGATGTTGGAGGGAGGCAAGCGTAAGCAACAGCGACGGTGACTGCTTCGCAAGCGAGGCTCACGGCGACGTCGAAGACCCCGTGAGGAGCGGCGAGGGAGAGCTGAGAGTGTGGTGACGCTCTGGTGGCTCATCAGGGCGGAGATGGCATCCGACGTTGCCGTGGAGAGCAGTCAGAGGCGGAGGTGCTCGGTGATACGTCGAAGCACAGCGAGGGCTGCTCGGAGGAGGCGGGAGCTCCCGGTGGCGGCGACTTCGTTGCTGGCGGGGTTTACAGGGTCGAGCGGGCAGTGACAGCGTCGGGGTGGGGAGTTCGAACTCCGGCGATGGGTCGAGGCGATGGGAGGCTCCGGGCGGCTTCTCGGGGAGCTCGGAACGGGGAAGAGTGGAGGAGAGAGGATCGGGGCTTCACTGTCGGAGACGAGGCGGAGGCAACTAGGCGATCGTGGGTTGGGGAATGAGAATGAAAGAGAGAAAGAGGGTTCGGGCTGTGTTGAGTGAATGAGAGGTTGTGTGTTTATTGGAGAGCCCTGTGTTCGAGGGAGAACATGAGGGGAAAATGGGTTCGTTGAAGCGGGCTTCGGGTTTTGGCTGTGAAGAAGAGAGATTAGCGAGGGAGGGGGGATTAAATACTAGTTAGTAATTAATTTAATAATAAGCTAATTAAAACTTAGTTAAGGTTAGGTAGTGTTAGGTATTGGGAATTGACTACGTGTGGAAATTGGCTTGGCAAGTTCCTCGTGGGCTGCCAACGTGGGAGTATGTGAGGGTTAAGGTAAGTGATTAGTAAAAAGTAAAACTCTATTAGTGAAAGTATTTTGTAAAATACAAAAAAACAAAATTACGATTTTGCCCCTACTAGTAAACGTATCCGAAAAATTACGAAAACATACCCATGGGATCGTTTCGTCGCGACGATCCCGAATACGAAGACCGTTTCAGGGTTTGAGCTACGGGGATACTAGTTTGGGCTAAAACGTTTAGAAAGCGGGTTCGCGGGTTCCCTATCGATTTGACTTCAGAAAATTACGAAATTAATGTGAAAAGAACTAATTTATCATAGAAGGATACTGTAAAAGTTTGGAAATGTTTTAATGATGTTTGTATAGAAAATAAATTCATAAAGCCAAAACGGTAATATTTGAAAATGAATTTTTATCAGATCTTTTAAAGGTATTTGGTAAAACACGAACTTGCTAAAATACTTCGTAACTAGCCTGATACTTCAAAATATTTTTATAAGAATTTTTTTTTTGAAACCGGAAAACTCCTGACAAACCATTATAAAATAGTTTAAAAATTGAAAATACGTGAATAGTTGTATTAAAAAAATACGGACCATTACATTCTACCCTCCTTAAAATAATTCCGTCCTCGGAATTTAAAAATCTCTTTTGTTTAAAAATCTCTTTTGAAAATAATCGATGTTATGAAGAAGCTCAAGCAAATAAATGATAGAAGAGATAGTAATATACTAAACTAGGTTGTAAATAACATGAAATATAATGCGATATCACAGCATCAAGAAAACAAGAGATGTTATATTTGAATACATACTATTGACATCACCATAGCTTCCGTAACTAGTTTCGAAACCTAGTATCATCACAATAGTTACTCTGACTTCTCAAGTAGTCGAAAATTAACATGAGATGATAACATCACATGAAAATGAGGGCTCTATTATGATGAAAACATCTGTTCGAACTTGGAACCTGAGATGATAAGCAAGTAGCAAGCTATTTAAACCTCATAAAACGGAAGACCATAAAGTTTATTCGTGCTACTGGTAACTAACTGGGTCTAGCATGTATCGACTAATCCATGGGTACCAACAACATCAATCTCCATAATGCCCAACCACATGCTAACGTCCAAATCAACGCCCAAAGATAAGTACAAGGCCAATACCCAAAGTCGGTACTCACTGTCAGTATTTCTCCCATCAATCTCCATAATATTCCACAATAAGGTAAGATCCAAGCTCTCATCCAGAGCCAAGCACAAGGCCTACATCCAACTTCAACACCCAGGGCCAATATCATACCAATAATCATCGCCATCACTCCTTCCGTAGACCAATACTTGACATTCGCAACACCCAACATCACCCAACAAATGAACAACCAAAAGCACGCTTTCCAGCACACCAGAAGAAGTAGACGCAAAAGGAAGCCTAGATGGGATCTCAATCTGGGTGAGACCCAAGGCAGAGAGCTCAAGAGAAGCCCAAGGATCACGGCTTTCCAAGATCTCAGCCACAGAGCGGTAGCGAAGGTGGCGACGAGGGTCGTCGCCAAGGTCAAAAATCCCAAAACATATCGTTGGAGGGCCATCGGTGGTTGTCGATTTATGGTAGCTGCGACTGCTTGACGTAGTGGGTGTCACCGGAGTAGGGTGGGGTGGTGGAGCTTCAGGTGAGGTCGGAGGAGCTTGAGGTGAAATGGGGCGAGTTCGCTTGGGGAAGAGGCCGGGAGGAAAAGTGTGAGTCGATACGGCGTAGGGGAAACCACGGTGTGGTTTGGTGAGGAAGAAGAGGGGGGTCTTTTAAAAAAAGGGGGCATCGAAATTCGTTGGTAGGGTAGGCAAGGTTAGGCAGGACCGGGGCTCGAGGTGAGAATGAGGACAAAAAGAAATAAAGAGGGGTAAGACGGTAGGTGGAAAAGAGGTTAACTCATGGAGAATTGGGCACAAGAAGAAAGTAGGATCTAGAAGAGAAATACGAGCTCAAAAAGACGCAAACAGCCTACACTTGCACGTCAGGTTTGGCTCGTCTCAAAATCTCTGGCATCATCCTCCAATACTTCTGAGCGTTCTTCGTTTCACTTCCGTTGTCGAAATCGAACTTCTGGTGATCGAAAATCGAATGCTACCCTCCTTAAAATAGACGTAGCTAGAGTTTAAGCGTACTAATTCTAAGAAGGTCAATCGAAAGGTCATCAAGCTAAAGGATGTGTGATGTTGATGAAGATCGATGGTGTTACATAATCACGATTCGCTTTCTTACGGTTCAACGGAACACATCAAGGGAAGTGACTAAGCCAGGATCACTTACCCCAAGTCTAGCAAGGGTGATCCAACAAACTTAGCCAAGCACATTGACCGGATCATGGTCCATTGAAGGAAGCTTATCATTTATACGTGTGCCATCATTAACTGAAGGAAAGGTGATGAAGTGGGTGGATAGTGCAACTTATGAAAACTTACTATAACTGCTAGCAAAAGAGGTTACTATGGAGGGTATAACCAAGAATGGAACACGAGTTCCTAAGCAAGGGTTAAGAGTTCAAAGGAAGTGATGAGGATCAAGGAAGACCTAATGAAGATGGTAATAAGGACGCTTTTACCCGTATGTCGAATACATGTGAACAATCGAGACATCCTGTACTCGAGAGTTCAATTTGAGTATTTTATATTGTACATCTGACGTGCGTTTATATTTCATATATTTGCGCATGTTTTCTTCCGTGTTTCTCCATATTTTACCGCCGTCTTGTATTCGTTTTCTCGTGTTTTCTTATTTTCTTTCACTTTTCCTTGTTTTTGTATATTTGCAGGAACTTACAGCATTTGGGACATAAAACGATGATATCATGAGTCCCCGGAGCAACGGGAGGGATCACGCGTGATCCAGGGGGTCAAACGACCAAGATTGCCACTTTTCAGCCCCCACCCGATCGGTTGGACACAGCCAACCGATCGGGTGATGCACGCGTGCACGACCCGGACTGAAGTTGGAGCAAAGTGTAAAGTCAACCGACCGGTTCGTCGACCGGTTCATCCCAACAAATTTCTCGGGAAGTTGGAGCTTAATTCCAACCGATCGGGTGATATCTCACCCGATCGGTTCATCTGAAGCTGAAGTTTCCCAAACGACGACCCGGTCATGCCACCCGTTCTCCTCTGCGACCGGTTGAAGCTCCCGAAACTCGACGGCCAAAGCAACAAGCGGCTCACCCGATCGGTTGATGTTTCAACCGATCGGGTGGCCTTTTCTTCCGCTTTCGCGCACCGCTGCTCATTCATTGAAGATCTGCTACCATTCCAGAAGGATTTTGGGTGATCTCTTATTTTTCTAGCGTAGGCATCGTCATTAGCTTTCCAACGATAGGTCGCATGCCCAAATCCGATTTTTCTAGATTTTTCTGGAATTTTCTAAGCGCAGCTATGTGCTGAAACTGGCTGCAGTCTGGAATTTCACTTCAACCGATCGGTTGACTTGTCAACCGACCGGGTGAGACCTGTTTCTGCGTATCTGAGCTCTCTGTTTGTTCCACCCGATCGGGTGAGTTTTCACCCGATCGGGTGGGCCTTTTTTGCCAGTTTTGAACCCGACCCAAGAGGGTTTTTGAGGGGTTTTAAATAGGGGTTGGGGGCACGACTTGGAGAGGATTCTCCTCTAGTTTTTAGGGCTTTTTCAGCCCCTTTGTTGGGAGGATTAGGGTAGGTTAGATTAGGTTTTATCTTCTAATAAATCTTGTAATGGATTGAAGACTCAATTGCAAGCTAAGTGTTTTCTTCTCTCATTTTCTATTGTTTTGTGTTGTTTTCATTGTTGCATGATGGTGAACATTTGTATGTCTTTTCTATTGCTTGTTTTTATGTTATTCACCATTGAGTAGTGTTTGATGAACCCTAATACGGGTTAGGGTAGGATTGATGCTTGGAAATTTACATTTGGCTTGGTTGCATGGCATGTGTTCGATGAAATGTGTCAATAGGGATTTCTAGCAATCTGAGTCCAATTCGTACGGCAACACACTAGATGTGTTGGGGATTGGGGTCCGGTTCTTGTCCTGTCAAGATCCGCTTCGATGTATTGCTAGAAATCACATTTGACCTATTTGGCCATTAGGGTTACGCGGGGGTGTTTCATTGTCATCGGCGGGAGAAAGACCGCCTTTGACCGTCGGGCCGAGGGGGAATAAACTTGGCGGTTGACTCCCTAGCCATAGCTCACGCCCCCAGCGTAGACATCGAGTCCTCGCGCGCGGGAGCGGCTTGGACGAAGTGTTGGGAGATATCATTGTGGCCATAATGCTTCCGGTTGCGGAAGGTGTTTATGGACACGGGAGTGCCCACCGTCCGGAACCGGGTAGGCCTAGCGTGCTTGGCACCGACCGGAATATCGGGCCATGGACGCTAGGTACCACCTTTTGGGGCAATGTCTCACCCTGGATCAAGTCAAATGCCAAGTGTCATGAGTGCTCTAGCCCGTGTTAGCGGGGATTCATTTCGTGTCTTTTTCATTTCTTTCTTTTATTTCTACATTCCACCCATATCATCCGCGTAGCTAGCACGCGACCTAGGCGAGGCTAGTAGCCACTCAAGCCATCCACCTCCCTGTGTTCGATATACCCGCACCCTACACTAACCGTGCACTTGCGGTAAAACGATACCGCGCCCATACCGTAAACGGGGCGCCGGTCAAGTTTTTGGCGCCGTTGCCGGGGAGGCGTTCGGTTTGATATTAGCTTAGCTTGGGTTTGTTAGACTACGCATAAAAACACAAAAAAAAAATTTTTGTTTTTTTTAAAAAATATATATATATATTCAATAACCAAGAAATTTTTCCCCCACCATTATATTATCTTTTTGTTATTCTCTTGTACTATTGACGCTCCTCTCTAGTTTTCTTATTTTTGTTGTCCAGGTATCTTTGAAATTGCCATGTGGAGATCAAATTTCGATGCTCAAATGAGAGGCTACAATCCCTATTCATTTTTGGTTTGTGAGACTTGTGGGATGGCGGGGCACGTGTATTATGATTGCCCATATACGCTTGAGAGCCTCCCCCTACACCAAGGCCATACATTTTCCCACAACCATTGTCCGAACACCTCCCATCCATTTCCTCAACCTTATATCCCTCCACCAACACAAGAAGAATCAAGCCTCGTGTCTCTCCTTGAAAGTGCCATGTTTAACCAAGGCCAAATGTTACAAAACTTGATGGTACCAATCACCGAGCCTACACCGAGGAGAGAGGATGAAGGAGAGGATATACCCACTTTCATGGTTGAGACCACCATCTCATCGGCCACCATAGACACATCTTATACCGATGCCCCAATTTTCCCACACTACCACTTGGATGACGAAGCATTTTTTGATGATGATAGTGAGGATGGGGAGATTTCTCTAGGATCTGTGGGAGAGACTTGTCATCTCTATTTGGATACCCCATATGAGTCCTATGAGAGCACCGAGGAGACCACCGAGCTTATGCATACCGGCGAGGAGGATGTGCGTGAGGACGACGACACCACGACCACATACGAGGGGTCCGCTCCACATCCACCTCCACAGCCATCTCTGTCACAGCTTCCTCCTTGGTCGGTGGTCAACCATGAGGATGTCATTCAGGACATCGAGCAGATGGAGGAGCATGAGCATATCGTCGAGGAGGATGTGCATGAGGGCTTGGATACGATCGTCCACTTCATGGAGCCTGAGCCACATCTACCTCTACCGTCACGCTCCACTTCTTCTGCGGCTGAGCATCTACTTGAGCATATTGCCCCTATTCAGGGAGATTTTCATACTCACTCTCACTCCACATTCGAGTCTCGCTTTTCACGTCCTATTTCTTTAGACTCATATATATTTGACACACCATATCTCTCACAGGACACAGGATCGACTTCCCTTGAGGTATGCTGCGGTGTGTCACCACCTGGAGAGCAACTTCACATGGAGAGCGGGTATTTGATCGTCGCTAGCACAGAGGATAGCATACCATTTCCAGGGAGTGTTCGCCACATTTCATATATTTTACCATCATTTATCGGCGACTATCTCTGGGATACATTTATTTTGGGAAATAATTTCTTGCCATGGACTAATGCACCTCGTCCTTTGCAGGTCACATGTGAAAACCTACTAAGGATGCTTGGAGGTGCATTGCTTGGGTCCATTGGCACATGTGGCACATCGTTTCTAGCGGAGCCACAGAAGGAGCAGTTAGAGCAGCTACCTGCCCCACTTCAGATCTTGGATCCGCCTATGCTCAGGTGTATCCTAATCCAGTAGTGTAAAAATTTACCGCTTTCTAGTTTAGATTTGAATAATCTCGCCTCCTCTCATTAGCGAGGGGAGCGTATCTAGGATTTGCTTTTGCATCTTAATAACCCTTCATGTCGTGCCCTTCTATCATTTCACCCCACATCCTCTTCCGAGGAGAACGATCAGACTGTCTCTCCTGCATTCTGATTTCTTTCTTTTCCGATTTTCCCCTAGCATATTTCTGCATCACATTGATCATATCATTTTGCTAACATTGTCATGTTCAGCTTGGGGGAAATCGACTTTTGTGTGCATGTTTTCGTGTGTCGTTGTTGTGTGTTTGTGTCTAGGTGTTCTTTTGTCGTGTTTTATACCTTTTATTTGAGTGTTTCTTTTTCTTTATTTTTTTAGTTTCGCTCATGTGTTTTTCGTGTTTTTCATTTTTTGTGTCGGTGCGTAACCCCCCCCCCCCCCATTTTCATTGCTCTCCCGTATTCACTACTATTGCATTGAGGACAATGCAAGTTTCAGCTTGGGGGAGTCGCACTTCGTGCGTCATTTGTGTCGTTTTTCTTCGTTTTTGAGTCGTTTTCCATCGTGTTTTTCTTTTTCTTCTCTTCTTTTGTCCTCCCTCCTAGAGATGACCCTATATGATGAATTGCCACAAACTGCACACACACACCTAGTATGGCCTAGATAATCACACTCACTAACTCTTGGAAGCCGAATCCCATTGCATTTCACGCTTCGTGGGTCCACTTTGCTTTTATGTGAGTCGTGTGTCGTATCTAGCTTATAGTGTGCTTCTACTTTGTGATGTTGATTTATATACCTACCCTTGGTTGACCCCTAGATTATCATGCTTCGATGTTGAATATGCGGTATTTGCTTCTAATGTCTGCTTCTATATGCATGCTATATATATCGTATACTTCATTTCGCATGTGTCGGGATTCCACAATTAAGGACTAGGATAACCCATTTAGCCCATGCTCTAATTAGCGAGAATAGTTTCCTTTGCCCAAGTGTTTAGATTCCGATTTCTTTTTTGTTTTACTTGGTGCAAATCCCCTCGTCGTGTACCGTTCTCCCACTTGGGAGAGTACACATGTATATATCCCAATATCCAAAAATCCAAAAAAAAAGGAGAAAAGAAAAGAAAAACCCAAGGAGAAAAGAAAAGAAAAGAGAAAAGAAAAAAAAAATATATGTATAGCCAAAAAAATCCAAAAAAAAAATACAAATACCCAAAACCCAAAAATTCCCGTGTGAATATTTTCCTACTTGTCGAGAATAAAGGGAAGGCGAGAATTTGCACCGAGTGTTCTTCTCCACATCATCTCAACCCCCATCGTTTTCGAAAATACTTGGCTTAGGAACTTTTTAGCTATTATCTAGGCTACAGTGTGGTGAATTCCTTAACCCTAGTTGTGGAGTCCCTAACGCATGATATGTTTCGATTCTCTCTCTATTCTCATGCATGCTTGAACCATATATTCACCGCTTAATTCAATTCGAATCGATATTTGGGACATATCTTGGATTTGTGTATATCGAGCTTTATTGCACAATGTAGATAGTGACACCGTTTGCTAGCACACGACCACGCTCGCTCGCGCTTCACCGCGTGAGCCCACGGCACTTGTCTAGACTCGTACTCCTTGGTTTAGTGATGTGATTTGGCGTTCGCTTGCTTGGTGTGTCATTTTTTATTTTGTTGGCCCTAACGGGCGATCTAGGATAGAGAGTTTTATTTTTCTCTCTTTCTCTCTATTTTTTCCCTCCGAGCTCCTACTCTCACTCGTCTTCCTCGAGGACGAGGAAGAGTTCAGCTTGGGGGATTTTGACGTGCGTTTATATTTCATATATTTGCGCATGTTTTCTTCCGTGTTTCTCCGTATTTTACCGCCGTCTTGTATTCGTTTTCTCGTGTTTTCTTATTTTCTTTCACTTTTCCTTGTTTTTGTATATTTGCAGGAACTTACAGCATTTGGGACATAAAACGATGATATCATGAGTCCCCGGAGCAACGGGAGGGGTCACGCGTGATCCAGGGGGTCAAACGACCAAGATTGCCACTTTTCAGCCCCCACCCGATCGGTTGGACACAGCCAACCGATCGGGTGATGCACGCGTGCACGACCCGGACTGAAGTTGGAGCAAAGTGCAAAGTCAACCGACCGGTTCGTCGACCGGTTCATCCCAACAAAGTTCTCGGGAAGTTGGAGCTTAATTCCAACCGATCGGGTGATATCTCACCCGATCGGTCCATCTGAAGCTGAAGTTTCTCAAACGACGACCCGGTCATGCCACCCGTTCTCCTCTGCGACCGGTTGAAGCTCCCGAAACCCGACGGCCAAAGCAACAAGCGGCTCACCCGATCGGTTGATATTTCAACCGATCGGGTGGCCTTTTCTTCCGCTTTCGCGCACCGCTGCTCATTCATTGAAGATCTGCTATCATTCCAGAAGGATTTTGGGTGATCTCTTATTTTTCTAGCGTCGGCATCGTCGTTAGCTTTCCAACGATAGGTCGCATGCCCAAATCCGAATTTTCTAGATTTTTCTGGAATTTTCTAAGCGCAGCTATGTGCTGAAACTGGCTGCAGTCTGGAATTTCACTTCAACCGATTGGTTGACTTGTCAACCGACCGGGTGAGACCTGTTTCTGCGTATCTGAGCTCTCTGTTTGTTCCACCCGATCGGGTGGGCCTTTTTTGACAGTTTTGAACCCGACCCAAGAGGGTTTTTGAGGGGTTTTAAATAGGGGTTGGGGGCACGACTTGGAGAGGATTCTCCTCTAGTTTTTAGGGCTTTTTCAGCCCCTTTGTTGGGAGGATTAGGGTAGGTTAGATTAGGTTTTATCTTCTAATAAATCTTGTAATGGATTGAAGACTCAATTGCAAGCTAAGTGTTTTCTTCTCTCATTTTCTATTGTTTTGTGTTGTTTTCATTGTTGCTTGATGGTGAACGTTTGTATGTCTTTTCTATTGCTTGTTTTTATGTTATTCACCATTGAGTAGTGTTTGATGAACCCTAATACGGGTTAGGGTAGGATTGATGCTTGGAAATTTACATTTGGCTTGGTTGCATGGCATGTGTTCGATGAAATGTGTCAATAGGGATTTCTAGCAATCTGAGTCCAATTCGTACGGCAACACACTAGATGTGTTAGGGATTGGGGTCCGGTTCTTGTCCTGTCAAGATCCGCTTCGATGTATTGCTAGAAATCACATTTGACCTATTTGGCCATTAGGGTTACGCGGGGGTGTTTCATTGTCATCGGCGGGAAAAAGACCGCCTTTGACCGTCGGGCCGAGGGGGAATAAACTTGGCGGTTGACTCCCTAGCCATAGCTCACGCCCCCAGCGTAGACATCGAGTCCTCGCGCGCGGGAGCGGCTTGGACGAAGTGTTGGGAGATATCATTGTGGCCTTAATGCTCCCGGTTGCGGAAGGTGTTTATGGACATGGGAGTGCCCACCGTCCGGAACCGGGTAGGCCTAGCGTGCTTGGCACCGACCGGAATATCGGGCCATGGACGCTAGGTACCACCTTTTGGGGCAATGTCTCACCCTGGATCAAGTCAAATGCCAAGTGTCATGAGTGCTCTAGCCCGTGTTAGCGGGGATTCATTTCGTGTCTTTTTCATTTCTTTCTTTTATTTCTACATTCCACCCATATCATCCGCGTAGCTAGCACGCGACCTAGGCGAGGCTAGTAGCCACTCAAGCCATCCACCTCCCTGTGTTCGATATACCCGCACCCTACACTAACCGTGCACTTGCGGTAAAACGACACCGCGCCCATCCGTAAACGGGGCGCCGGTCAACATCCTGATCTTGCTATATTGTTCACGAGGTAGTTAGCGCGGACCTGCGTGGGCCACCAAACTTGTAACGACCCGCTACCGGGGGCCCGTTACTTTTTGATATTTGCGCAGGTCTTGCAAGTTACCAGTGAAACCAAAATAGCCACGATGCAGAGATGTATAAAAATACTCAAATAGTGTCTAATTATTACAATCCATACTGTACAAGATGTCCCAACAGATATACATGAAAGAAGAAAAATACATAAGTGAAAATAACTCTGGAAGCTGCGGTCGAATTCTGGCGCTATTAGCTCAGGAGCATCTACTTCCATATGTACGTCGTCTGCGGTGCCACGAAGATGGAACCGTAGGTAAGTCACAATAATTCTAAGTATAGAAAAGAAGCAGTGCACAAGTATGACAAAAGTAACTACGTACAAGCAGACCAGAGTGAAAAGTAAAGTACTGAGCAACAACTGTACATAACTGAGTAGTAAAAGTAAATGAAACTGAAATGAGAGAATAACTGTACTGTGGTAGAGCAAGTGTAAATCAGGCTAAGTAAGTGAAACATGCTACTGGTGTAGCTAAAAGTACGGCAGGTAAAGTACTGGTGACTGTACAAGTGTAGTAAGTAACGTGCATGGAACGTGTAAAGTAAAGGTGACGGTGCAGAAGTGCGTAAAGTAAAAGTGACTGTGCAAAAGTAACTACACTACGTGACTCAAGTCGGAGAGTACAATATATGACCATCGAGTTCATCTCTTGCCTGGGCGCGACCCAGACGAATGCCGAAAACACAGGCAGCTAGACAGGATGCTGACACGGGCAGCATATTTTTGTTTGCCGAAACACAGGAAGCTAGACATGATTGCCAAAAACCCAGGCAGCTAGACAAGATTGCCAAAACCCAGGCAGCTAGACATGTAGATTGAACTCCAGTCACTCCCGCACTCTCTCCAACTATGAGTTACCCCAAAAACCCCAGTGAAGTGTCAAGTGCTCTATGTACATATTCTTTCATGATGTTCCACGAGATGTTCCGCACGATATTCCACAAGTTATTCCACAAGTTATTTCACAAGTCATTTCACGAGATATTCCACGAGATATTACACAAGTTGTTCCACAAGTCTTTCTACGAGATATATCACATTCTGTTATCAATTTCTTGTTTACGATGATAGTTAAACCAGGACAACTGGTTGACTTTCTTACCAGAAAATAAAACAAGGTGGATGCAAAGAATTTGAGGATAAAGACAAGTCCAACAAACATGGAATACAAAAATTGTTGGTTTAAGGGTGGTAGTTTCATTAGCACACAATTTACCCAAGTTGATGGTTGTGTGTTACAACCACCAAAGTTGAAAGTTGGCAAAGTAATCTGTAGTTGATTACTTTTCCTATTAGTTTAGGTCTCTAGTTCGGTTCAAGTCAAATAGCAGTTCTGAGGCTATAGGTAGAGTTCCTAAGTACATACGAGGACACTAACTAATTTTCTAATTTTAGAATTAGTCGTGACTTACGGATTTCGAGATCGACGTAGCAAGCCGAAACTGAATCTATGGCTTCCACGGAAGCTGGTGCACAAGAATTTGTACCTGCAAAACACAAGAACAATCGTTTACAAAACACCTATTTTCTACCTATTTAACTTAACGTGTTTGATTTTATAATCGATTGAAACGGTGTCGGAAAGCGTTCTAAATTTTTCTGTAGGCTAGATATGATGAAAATAATTTTATCGTAGGAGGAAATAATTTTCTGAAGCTTACATTAATTTTTATAATTTTTAAGGGCTCAAAAATAATTTAAAACCTATTTTTCAATTTGGGATGTAATTATTCAAACATTTCTTCTGGGTACAATCGGTATCGGAAATTTGCAAATGAACTTTCAAAATGGCCGTCTCGGAGAGTACTTTAACATATATTTTTCTCACATATAATTGTACGTGAAAATAATAAGTTATGGATTTTAAAAAGAAAATAACATATTTAACTTTTAGGCTTAAAAATTAATTCTGGAAAAACTAGGCATCAGATTGAGATGAAACTAGTGCCATTGGGTCCAGAATATCATTTCTGATTTTCTAGGCCTAGTCTAATATTTTTCCGGGCCCAATATTTCAAGTTACGGATTTTAAACAATTAATCCCTATTTAATAATTGATTAAATAGGAAAATACGAAATAATCTTCGTATTTACAAGTGTTCCATCGCGACTTTACCATGCATCCGATGCCTACGCTCGTCGGAGGGGGGTTTCGCTCGTCGGAGGTGGGGCAGCGTGCGGTCGGGCGGAAGGCGACGTCGTCGGTGGCGACTCGGCGACTTCGTCGGCGTCTTGGAATCCGCCGGAGCACGGGGACTTCGGGTCGAAGGCGTGTGCTCCCGTCAGAGACGAGGCCGGAGCTTGGTGCTACGGGGTAGGCGACGTGGGCGGAGGTTGCTCCGGTGTGGGGGGAAGATCAGAGGTCGAGGGCGAGCTTCGATGCAGCCGGACGGAGCAGCACGAGGGGAGCTCGACGAAGGTGGAGTTGACGTCGGAGGGAGGCGAGCGTAAGCAACAGCGACGGCGACTGCTTCGCAAGCGAGGCTTACGGCAACGTCGAAGACACCGTGAGGAGCGGTGAGGGCGAGCTGAGAGCGTGGTGACGCTCTGGTGGCTCAGCGAGGCGGAGATGGCATCCGGCGTTGCCGTGGAGAGCAGTCAGAGGCGGAGGTGCTCGGTGATATGTCAAAGCACGGCGAGGGCTGCTCGGAGGAGGCGGGAGCTCCCGGTGGCGGTGACTTCATTGCTGGCGGGGTTTACGGGGTCGAGCGGGCAGTGACAGCGTCGGGGTGGGGAGTTCGAACTCCGGCGATGGGTCGAGGCGATGGGAGGCTCCGGGCGGCTTCTCGGGGAGGTCAGAAGGGGGAAGAGTGGAGGAGAGAGGATCGGGGCTTCACCGTCGGAGACGAGGCGGAGGCAGCTGGGTGATCGTGGGTTGGGGAATGAGAATGAAAGAGAGAAAGAGGGGCCGTGTTGAGTGAATGAGAGGTTGTGTGTTTATTGGAGAGCCCTGTGTTTGAGGGAGAACATGAGGGGAAAATGGGTTCGTTGAAGCGGGCTTCGGGTTTTGGCTGTGAGGAAGAGAGATTAGCGAGGGAGGGGGGGATTAAATACTAGTTAGTAATTAATTTAATAATAAGCTAATTAAAACTTAGTCAAGGTTAGGTAGTGTTAGGTATTGGGAATTGACTAAGTGTGGAAATTGGCTTGGCAAGTTCCTCATGGGCTACCAACGTGGGAGTAGGTGAGGATTAAGGTAAGTGATTAGTAAAAAGTAAAACTCTATTAGTGAAAGTATTTTGTAAAATACAAAAAAACAAAATTACGATTTTGCCCCTACTAGTAAATGTATCCGAAAAATTACGAAAACATACCCACGGGATCGTTTCGTCGCGACGATCGCGAATACGAAGACCGTTTCAGGGTTTGAGCTACGTGGATACTAGTTTGGGCCAAATCGTTTAGAAAGCGGGTTCGCGGGTTTCCTATCGATTTGACTTCAGAAAATTACGAAATTAATGTGGGAAGCCCTAATTGATCATAGAAGGATACTGTAAAAGTTTGAAAATGTTTTGATGCTGTTTGTATAGAAAATAAATTCATAAAGCCAAAACGGTAATATTTGAAAATGAATTTTTATCAGATCTTTTAGAG
The DNA here is from genome assembly GCA_030789695.1 of Scilla litardierei. Lineage (NCBI taxonomy): Eukaryota > Viridiplantae > Streptophyta > Magnoliopsida > Asparagales > Asparagaceae > Scilla > Scilla litardierei. The sequence continues at coordinate 46,901,086 of CM061142.1, forward strand.
GTATTTGGTAAAACCCGAACTTACTAAAATACTTCGTAACTAGCCTGATACTTCAAAATATTTTTATAAGAATTTTTTTTTGAAACCGGAAAACTCCTGACAAACCATTATAAAATAGTTTAAAAATTGAAAATACGTGAATAGTTGTATTGAAAAAATACGGACCGTTACATAAATAAACGCGTTGAAAAGGTTACCTAGATGACGGGATCGTCCCGCTCTAAACGCAAGTTCAAACCGCTTCAAAAACGGAGTCCAAATGCACAAGTTATAGCCAAAACAAGTCAGCCCAAACTGTTGGGCTGAAACCAGCGAAAATGGAGGCCCACCAAGCCCGAATTTTCTGGTTAGGGTTTTTTGAAACATGGGATTTTCTTGACGGCTATGTTTCTAAGAGAAGCATGACTTTTGGCTAACTTTGGACAATTGTTTGAAGGGTCAAACGGACTCGGATTGACGAGCCGTTTTTCCCTACGCGTTCACCGTTGAACCCTCTTCGATTTGGTAGGTTGTAGCAACATTGAAGCTCAACGTTGAGGGAGTTAAAATTCGAGGAAGTTTGCCCTTTGTGAAAGACAAACTAACTTGATTTAATTAATCCCAAATTAATAGTCCCACCTCGGTTGTGGAGAAAAGGGGATAGTCAGCCGCCTCTATAAAGAGAGAGACCCTCCCCCTTCCTCATAACTCGTCCCAAGCTCTAGATCTGAGCGGCTCTCATAAATGTTGGAGCACGCTCGGATCTAGGCTTAAATTAATATTTCTCCTCTCCCTATAAATTTCTGCCTTGCTCCTGAGGGCTCTAGCAAAGCTGCAAAGGAGTTCGGATTCAGATCCGAAATCTAGGCGGAGGTTTCACTCGCGTGAAACTTTCTGGAGCAAGTGGTTGGCTCGGCGACCAGAAGTTGCTGAGATCGGCGCAAGCGGTTGCTGGGATCGTAGCGGCTAATGCGGGAAGGGCAATTGATTGCCTTCGGTAACACTTTTGCTGCAAGGCAAGAGTTACGGGTATGTTGAGTTTTCTCAACCGTAGTTTTAATTAATGTGTATTATTTTAATTGCAGTAGCTACAGTAGTTAATTAGATAGTAGTATCCTCAGGGGTTGGTCTGGACCCAACCCCGGGATATTAGCATTTTCTTGGCTTGGGTTTTATGCTGATTGGGCTAGTTTATATAAAATGTTTATATAAATTTTTCCTCTTTATTTTCACTTCCGCTGCGTTATTTTGTGCAAGGTTGTCCGGCCTTCGCTCTTAAGTAGGGCAAAGGACGGACAATGCACTAGTCGAAAGAGAGCCCTTGGACCTCGAAAACCCTTCAACTGGGCACGAAGCAAATTATAGACGCAACCGCCAATGGAGCCATACTATCGAAGACCCCGGATGAAGCTACGGCCTTATTAGAGGAGATGGCATCTAATAACCAACAATGGGGCGACGAGCGAGGTCATTCTTCGTCCTCCTTGAAGCCCACTAGTATATATAAGGCCAAGGCCGTAGCGGAGCTTTCAAACAAATTTGACTCTCTCCACAAGGTAGTGGAGAGATTGGAGAAATATATCACCGAGCCACATGGAGCACCTTCTACATCTACGCCGGTAAGCAATATGAGTGATTGGAAAGACCAATCTCAAGTCATGTATGTAGGAGGAGAGCATGGAGAGGGGGCCTTGGAACAAGTGCAACATGTTGCAGGGAACTCCGGATATTGGGCCAACCCGGCCGCTAGAAACCATCCGGGCTTTTCATATGAAAACAATGATGGTGCTTTGAACCCCCAGCCACAACAACTTCCTAAAGCTCGGCCTCCACTACCACAACCTCAGTATCAACCGAGGGGTCCACCGCAACAAAATTACCTGCTTAGGCAACAAGCGGGACCGTATAGACCGCCCGGTTACAATCAAGGTTGGAGAGCTCCCAACCCACCTCAAGCTCAACCACGATCAGACCACGAAGCTAGGGTGGAGGAATTCATGGTGGAGCAAAGGAAGATCAATGCTAGGTTGACGGCGGGACAAGATTCACTAAATACCGTCGTCGCTCAACTTAGAGAGCAACTTGCATTGCTAAACAAGAACTCCCAACAATTGCCGGCTCAACCCGAGCCAAATCTATGGAGCAACACCGGACACATCAATGCGGTGGTGGCGGTTACTACAAGGGGCGAGAAGGATACCACTCCCGCTATGACCCAAAACAAAGAACCCGTGGTGGAGATTTTGGAAGAAAAAGAGCCGGCAATTGAAGAGGAGAGCCAAAAAGAGCCGATTGGAGGAGGAAATTCTGAAGTGGTGGAGCCAATTGATGAGCGCCGCTACATGTCACCGGTGCCGTTTCCACAACGGCTAGCTAAAGCCAAGATAGAGAAAAGGCTCGCCAAGTTCCTTGAATATTTGAGGGGAGTAAGCCTCAATATTCCTTTCTTAGATGCAATAGTGGAGATCCTGTCTTACGGGAAGTTCTTGACGGACTTGATTTCGGGAAAGAAAAGGAAGGAAAAAATCATGCTTGCGGAACAAGGAACTTGGTTTACCCTGAAGGATAATGAGCCGGCGAAAATAAAGGATCCAGGGAGTTTCCGCATCCCTTGCACACTAGGAGGCGTCCCATTGCAAAAAGCTTTAGTTGACTTGGGCACGAGTGTGAGCCTTATGCCCCTTAGCATGTTCCGGAAATTGAACACGGGCACCGACTTGAAGCCGACCGACATGAGAATTCAACTTGCAGACTGTCGGATTACTAGGCCGGTAGGGATCGCAGAGAACATTCCACTCCAAGTTCCGGGAGGGATATGCTTGCCTTGTGATTTTGTCATCATGGACATCAAGGAAGAGGGTGACACTTCGCTCATACTTGGATGCCCGTTCCTCGCAACCGCCGGTGTTATCGTCGATGTGTGTGAAGGAACTCTATCCTTGAATGTCGGGAACATCGAAGTCAAGCTTCACATAACCAATGCCATGAAACATATGCCCTATCACGAGGAGTTAGACTATGTGGATCTCCTCGATGAGCTGATTGAAGAAGCAATCCCCCACTCTATTGGCGCTCTCCATGACGATGGCTTTGAAGAAGGCCAAGCTTCGGGTGAAGAAGAGAAGTTGGAGGACCCTCCAAATAGTTCCACGGACGGTGATGAAGGCGACGCTGATTTCGCAAGAATACGAGAGCTTTGCAAGCTCTCAAAGGCCAAGAATCCGAAGAAAGCTCCACCGAATGGAAGATTGGTGTCACCGGCCAAGAAGAAGATAGGAACGAGATCTAGCTTAGGGGACTTATCCCTCAAAATTACCCATGATGAGGGGGTGTCGAGGAAGACCGATGATCATCACGACCCAAATCCAAGCGGCCTTCCCGACAAGTTCGACGGGCGTATCTCGTATGCGCCCAACATCACGAGCTAAACGAATATCTAAAGGGGTCAAGCTCATGACCTTAAACGAGCACTTGTCGGGAGGCAACCCGATGGTTTTTACATTGTTTTTATTTGATTTTCATTTTTGGTTTAGCCGTTTATTAGTGTTTAGAGTCTTATGTCCATGAAAATCGTGACAACTGGTCCTAATTTTCATGACAGGAGAAGGAGAAAGGGAGATCTCTCATATGGAGGATGACCGAGGCAATGAAGAGCACTCCAGGGACGCGCTCAGGCCTTAGGAGGAGGAAGAAACAGACTGGAGGAAGAAAAACAGAGACTAGAGCGAAAAAGGAGAGCCGATGCAGAAAACAGCACATCACTCAGCCGAGTAGCTTATGCCACTCGGCCGAGCAAAGACTCCACTCAGCCGAGTGGAGCACCAAACAGGGAAGTTTCTGCAGACCAAATCTCTGTCACTTTCTGTAACTTTTAGTCTTAATTGCCACTCGGTCGAGTACCTTATCACTCGACCGAGTGAAACAGATACCCTCCCAGTTCTATGAAATTGCTGAGTGGCAGAGCCACTCGGCCGAGTGGAGTTTCTCCCTTCGGCCGAGTGAATCAAAGCCACTCGGCCGAGTCGTAAGTAGCGAGAAGAATTTGAAATTTTTTTAGTTTACGCCACTCGGTCGAGTGACATTGTCACTCGGCCGAGTCGTAGTATTTCCTATATAAGCGGAATCGCAGCGGGCACGGTTTATGATACCAAAAGTTTCCCAAATTCCGCCCGAGCCCGCTGCTGATTTAGCTTCCCTCGTCCGCTGCGACTTCCCCTCGCCCGATTCGTCCACACCGCCGCCCGAGCCGACCAACCCTCGCCAGCGACCGACACCACGCCGACCGCCGACGACCGGCCACCCCCCACCGCCGGCGCCGCCTCCGATCACCCCTATTTTGCCCCAAAAACCCCATTTCTCTCCATTTCTCTTAATTTGTACGCCCGTGAACCCCAAATTCAAATTAATTTTCATATCTATCTATTATCCCCTATTTCCCCCATATATATTGAATATTATTCGCTGATTTGATCGTTTGATTTGCAGGCTAACTTGGGGGAGCTTTGGGGAGTTTTTGGACGTGCTTTGAGCTTCGCGGCGGAGGCGTCTCTTCGCACACACTGCTGTTTGCTCTCGCTGCATGTTCAGGTATACTCGTTCCATCATTTAGCACGTCGCATTACTTATTTGGTTGGGACACGTCTCGCAGCACACATGCCGCCGTGCACTAGGCCACGTACACAGGGTTCCGCTGCCAAGCGGAGGAGGACCGATGATCCTGGTCCCTCTTACGCTAGGGAGGACTCCCCTCCACCTAGCCCACCGCCACCTACACAGCCGATCCCTGCCGATCCCGTTCCACCACTCGCTCCCGCCGTCGGGCCGATGGGGATTACGTTTCGAAATGACACACACCGCGCCAGATTCGAGCGTATCTGCCATCGCTCGATAGTACCCTCTAGGTTTGCACACCTAGCTGACCTAGACTGCCTAGGGGTACTTGAGGGGCTTCCCACGTTGTACGACAATGTGGGATGGCGTGATTTTCTGTCGGTGTCGGCGGATACTTACATCCGTCCGACACTAGAGGTCCTCAGTTCCATTGACCGGACCCCTGGAGGATGCTCCTTTCATTTGATGGATCGAGAGTGTGAGATCACTCTCGACATGCTTAGAGCGTTTTTCCAGTGGCCCGCCGTCCCTAACACTGACCGCGCCTACGCTCCCACGCACATCCCACCCCCGTCGTTCGACACCCGCACCTTCTAGACACGGATCACAGGATCCCCACTCGCCTTTGACCCTAGTAGGGCCAAGGCCTCAGCTGTCCTCCACCCCTGCCTCCGCATTGCACAGCGCCTTATGGCGACTACTTTCCTCGCGAGGTACGAGCCCGGGACCATGTCTACGCCAGAGCTCTACATGCTCTATGCGATGACTCGCCCTAGGGTTTTAGATAGGGGTAGCGACGACTTGGTCCTCGCCGTCGAGATCGACATTGCCAGTTGGTTTTTGGACCGCATTATCATTTCGGTGAGCGCTCGCTCACCTATCTGTTGCGGCGGTCTGATCACCCTTTTAGCCCTAATGACCGGCGTGGACCTACCTGACGACTTGCGTCGACCTCCGGTCCCCACCGCACTTTCTATAGATGTTATGGCCCGGATGAAGATGCTTCGTCCCCACGGTTGCCAGCACTGGGTGTGGTTGCACGGTCCCTTCAGCGCTGACTACATGGTTCTTCCGAGCCCCGCTCGGACGCATATTGGACCGGCTCACGGGGACTGGATTCCAACGATGTATCTCCTCATCCCCGCTACCTACGTGCTTGAGCCCGAGGATGCTGAGCAGGCACCCCCTGCACCACCTGTTGACCCCGTGATCCCTCAGCCTGCACCTGCACTGTCTGCACCTCCTGACACCTCTGTCCACACGTCTGTTAGTGTCGGAGCACTTTATCTGAGCCGTCCACCACCACCACCACCGAGCCTATGTCTGTCAAGCCCATTACCACACTAAGCCCCGAGCATCCACCCACCATTCATGAGAGCAACGAGTCTTCCTTTACTGTCGTCGTTGAGACCCTCTCCCGATTGCTGTTCTCGACTACTGTGGAGTCATCTTTTGTGCCCTACACAGCCTCCCCAGTCATCGACCTTTCGGTCTCCACCGCCCCTGTCTTTACCGAGACCGTCGTGACATCTGTCCCCACGTCTGCGTCACTGACCTCTCCTGCTGACTAGTCGCCCATTTGACTTCCACCTCTGCTGCTTCTGCTTCTGCTTCGACCCATCATGCGTCCCAGCCTCACACCGAGGCTGGGCATCACTTAGTGAGCACAGCACCACTTCCACACTTTCCTGCTGGCCCCGTCCTCTACACTGCCCGCCAGAGACAGTCCCACACTTCACCTATTAGACCTGTGCGTCCCTCTGCTCCACCACCCCTAGACACTCTAGTTCAGAGCATTCATGCTCTTGAGGGGGCTGTTAGTGGACTTAGAGGTGACTTAGGGCTCTCTTTGCCACGGTCAGCGCCGTGCAGACCCGCGTCGCCATCCTTCCCAGTATTCATGCTTGCCTGAATCAGATTCTGGCGTGTCTTCCTCCACCACTGTCACGCCCCGCTTCCCAAAAATATGGAGGCGAAGCGTGAGAAGTTCCGCTCAGACTTGAAGCTACAAAGATGCAAGTCCGATAAGCGTCAATCAAATTTAAAACTGCAGGTCCTTGCAACACGAACGAAACAAAGATAATAATAATGAAATGAGACAAAAGAGATATCTCAGAATATCCATAAAATAAGTTTCAACATCACAGAAAAAGCCACCAGGCTAAAAGTAAAGAGTCTAAAGGCCCAAACATGGCCAACAAAAGTACAACGTACAAAACAACGGTGCTACGCACCGACAACTAACAGAAAACCTAAAACAAAAGAAAGCTCAGCAAAGTCACCAAGAAATATCACTGGCATCCACAAAACTCCTCCTAGTCAGACATGGACTCAGGCTCAGCGTCAGCAACACATCACGTACTCAGCAACAGTCCCTGGCTCAGTTCTAACATGTGACACCCAAAAGAGCAAGGGGCACATGTCAGCAAGTCTACAAGAGACTTGTGCAAGGAAACTAAAAGTAGGTGAAAGTAAAGCAACCTAGCAGTTCTAGCATGATGCAATGACATGGCAGTTAAAGTAATGAGTGCAACAGGTAAGGTAAAGTAAAGTAAAGTACTAGCATGGTATTTAAACATGGCATGGATTACAAGTATTACATGAATCATTCACAAGACAAGTACAAGACAAGGAAAGTAAGCACCTCGTGCACAGAGATTCCGTCTTTTGGCTAGAGGGCTGATCAGGCCACTCCTAAGCTCAAGTGACCGTTTATCCCTACCCCTCCACGTGTATCGGGCATTGGTTTTCAGCCAACACATGAGGCCCGCTTCTGGACCACGAGCCAAGAAGTGTTTTAAACAAGTACGGCCTAGGGGTGCACCTAGCCGGAAACACGGAAACAAGGATTTGTACAAGTATTTTGTAGTGTGTGCTACGATGCAACAATCAATTTGGATGGCATGTAAGATGCAATGAATGGCAGTTAAAATACGTACAGTTAAGGAAAGTAAACGTGACAGTTTAGTATGCATGAACAACAAGTTTAAAGGGTTGGATCTAGCTTCGTTGTCAAGCTAGATCAATTAGGTGACGGATCTAGTTTCGTTGTCAAACTAGATCAAGTAGGCGTCTAGCCAGCTATCATTTCACTGACTAGTCTCTTTTACGCTGAAAAAAAGGAAGTGGCCTAAAAACATGGCCCTACACAAGAGTTGGCAAGTTTCACTTGCCTGCAAGTACGACGTCTGAGCACACCGTCCAATGAGTCCAAAAATCACAATTATCCTACGTGCACAAGTCCACCGGCCTAAAGTCTATATTATTAATCTTGATTAGTGAATTTAAAACATTTAAAATACTTTAAAAATACTGATTTTAGTCTTGATTAGCATGCATTGGGTTGGGGGTCCTAGGGGTGCAAAGCGTTACCTCAACACGACGCGAAAGCTACACCGGCGTCGGGTAGCGACGCCGGGGGTTGGAATAATAATATCGCGCTCCAAGTCCAGATTCCAATTAGATTCCTCGCTGGAAGTTTCAGAGCAATCAACCGGAGCGACGATTCCAGATTCCAAAGCTAGCACGTGCGACGACGGGCTACGACGTGTCGCAACGTCGTGCACGGCGAATCGTCGGAGAGAAAGCACCTAGGTGGGGCCCACAGTAGTCCTAGGGACCTTTGGGGGACCCACAATACCTCTGGAGAACTTGGGGGGCCCACGGAGGCAAGTGGTGCGACGGGTGCGGGGTTGCGACGAATGGCCCTCGGTCGTACTCAGCCAATGCGGGGGATTCCATCGGTCTGGCGCATGGGAACGGGCTGTGCAGCGCTTGGGGAGATGTGGTTGTCGGTCACAACGGCCGCTGCGAGGGAATCCTTCGGTCAGACACAGCGGGCGGGTCGGTCGGGCGCTTGGGCTGCAGCGGAGCGGGGGTTGCGATGCGGAGCGGTGGAACGGGCCGGTCAGATCGATGGGTTCTCTCGGTCAGAGCGGGGTGCGAGCATTGCAAAGGAGCGGCGGGCGACTGGGTGCGGAGCGGGCGCTTGTGCGGAGCGGGGTGCGGGCTTGAGCTCTCGGTCTGACCGAGAGCTCCTCTCGGTCGGTGCGGAAGAATGGAGCGGAGCGGCTATGCAGCGATGCGGGTCAAGCTTGGTGCGGGGGCGGCCAGCGGTCGGAGCGGGGGTTTTGGCCTCGTTTCTTCGGTCGGTGCGGGGCTGCTTCGTCGCAACGTTGCGACGATTCGTCGCAACGTCAAATTTGGGTTTTGGTAGCGGCTAGGGTTAATTTCTTGCGAAAATAGGTCTTCCTAGGGGTTGTTTATATAGTGTAGATGGGTTGACTAGGTCTAGGGCTAATCCTATTGAGATTAGGAGTTTAAAAATATTTAAAATTCAAATCTAACCAACTCCAACTCAACCAAGGCTTTGACTTGGTCCAAATGAGCTGGAAATTGGCTCAAAAATTCTTTAATACGTTTAAAACTCAAATAAATTTTATTTGGCCGAAAATAATTAAAAAATTAATTACTAAAAATATTATAAAACTTGTTAAAAATATAAAAGTGGTCAAATGAACTCCAAAAATTATAAAATAAATATCGGGGTGATCGTGGTGACGGAAGTGAGCTAACTAAGAAGACGGATCTCAATTTCGATGTCAGACGACGAAACTAAAATTAGAAACGTCTCCCGTCAACAGTGAAAATCGCCACGTCTCATCGAGTAAGATTAAATTGTGGGAAAACGACTCGAGAAGCGTCGTTCCAAATTAGTGCCACTATTTAATACTCTCAGAGACGTTCACAACGGCATATCGCAACAAAGTGTTCACAAACAAACAAGGTCTAAAATAAACACGTGCACGGCCTAAAGCACGTGCACGAAAATCGTACAACGAAAAGTGGTCGTTACATCCTCCCCACCTTAGAATAAAGTCCGTCCTCGGACTTTCTAGTATAGCTAGTCGCTCTAGTAACTACCCCAATCAAGTCATATTATAATTCAACCAGATATAGTCATTACAAGTGCTTATATATGCACTAGGTAGTCAAACATTAATACTACCAACACGTATATATATTTATATATATTCACGTACGTTATACACTTATACCTATTATAGTCAGTCAAATTCATACATGTATTTCAATCATATTTATATAAACATGCATCCCTTATATAACTACTACTTACCTAAACACAAACAATATTTCAGATACTCATATAAGGATAGTCTCACACCTAGCAAATACAATCATTGCTCTACGTATAGATAGCTACCTATGCACAACATCAAGGGTATACTACCCTCTAATATTTTCTAGTATTCATCCAACACCAAACACATCAACACATGCAGTCACACCATACCATTATTAAGTCAAATTTTACTATATCTAATATATATTCACTACTACCATATTTCACTCATTATATAGTCATACAAATGCATGCAATAATTTCACCGTATATTCGCATCACATTCGGTCCTATAACTATATTTACGACACGCCACCTATACCATAATCACCAATAACTATAACTTAAGCACATACTTACCCGTGCATGGTGCACACCCATACACACTAACTTTTCATTCACGCATACCATTCACACCACTATATACTTAGCACATCTATGCACCTAGTTTAGCTAGCACACAAGCAAGTCCTTAGTAAATAACTATACCACAAGACCAACACCTATAACTATATACTGGTGTAGCGACCCACAATCATGTGTGTAACACAACCAGTGTAACGACTGCTTTTCATGTATCTGGATTTAATATAATATAATATATGTTTTGGTGGATTTTCTCCTCATGTGTGGTTTTCGTCTCCGTAGTTTTCATTTTCGATCGATTCGTCGTATTTTCTCGCTCCTTCCTTAGGATTGTCGATTTCGAAGTATGTCACTCGTGACGGACTTCATAACGGTCATATCTAACTGTTAGATCAAGCCTAGGAGTCTTAGGAATCGATGCCGGGGCCTCGCGCTCCGTATCGGTACTTTTCTGTGCTCATTAGCCGGTGTAAGAAGGGCCACCGACCGACTAGATGACGATCCAGTCGGTCGGCAATCCTTCTTGGACCGACTAGTTAGCTTTCTAAATTTCTCAGGAGTTACTGTTTATCGTTAGTCGGTCTAAGAACGTTGGTTGACCGACTAGGTTACAAACTAGTCGGTCAGCAATGCTTCTTGAACCGACTAACTCATCAAATTATTTTTGTATCAGCTACTGTTTACTCTTAGTCGGTCTAAGAACGTTCATCGACCGACTAGATACCAAACTAGTCGGTCAGTACTTGTTCATGGACCGACTAACTCTAGAATCCTATTTTCGTTCAGGAGTTACTGTTTGCACTTAGTCGGTCTGCGTTGGTCGACCGACCGACTAGTTGCCAAACTAGTCGGTCAGTGGTTGCTCTTTGACCGACTAACCAGTGTTAAAACCCTAATTTCTGGGCAGCCGCCAGCCCAACCTATAAATACCCCTCCCAAACGACTTCTTCTTCTCCAACACGACCCAAAACCCTAGAATCTTCCCCCTTCAGCCCCCATCTTCATCCAAGCTCCATTTCTCCATTCCAAGCCCTAAATCCATCATCCAATCCATCCATCTACTCTATCTACCTCTCATCTTCCCCAAAATCTCACCAAAACCCATCAAAATCCCTAAATCCCCCAAAACCCTAGTTTCTCCAAACTTCTCCAATCTTTTCCAGATCTGATCCTAGGGTTCCCCGGAGTGTTTCTTCCGTCTCCTCTTGGTAAGAAATCGTTCTACCGTTGTTTTCTTAACCTATTTATAATTTTATGAAAACCCTAATTAATTTTATGTGTTTGATGTTTGTCTCCCCCAAAACAGCGATTTCCCCCGTAGATAGCATCCGTGTGACGAAGTGATCGTCAATCCCCGGTGCTAGGCAAGTGAAACTTGCCACTTAGGGTTTAGGCCATGTTTTAGGCCATTTGCTTGTTGTAGGCGTAAAAGAGGCTAGGCGACGAAATGATACTCGCCTAGGCGCAAATTGGGGAACTAGCTTGACAACGAAGCTAGTTCTGACTTTTAGCATGTTCCACAATTAACATGTCATGTTTACTTTCAATTAACGGTACGCGAATATGTTCATGTCATTGCATTTCGCCTGTCACGTTTAATTTAATTAACTGTACGCAAATAAATTGTCATGACCTCGCATTCTTTAGGTTTTGCTGTGATTGCGTAGCTTCGCTACAATGTTGTGTTCCTGGCTCGTGTTCCAGAAGCGGGACATGTGTTGGTTGATAGCCAATGCCCGAATTGCGTGTTCCGGCTAGGTGTTCCCTACGCCATACTTGTGTTCCTGGCTCGTGACCAGAAGCGAGCATAATGAGTTGGAAACCCCAACGCTCGATGTAATGAATTGTGAACTAAGAATGCGAGCTCAATGTGCGGGGCAACCCTAGGCTCACTAGATGAGCTCAATGTGCAGGGACCCCAGGCTCCATATCGTGTGGATATTGAGTAGTGTTTAGTGCCGATCGGTCTGAAATGATATGCCATTCAGCGAATGGCCTAAACACCTACAAAATGTGAATTGATTGAATTGATAGTAGCTTGGCTACTCTTGTCTTGTCCCGATGATTGTTCTCTTGTACAAATTGTCTTTCCATGTTTAAATTGTGCACTCATGTTATAACTGCCATGTCATGCATACTAAACTGCTAGGTTGCTAGATGCCTCACTTTCAGTTTCCTTGCCCAAGTCTTTTAGACTTGCTGACATGTGCCCCTTTACTCTTTTGGGTGACACATGTTAGATCCTGAGCCCGAGTACCTTGTTGAGGACGAGGTGTTTGCTGACGCCGAGCCCGAGCCTGAGTTTGACGGGGTGTACGTGGACACTGGGGACCAGTCCTAGTGTCTTCGTGTGTTTTACTTTTGTTAGACAGTTGTTTTGTATTCGGTGTGTAGCACATGTACCTTGTTATATCGTATTCTTTTGTTGGCCTTGTTCTGGGCCTTGGACCCTTTCTTTTAGCCTGGTGGCTTTTCTGGATGTTGGACTTATTGTTGATGTTGGATAATTTGTGAGATGTGGAATTTTATTTCAATCTCTCCTTGTGTTATTATTGTTATTCTGTTGTGGTTACAGGGACCTGTTTATGTATTGTGGACGCTTATCGGGTTTGGGGCTTTACAGCTCCACTCTCGTGCGGACCTTTTCACGTCTCGCCTCCATTTTAGGGAAGCGGGTCGTGACAGGTTTTAGTGGTGGCCCATGCAGGTCCTTCTGTAACTGCGATCTTTGGAATAGAGATAATAATATTAGAATGTCCAATAAACTAAGTTCGACGTCCGAGTCATAAGCTATGAGTCTAATCTGATTCGTTCTCTGTGTCATTAGATGGCAGGAAGGCATTTCACCCGTGGTGGGGGTAGTGGTGCGCTCCCTCATGATGAGGAGCCTGAGCGGGAACCTAACAGCGGTGAGATGATGCGGATGATGTTGCAGATGATGCAAGTGCAGCAGGGCGTGCTTTTGCAAGTCCAGAATGCTCCACTTGCTCGAGCTGCCCGGGCTCTTCCGGATGCCCCTCGCTCTGAGCCAGGAGCGAAGCAATTTCGGGAGCTGGGCCCCGCATATTTTGATGGTTCTGAGGGTCCTCTGGCTGCCGATGAGTGGATTCGGAACGTCGAGGACAATCTGAAGATGGCCAAGATCACCCCGGCTGGATGGGTTGATTTGGCGAAGAGGCAACTCAAGGATAACGCCAGGAATTGGTGGGATGCGGAAGAGAAGTTGTTGGTGGAGCCGATAGCTTGGGCTACCTTCAAGGCCAGATTTGAGGGTGAGTTCTTCCCGAAGGCTGTCAAGGAGGAGATGCTGCAGCGTTTTATCGATCTGAAGCAGGGGAACTCGTTGGTGGACATGTACCACCAGGAGTTCATGAGGCTTAGTCGGTTTGCGCCGAAGATGGTGCAGGACGCTGAGGAGAGAGCTCAGAGGTTCCTGCAGGGGCTTGCTTCGGAGCTCCAGAGTTTTGTGACCTCTTCTGACCGGGAGTCTTATCAGAAGGTTCTGGTCGCTGCCAAGAGGCAGGAGCTGCTTGTGAACCAGAGGAGAGGATCTGTTGTTGGTGCTGGGAAGAGGCCTGTGGAGCAGGCGAGAGCTGTGGTTAGACCTGGATTCAGGCCTAATCAGTCCGCTCAGTTTAAGAGGCCAGGAGGGTCTATTCCGAAGTTTTGCCATTTCTGCGGCAGGCCTGGCCACGTCAAGGATCAGTGTCGGAAGTTTCTGGGCCAGTGTTTGATTTGCGGTGATGCTTCTCATGTCGCGAAGGATTGTCGGCATGCGGATCCGCTGCGGAGGGCTCCTGTTGCAGCTCAGCCGTTGCAGCAGCGAGCGCATGTTCCTGTTGGACGTGGAGCAGCTCTTGTTCCGCAGAGGCAGGCTTTTCGGCAGGCTGTTCCGCCGAGGAGGCAGGCTTTTCTGATGACCGCTGCGGAGAGCGAGGCTGTGGATGAGGTTATCGCAGGTAATCCTCATTCTAGCTATTACTTTCCTATTTGGTCTTGATTGCTAGATTATGTTGTTTGCTTGAACATGGTTGTCTGCTAGAATAGGGTTTGATTGTTAATTGATTGATTAGGTGTGATTTTGGTGTGCACATTTCCTGCACGAGTCCTCTTTGACTCTGGTGCATCGATGTGCATTATTTCTCGGAGCTTCGTGGAGAGTCATTCCTTGTCGACATCCCCTCTTCCCAAGAGTTGGAATATCGTCAAAGGGAATGGCGTGGTCTCAGTGCATCGTGGTTGCAATTCTTGCTCGTTGGTGGTCTGTGGACATGAGCTTTTTGCGGATTTCATTGTCCACGACATCATCAACTATGATGCAGTTCTTGGGATGGATTGGCTGGCGAGCTTCTATGCTACGATTGACTACAGGAGGAAGAAGGTGGTGTTCGAGATTCCCGGACATCCAGTATTTGAGTTTAGTCGTGGTAGCAGTTCGCTTGGTCCTGTCAGATTTTGGGCCAGGCCGGTGGAGGCTGTGGCTATGCAGATGGAGCTGGAGTGGCCAGCTGTGGTGCGAGATTTTGGCGACGTCTTCACCGAGGAGATGTCTGGTTTGCCGCCTGATCGGGCTCTGGAATTTTCTATCGATCTTGTTCCAGGTGCGCAGCCGATTTCGAAGGCGCCGTATCGTATGGCACCTGCAGAGTTGGAAGAGTTGCGGAAGCAGTTGGATGAGCTCTTGCAGAAGGGTTATATTAATCCTAGCGTGTCTCCGTGGGGAGCACCGGTGTTGCTGGTTAAGAAGAAGGATGGTTCGCGTCGCATGTGCGTGGATTATCGGGAGTTGAATGCGGTGACCATTAAGAATAAATACATGTTGCCTCGCATCGATGATATTTTTGATCAGCTTGGAGGTTCGAGGGTGTTTTCTAAATTGGATTTGAGGAGTGGTTACCATCAGTTGAAGGTGAAGAAGGGAGATGTTCCGAAAACAGCGTTCAGGACGAAGTATGGACACTATGAGTTTGTGGTTATGCCTTTCGGCGTAACTAACGCACCCGCAGTTTTCATGAATCTGATGAACCTGATTTTCTACGACTTTTTGGATAAGTTTGTCGTTATCTTTATCGACGACATTCTGATCTATTCGAAGTCGGAGGAAGAGCATGCCTCGCACTTAAGGACGGTGTTGGAGATTTTGAGGAAGCATCGTTTGTATGCTAAGTTTTCGAAGTGCGAGTTTTGGCTGGATAGAGTTGCTTTTCTCGGGCATGTGGTGACTGGAGATGGTATTTCTGTGGATCCCGAGAAGATTAGGGCCATCAGGGAGTGGCCTGTTCCGTCGTCTGCGTCTGAGATTCGGAGTTTCCTTGGACTTGCTGGTTACTATCGGCGATTCATTAAGGATTTTTCCCGTATTGTTGAGCCAATGACCAGGTTGACGCGGAAGGATGTTGCTTATGTTTGGTCGGGTGATTGTGAGAATGCTTTTGGTATTCTGAAGGAGAGGTTGACGAGTGCCCCTATTCTTGTTGTGCCTGATCGCAGCGGTGGATTTGAGATCTTTTGCGATGCTTCTGGCAAGGGTCTCGGTTGTGTGTTGCATCAGCACGGGCATGTTGTGGCATATGCGTCTCGTCAGCTTAAGGTTCATGAGAAGAATTATCCGACGCATGATTTGGAGTTGGCCGCCGTTGTGTTTGCTCTTAAGATTTGGAGGCACTTCTTGCTGAGTGAGAAAGTGAAAATTTTCACCGATCACAAAAGCTTGAAGTACATTTTCACTCAGAAGGAGCTTAACATGCGACAGCGTCGATGGTTGGAGCTTATGGCGGATTATGAGATTGATTTGCAGTTTCACCCTGGCAAGGTGAATGTGGTTCCTGATGCTTTGAGTAGGCTTCCAGCGGTGATGATTTTGACCTCGCAGTGGAGATTGCAGCAGGATTTTTGTGAGTCTGGCGTGGAGATTGTTCTTCCCGGGGAGGCTTCGTCGTTGATGTACATGCAGGTACAGTCGACGATCGTGGATCGGATTAAGGCTGGCCAGGCCGGAGATCCGAAGTTGGTAAAGATTCGGGAGCAGGTGGAAGCCGGTCTGCGGACTGACTTTTTGATTCATGAAGATGGCTCGCTGAGGTTTGGAGCCAGGTTGTGTGTGCCAGCTGGGGATATCAGAGAGGAATTGATGGAGGAGGCACACAGTTCGCCGTATTCTGTGCATCCTGGTGGCACCAAGATGTACCAGGATCTTCGTCTGAATTATTGGTGGCATGGTATGAAGAGGAGTGTGGCTCGGAGTGTAGCCAAGTGCTTGGTTTGCCAGCAAGTGAAGGCGGAGCATCAGCGTTCGGCCGGGTTGCTACAACCGCTTCCGATTCCGGAGTGGAAGTGGCAACACATCACTATGGATTTCGTGACTGGACTACCTCGGAGTCCGAAGCAGAATGACGCGATTTGGGTGATCATAGATCGATTGACCAAATCTGCGCACTTTATTCCGTTCCTAGTGGGACAGTCCACTGAGGCGCTAGCGAGGAGATATATGGAGGTAAAATTCTTTTACTCTCCGTTTTTATTTCCTTTTCCTAGTTTGGATAGTGATGTATCGTGAATCGTGCAGGAGGTTGTGCGCCTTCACGGAGTCCCCGTGAGTATCGTGTCTGACAGAGACACGAGGTTCACATCTCAGTTCTGGCAGAGTTTACAGAAGAGCTTGGGTACGCGTCTGAGTTTCAGCACGGCGTACCATCCGCAGACGGATGGCCAGTCTGAGAGGACGATTCAGATTTTGGAAGACATGCTGAGGGCGTGCATGTTGGATTTCAAGGGTTCGTGGGAGGACCATCTACATCTGGTGGAGTTCTCTTACAACAACAGCTTCCAGGCGAGTATTGGCATGGCGCCTTTCGCCGCTCTTTATGGGAGGAAATGTCGATCGCCATTGAGTTGGGATGACGTTGGATATCGGGAGTTGTTGGGGCCTGAGATGATCGTGGAGGCCGTGGATATCGTCAGGAATATTCGGGAGAGGTTGAGGATTGCTCAGGACCGTTTTAAGCATTGGGCGGATGCTAAACGTCGTCCTTTGGAGTTTCAGCCGGGCGACCATGTGTTCTTGAAGATTTCCCCGAATCGTGGTGTGATTCGTTTTGGGAAGCGTGGAAAGTTGAGCCCGCGATACATTGGACCGTTTGATGTTTTGGAGAGGGTTGGCGAGGTAGCTTATCGCTTGGTCTTGCCGCCATCTTTGGAAGGAGTTCATAATGTTTTCCATGTGTCGCAGCTTCGTCGATACATTAGCGATCCGTCTCATGCGGTGGATTTTTCGGAGATTACCGTTCGTCCTGATATGACGTATGACCAGCATCCAGTGCAGATTCTGGACAGGCGTCAGAAATCGCTTCGGAGCAAGATTGTCAATCTTGTGAGGGTGATGTGGCGACACGGTTCACCTGGAGAGTCTACTTGGGAGAATGAGGATGAGATGCGAGAGCGTTTCCCACTTTTGTTTCCGGACTCGTGAATTTTTGGAAATTCCGAGGACGGAATTTTTCTTAAGTTGGGGAGGATGTAACGACTGCTTTTCATGTATCTGGATTTAATATAATATAATATATGTTTTGGTGGATTTTCTCCTCATGTGTGGTTTTCGTCTCCGTAGTTTTCATTTTCGATCGATTCGTCGTATTTTCTCGCTCCTTCCTTAGGATTGTCGATTTCGAAGTATGTCACTCGTGACGGACTTCATAACGGTCATATCTAACTGTTAGATCAAGCCTAGGAGTCTTAGGAATCGATGCCGGGGCCTCGCGCTCCGTATCGGTACTTTTCTGTGCTCATTAGCCGGTGTAAGAAGGGCCACCGACCGACTAGATGACGATCCAGTCGGTCGGCAATCCTTCTTGGACCGACTAGTTAGCTTTCTAAATTTCTCAGGAGTTACTGTTTATCGTTAGTCGGTCTAAGAACGTTGGTTGACCGACTAAGTTGCAAACTAGTCGGTCAGCAATGCTTCTTGAACCAACTAACTCATCAAATTATTTTTGTATCAGCTACTGTTTACTCTTAGTCGGTCTAAGAACGTTCATCGACCGACTAGATACCAAACTAGTCGGTCAGTACTTGTTCATGGACCGACTAACTCTAGAATCCTATTTTCGTTCAGGAGTTACTGTTTGCACTTAGTCGGTCTGCGTTGGTCGACCGACCGACTAGTTGCCAAACTAGTCGGTCAGTGGTTGCTCTTTGACCGACTAACCAGTGTTAAAACCCTAATTTCTGGGCAGCCGCCAGCCCAACCTATAAATACCCCTCCCAAACGACTTCTTCTTCTCCAACACGACCCAAAACCCTAGAATCTTCCCCCTTCAGCCCCCATCTTCCTCCAAGCTCCATTTCTCCATTCCAAGCCCTAAATCCATCATCCAATCCATCCATCTACTTTATCTACCTCTCATCTTCCCCAAAATCTCACCAAAACCCATCAAAATCCCCAAATCCCCCAAAACCCTAGTTTCTCCAAACTTCTCCAATCTTTTCCAGATCTGATCCTAGGGTTCCCCGGAGTGTTTCTTCCGTCTCCTCTTGGTAAGAAATCGTTCTACCGTTGTTTTCTTAACCTATTTATAATTTTATGAAAACCCTAATTAATTTTATGTGTTTGATGTTTGTCTCCCCCGAAACAGCGATTTCCCCCGTAGATAGCATCCGTGTGACGAAGTGATCGTCAATCCTCGGTGCTAGGCAAGTGAAACTTGCCACTTAGGGTTTAGGCCATGTTTTAGGTCATTTGCTTGTTGTAGGCGTAAAAGAGCCTAGGCGACGAAATGATACTCGCCTAGGCGCAAATTGGGGAACTAGCTTGACAACGAAGCTAGTTCCGACTTTTAGCATGTTCCACAATTAACATGTCATGTTTACTTTCAATTAACGGTACGCGAATATGTTCATGTCATTGCATTTCGCCTGTCACGTTTAATTTAATTAACTGTACGCAAATAAATTGTCATGACCTCGCATTCTTTAGGTTTTGCTGTGATTGCGTAGCTTCGCTACAATGTTGTGTTCCTGGCTCGTGTTCCAGAAGCGGGCCATGTGTTGGTTGATAGCCAATGCCCGAATTGCGTGTTCCGGCTAGGTGTTCCCTACGCCATACTTGTGTTCCTGGCTCGTGACCAGAAGCGAGCATAATGAGTTGGAAACCCCAACGCTCGATGTAATGAATTGTGAACTAAGAATGCGAGCTCAATGTACGGGGCAACCCTAGGCTCACTAGATGAGCTCAATGTGCAGGGACCCCAGGCTCCATATCGTGTGGATATTGAGTAGTGTTTAGTGCCGATCGGTCTGAAATGCTATGCCATTCAGCGAATGGCCTAAACACCTACAAAATGTGAATTGATTGAATTGATAGTAGCTTGGCTACTCTTGTCTTGTCCCGATGATTGTTCTCTTGTACAAATTGTCTTGCCATGTTTAAATTGTGCACTCATGTTATAACTGCCATGTCATGCATACTAAACTGCTAGGTTGCTAGATGCCTCACTTTCAGTTTCCTTGCCCAAGTCTTTTAGACTTGCTGACATGTGCCCCTTTACTCTTTTGGGTGACACATGTTAGATCCTGAGCCCGAGTACCTTGTTGAGGACGAGGTGTTTGCTGATGCCGAGCCCGAGCCTGAGTTTGACGGGGTGTACGTGGACACTGGGGACCAGTCCTAGTGTCTTCGTGTGTTTTACTTTTGTTAGACAGTTGTTTTGTATTCGGTGCGTAGCACCTGTACCTTGTTATGTCGTATTCTTTTGTTGGCCTTGTTCTGGGCCTTGGACCCTTTCTTTTAGCCTGGTGGCTTTTCTGGATGTTGGACTTATTGTTGATGTTGGACAATTTGTGAGATGTGGAATTTTATTTCAGTCTCTCCTTGTGTTATTATTGTTATTCTGTTGTGGTTACAGGGACCTGTTTATGTATTGTGGACGCTTATCAGGTTTGGGGCTTTACAGCTCCACTCTCGTGCGGACCTTTTCACGTCTCGCCTCCATTTTAGGGAAGCGGGTCGTGACAA
The DNA here is from genome assembly GCA_030789695.1 of Scilla litardierei. Lineage (NCBI taxonomy): Eukaryota > Viridiplantae > Streptophyta > Magnoliopsida > Asparagales > Asparagaceae > Scilla > Scilla litardierei. The sequence goes on from CM061142.1 coordinate 46,921,194, forward strand.
CCAGGCACAAACACTTCTATCACTATACATACATCAAACATTGCTATGTTCAAACTACAAGCATACATTCAATATACTTAGAGTATACCCACTCAGGCTTGAGTGAGACTCAGTACACATATCAGAATATTCTATATACGTAACACTGCATTCATACCTATACCAATACCACTCCAACATATATATATATATATGTCTACCAATACAACCGTATACATACCATAAGTCAATCACACTTAACATTTAGTCAGGTAACACCCACATAGTTAAATCAATTTATATACCATAATAATAATACAGACACCAGTACACGTATATTTATAATACACTCCTTAATACATACGCATACATCGTATAGTCACATACACATGTAACATATATATATATATATATATATATATATATATATATATATATATATATATATATATATATATATATATATATATATATATATATATATGAGAATAATGGCTATCATACGCCATATGAGAGCCTCTCTCATACGCCCTCTCACATAAAGCACCCAAGTACAACCAAGTACAAGCCCATGTGGGCTTGTACTTGATTGCTTTATGTGAGAGGGAATATGAGATAAGGTCTCATATGGCGTATGATACCCATTAATCCCTATATATATATATATATATATATTTATTTATTTATTTATTTATTTATTCACACCATAGCCTACTACCTATAATTAGTATACTAATACACCTACACATACATAATTAAAATGTGCAATAGTAGTGTATACCTCACGGTATGCACGCATGCAACATCCCGTAAGAGCAAGCAACATCAATCAAGATTATAATCCTACTGCCGTATGTATATCACATATATACTCAGGCAACAAAACATAACTACCTACGCCCAAGAACAATATATATCTACCTACGAGCACATACTCACACGTACTAGTATATAGGTCACTCAATAGGCCTACTCACTTATCTATACGTACATAATTATTATCACACCTATCATACACATAGCTTCACCAAATCAAATTATTTCAACCATTATAAGTATCTCTTACTACGTACACAACTTAGATATTTCAACGCTAACTCTCATATACGCAGGCATCCTTAGTATAGTATAGATATCCACACAAAATCTATAACTACTAACACACAACAACTTCATACTATCACGAATAACTCCGAGTATATATATATCACACGATAGGCAAACACCAATATACTATGGGGTTACACTCATTCAAGCCCACGTACACAAGTTAGGTACGTGCACAACGACACCTCACAAAGGTCCAAGGGTCTACTAACAACTTAGAGTTGACACAGACATTGACGGGCACTTAAGCCTAAGCAATAGAGGGAGGTCGAAAGCGTGACGAGGGAAGGATCGATAAGCACGAGTTCAGATAGGACGAATACAAGGAGACAGCTTGGTTAGACGAAACATTGACTCAATGGTGATGTTTAGGTTGAGGGAAGGGAGATGTAGTGATACATATATATGATATACAAAAGAAGATAGGGTAAGTAGCACAAGCTAAAATACGTTAAATCTGAAAACTGTTGTACTTCAAAATTAAAATCCTCGTCTGAAAAGAAATATTTGGGGATCGATAAAACGAGTTGTTCGAAATAAATTTGAGTCGAATATTCATAATAAGAGAAAATGTTTTATTGGCTTATCGAAATCATAAAAAAAAGTAAAATCATTTACACGAATATTAAGGACATGGTTTAGAAAATTTATACGTCAGTAATTTAATATAATGTTGTCAAAAAGTTTTGGAAAGTCGAAGAATGAAATCAAGTAACGGAAAAATTTAAACTCAGGTTAAATGCTTTCAAAAATTTTAGGCTACGGAAGATTTAAAATAATCAATTTTGAAACTTCTTTTAGAAAACCATGGTTTGCCAAAAATGAGGAACTGATTTACACAAGGTTCTTAATATACGAGCACAACAAGTCTGGTACGGACATAAAAATAATTGAAAGTATGTATGGTGCACGGAAAAATAATATTATCTTAGTAGTAGGATTATCGAAATCGAATAGCAAGTCTTTAAAATCAAATCATTGAGGGTCTAAATCAGGAAGTGGTTATGAAAATAGTAATTTTGCAAAAATCTGAAGTAGCGAAAACGCCGAGCAAAAACCAACTTGCTGAAAGCTGAAATTCCGTGTGTCTTGAAAGTATATTAAAGTAAACATGACGCATCATTCGTATAACACAAATAAGAAGGAAATTATCAATCGAATTGGGCAAAGCAAAAGTACGGTCCAGAATAAAATTAATATATGAAGGGGCAACGCATTTACATAAGTACGAAAGATATAAGCTGGAAAAATATTATAAGCTAGTGTTCAAAATTTCCGACAAAAGTTTTTAAAATTTTAAATCAACGAAGGAGGCTGAAGTATAAGTACATATACATTAAGATTTGGAACAAGGTTAAACTTCGGAAAGGAGGGGGTCAAAAATACTTTCAAGAGTTTCAAGGTTCGTAATGGAGAGGTTCGAAATGGACGACGATCGTCATGAGGCGATCTCGTGAATCGAGGCAAGGAAATTGGTCAGAGATCAAAACATTCATACGCCTAGGGTATGAATCAGAAGAGTCTACGGGGAACTCCTACGGTCGACCAACTAAAGATTAAAAACTAAGCGCTAAGACTTCTAAAGGTCAGACGGTAAAGAAATGCGTTCAGCTTGGTCCGAAATCGATGAACCCAAAAGCGAACGACCGAAGGAAATTCTAGAAGTCTAATATGGTCAGGGGTAAACAAGGACCACTAAGGTAACTCCTACGACGATTGAATCAATCGCTGACAGTGAGTCTAACTAACAAACAGAGGTCTCTCACTAGTAAGCACAGACGTCTAACTAAGTCTTCTTACCACCTAGTGTCACAAGAAAACGACTAGACTCAGGGCTTCTGACTCGGATGTTGCAATTTATTTAATGGACATTCCGTTATTATCGTTGTTCCGTTAATTCGCAATTGCAAGACGGGACCTGCATGGGCCACCAACAAAACCTGTCATGCCCCGCTTCCCAAAAATATGGAGGCGATGCGTGAGAAGGTCCGCTCAGACTTGAAGCTACAAAGCTGCAAGTCCGATAAGCGTCAATCAAATTTAAAGCTGCAGGTCCTTGCAACACGAACGAAACAATGATAATAATAATGAAATGAGACAAAAGAGATATCTGAGAATATCCATAAAATAAGTTTCAACATCACAGAAAAAGCGACCAGGCTAAAAGTAAAGAGTCTAAAGGCCCAAACATGGCCAACAAAAGTACAACGTACAAACAACGGTGCTACGCACCGAAAACTAACAGAAAACCTAAAACAAAAGAAAGCTCAGCAAAGTCACCAAGAAAGATCACTGGCATCCATAAAACTCCTCCTAGGCAGACATGGACTCAGGCTCAGCGTCAGCAACACATCACGTACTCAGCAACGGTCCCTGGCTCAGGTCTAACATGTGACACCCAAAAGAGCAAGGGGCACATGTCAGCAAGTCTACAAGAGACTTGTGCAAGGAAACTAAAAGTAGGTGAAAGTAAAGCAACCTAGCAGTTCTAGCATGATGCAATGACATGGCAGTTAAAGTAATGAGTGCAACAGGTAAGGTAAAGTAAAGTAAAGTACTAGCATGGTATTTAAACATGGCATGGATGACAAGTATTACATGAATCATTCACAAGACAAGTACAAGACATGGAAAGTAAGCACCTCGTGCACAGAGATTCCGTCTTTTGGCTAGAGGGCTGATCAGGCCACTCCTAAGCTCAAGTGACCGTTTATCCCTACCCCTCCATGTGTATCGGGCATTGGTTTTCAGCCAACACATGAGGCCCGCTGCTGGACCACGAGCGAGGAAGTGTTTTAAACAAGTATGGCCTAGGGGTGCACCTAGCCGGAAACACGGAAATAAGGATTTGTACAAGTATTTTGTAGCGTGTGCTACAATGCAACAATCAATTTGGATGGCATGTAAGATGCAATGCATGGCAGTTAAAATACGTACAGTTAAGGAAAGTAAACGTGACAGTTTAGTATGCATGAACAACAAGTTTAAAGAGTTGGATCTAGCTTCGTTGTCAAGCTAGATCAATTAGGTGACGGATCTAGTTTCGTTGTCAAACTAGATCAAGTAGGCGTCTAGCCAGCTATCATTTCACTGACTAGTCTCTTTTACGCTGAAAACAAGGAAGTGGCCTAAAACATGGCCCTACACAAGAGTTGGCAAGTTTCACTTGCCTGCAAGTACGACGTCTGAGCACACCGTCCAATGAGTCCAAAAATCACAATTATCCTACGTGCACAAGTCCACCGGCCTAAAGTCCATATTATTAATCTTGATTAGTGAATTTAAAACATTTAAAATACTTTAAAAATACTGATTTTAGTCTTGATTAGCATGCATTGGGTTGGGGGTCCTAGGGGTGCAAAGCGTTACCCCAACACGACGCGAAAGCTACACCGGCGTCGGGTAGCGACGCCGGGGGTTGGAATAATAATATCGCGCTCTAAGTCCAGATTCCAATTAGATTCCTCGCTGGAAGTTTCAGAGCGATCAACCGGAGCGACGATTCCAGATTCCAAAGCTAGCACGTGCGACGACGGGCTACGACGTGTCGCAACGTCGTGCACGGTGAATCGTCGGAGATAAAGCACCTAGGTGGGGCCCACAGTAGTCCTAGGGACCTTTGGGGGACCCACAATACCTCTGGAGAACTTGGGGGGCCCACGGAGGCAAGTGGTGCGACGGGTGCGGGGTTGCGACGATTGGCCCTCGGTCGTACTCAGGCAATGCGGGGGATTCCATCGGTCTGGCGCATGGGAACGGGCTGTGCAGCGCTTGGGGAGATGCGGTCGTCGGTCACAGCGGCCGCTGCGAGGGAATCCTTTGGTCAGACACAGCGGGCGGGTCGGTCGGGCGCTTGGGCTGCCGCGGAGCGGGGGTTGCGATGCGGAGCGGTGGAACGGGCCAGTCAGATCGATGGGTTCTCTCGGTCGGAGCAAGGTACGAGCATTGCAATGGAGCGGCGGGCGACTGGGTGCGGAGCGGGCGCTTGTGCGAAGCGGGGTGCGGGCTTGAGCTCTCGGTTTGACCGAGAGCTCCTCTCGGTCGGTGCGGAAGAATGGAGCGGAGCGGCTGTGCAGCGATGCGGGCCAAGCTTGGTGCGGGGGCGGCCAGCGGTCGGAGCGGGGGTTTGGCCTCGTTTCTTCGATCGGTGCGGGGCTGCTTCGTCGCAACGTTGCGACGATTCGTCGCAACGTCAAATTTGGGTTTTGGTAACGGCTAGGGTTAATTTCTTGTGAAAATAGGTCTTCCTAGGGGTTGTTTATATAGTGTAGATGGGTTGACTAGGTCTAGGGCTAATCCTATTGAGATTATGAGTTTAAAAATATTTAAAATTCAAATCTAACCAACTCCAACTCAACCAAGGCTTTGACTTGGTCCAAATGAGCTGGAAATTGGCTCAAAAATTCTTTAATACGTTTAAAACTCAAATAAATTTTATTTGGCCGAAAATAATTAAAAAATTAATTATTAAAAATATTATAAAACTTGTTAAAAATATAAAAGTGGTCAAATGAACTCCAAAAATTATAAAATAAATATCGGGGTGATCGTGGTGACGGAAGTGAGCTAACTAAGAAGACGGATCTCAATTTCGACGTCGGACGACGAAACTAAAATTAGAAACGTCTCCCGTCAACAGTGAAAATCGCCACGTCTCATCGAGTAAGATTAAATTGTGGGAAAACGACTCGAGAAGCGTCGTTCCAAATTAGTGCCACTATTTAATACTCTCAGAGACGTTCACAATGGCATATCGCAACAAAGTGTTCACAAACAAACAAGGTCTAAAATAAACACGTGCACGGCCTAAAGCACGTGCACGAAAATCGTACAACGAAAAGTGGTCGTTACAACCACCCACACCCTCCCAGCAGCCACCGCGCCCACCCCCTCCACCACCAGCTCCGCCACAGGACGGTGCTAGTGCACCAATGCCAGCCTAGGCACACACTGGATGCCTACTATATTTCTGCTGTTTTGCTGGTTGGTTTTGGAGTTGATGATTTTTTGCCCCCTCCTCCGCATACTACTTTGGTGCCTTTCTGATCATATCTTTTTATATCTTTTTGGGAGTGAGGGAGAGACTTTTTGGGGACACTTATATCTGCACCATACTGATCTTTGCATGCATCACATTCATTCACATCTTATTTTCTTTTTCTTTTTCTTTCTTTTTCATCATGCATGCATCCTCACCCACCCCACCCATTTCACGTCTCTCGGTGTGTCACACTTTGCACATTGAGAATACTGTGCACTTTAGCTTGGGGAGTGAGTTCTCACACTTTTTTCGCTTTTCGTCACCTTTTATTTTCATTTTTTCCACCTTTTCTTTGTTTTTACACCACTTTCACTCATTTTTTTGTTTTTTTATCATGCATCATGTTTTCTTATTTTCTTTGTGTGCCGCATTGTACATAGTAGTATCTATTTTCTTTTATCATTATTTCTTTCATCTTTTGCTAGAGATGATTTTTCTGTGATGATGATGACGTGGAGTTAGCTTATCTCTATATGCATGCAATTTCGTCATTTCATAGCTTTTGTTTCAGATATCATATGCTATGTCCTGCTTTGCATTTGAAATAGTAACCCACTCTTTTCATGTATGAATATGGATGAAATTCTGTTATTAGCTGATGTCTGATGATTCATATGTATGCTTTTCGTAGAAAACACACCAAGATTTATGCATTGATTGCTTATATCTGGAATACTACTTTCCTTTCTCATATCACTTCTTATTGCATGAATTGTACGCTTTATTTTCAGGTTGATTGAATGTTTGCTAGGATGATATATCTGGACTAGTTTACTTTTTGAGATTAAACTGAGTAGATTATATTACTCTGCTGAAAGTTGTCGTGCACGTCCTATAGAGTGAACCGAGCGATACATTTATTTCTTTCTCCACATATCTTGAGCATTATTTCTCTATTTGAAATTCATTGGTGAATCCCCCCCTTAGCAAGTCTATTATCGGCATTTCCCCCGCTATTAATTTTCATGCTCCGAATCCGCAAAATCAAAAAGAAAAAAAAATATACATGTATATCCTTCTCTCTTTTGATTTGGGATCGCTTATGTATATATGTTTATTTAAAAAAAGAGAAAAAGGAGAAAAATTGAGAAAAAGAAAAGAAAAGAGAAAAGAAGTTTATAAACGATCCCATCTCATACTCTTTCTCTCTTACTTCCCTCTTTTGTTTTTATTTTTATTTTTTTGGAGCTTCAAAAGAAATGGGGAATGTACATATTGATTTATTTATGCCACCACGCTTATGGATAATGTCACGCCCCGCTTCCCTAAAATGGAGGCGAGACGTGAAAAGGTCCGCACGAGAGTGGAGCTGTGAAGCCCCAAACCCGATAAGCGTCAATAAAACATAAGCAGGTCCCTGTAACCACAATGGAACAATAATAATAACACAAGGAGAGACTGAAATAAAATCTCATATCTAATAAATTGTCCAACATGAAAATAAGTCCAACATCCAGAAAAGCCACCAGGCTAAAAGAAAAGAGTCTAAGGCCCAGAACAAGGCCAACAAAAGCAACGACATAACAAAGTATAGGTGCTACGCACCGATAACAAAACAGCAGTCTAAAAACAAAAGGGATACACAATGAAAACACTAGGACTGTTCCCCAGTGTCCACATACTCCCCGTCAAACACAAGCTCGGGCTCGGCGTCAGCAAACACCTCGTCCTCAACAAGGCACTCAGGCTCAGGATCTAACATGTGTCACCCAAAAGAGTAAAGGGGCACATGTCAGCAAGTCTAAAAGACTTGGGCAAGGAAACCGAAAGTAAGGCAACTAGCAACCTAGCAGTTTTAGTATGCATGACATGGCAGTTATAACATGAGTGCACAATTAAGACATGGCAAGATAATTTGTACAAGAGAACAATTATCGGGACAAGACAAGAGTAGCCAAGCTACTAACAATCTCAATCAATTCACGTTGTTTTGTAGATGTTTACGCCCTTCAGCTGAATGGTACATCATTCACACCGATCGGCACTAAACACTATTCACGTTTCACTGTTGTTTGTAGATGTTTACGCCCTTCAGCTGAATGGTACATCAGTCACACCGATCGGCACTAAACACTACCCCACCCCAGAGTTTACGCCTTACAACTGCAGTTGCTGATCGGGCAGACCCCCAGTTGAATGGCCGCTTAACCCTTACCCCATCCCACACGTTAACAAGCCAGGGCCCCTGCACATGAGCCCAGCAAGTGAGCCAGGGTTGCCCCGCACGGGAGCTTGTTTTCCAAGTTCACAATTCAATATCGAGCGTTGGGGTTAGCAACTCATTATGCTCGCTTCTGGTCACGAGCCAGGAAACACAAGTATTGTAGCGATGCTACGCAATCACGGGATTCACTTGAAGAATGCAATGACATGACAATTAATTTACGTACCGTTAATGGAAAGTAAACATGACATGGTAATTGTGCAACATGATATATGTCGGAACTAGCTTCGTTGTCAAGCTAGTTCCCCAAATTGCGCCTAGGCGAGTATCATTTCGTCGCCTAGTCTCTTTTACGCCTACAACAAGCAAAATGGCCTAAAACATGGCCTAAACCCTAAGTGGCAAGTTTCACTTGCCTAGCACCGGGGATGACGATTACGAAGGTTCGTCTCGCGGATGCTAATCTATGGGGGAAATCGCTGTTATGGGGAAACAATCATCAAACAACATGAAATTTCATTAGGGTTTCATAAAAATATAAATAGGTTATGAAAACATCGAGAGATCGATTTCTAACCGAGAGGAGGCGGAGAAAACACTCCGGAGAACCCTAGGACCAGATCTGGAAACGAATGGAGAAGTTTGGGAAACTAGGGTTTTGGGGGATTTTGGGGATTTGATGGAGATTTGGGGAAAATGAGAGGTGGAATGAGTGGATGGAGGGTTTAGATGATGTATCTAGGGCTTGGGATGAAGGATTAAAGCTTGGAGGAAGATGGGGGCTCAAAGGGGGAGATTTTAGGGTTTTGGGTCGAGTGGAGGAAGAAGAAAACGTTTGGGAGGGGTATAAATAGGTTGGGCTGGCGGCTGCCCAGAAATTAGGGTTTTAACACAGATTAGTCTGTCAAAGAGCAACCACTGACCGACTAGTTTGGCAACTAGTCGGTCAGTCGACCAACGCAGACCGACTAAGTGTAAACAGTAACTTCTGAACGAAAATAGGATTTAGATTTAGTCGGTCCATGAACAAATACTGACCGACTAGTTTAACATCTAGTCGGTCGATGAACGTTCTTAGACCGACTAAGAGTGAACAGTATTGATACAAAAAATTAAGTTGAAGAGTTAGTCGGTTAAAGAAGCATTACTGACCGACTAGTTTGCAACCTAGTCGGTCAACCAACGTTCTTAGACCGACTAACGATAAACAGTAACTTCTGAATAATTTAGAAAGCCAACTAGTCGGTCCAAGAAGGATTGCCGACCGACTGGATCGTCATCTAGTCGGTCGGTGCCCCCTTCTTATACCGGCTAACGTGCACCAAAAGTTCCGATACGGAGCGCGGAGCTTCGGGATCGATTCCTAAGACTTTTAGGCTTGATCTAACAGTAAGATACGACCGTTATGAAGCCCGTCACGAATGACTTGCTTCGAAATCGATGATCCTAAGGAAGAAACGAGAAAACACGATGAAACAATCGAAAATGAAAGTTACGGAGACGAAAACCACACGAGAGGAGAAAATCCACCAAAACATATATTATATTATAATAAATCCAGATACATGAAAAGCAGTCGTTACATCCTCCCCAACTTAAGAAAAATTCCGTCCTCGGAATTTCCGAATACTCACGAGTCCGGAAACAAAAGTGGAAAACGCTCTCGCATCTCATCCTCATTCTCCCAAGTAGACTCTCCAGGTGAGCCGTGTCGCCACATCACCCTCACAAGATTGACAATCTTGTTCCGAAGCGATTTCTGACGCCTATCCAGAATCTGCACTGGATGCTGGTCATACGTCATATCGGGGCGAACGGTAATCTCCGAAAATCCACCGCATGAGACGGATCGCTAATGTATCGACGAAGCTGCGACACATGGAAAACATTGTGAACTCCTTCCAAAGATGGCGGTAAGGCCAAGCGATACGCTACCTCGCCAACCCTCTCCAAAATGTCAAACGGTCCAATGTATCGCGGGCTCAACTTCCCACGCTTCCCAAAACGAATCACACCACGATTCGGGGAAATCTTCAAGAACACATGGTCGCCTGGCTGAAACTCCAAAGGACGACGTTTAGCATCCGCCCAATGCTTAAAACTGTCCTGAGCAATCCTCAACCTCTCCCGAATATTCTTGACGATATCCACGGCCTCCACAATCATCTCAGGTCCCAACAACTCCCGATCACCAACGTCATCCCAACTCAATGGCGATCGACATTTCCTCCCATAAAGAGCGGCGAAAGGCGCCATGCCAATACTCGCCTGGAAGCTGTTGTTGCAGGAAAACTCTACCAGATGTAGATGGTCCTCCCACGAACCTTTGAAATCCAACATGCACGCCCTCAGCATGTCTTCCAAAATCTGAATCGTCCTCTCGGACTGGCCATCCGTCTGCGGATGGTACGCCGTGCTGAAACTCAGACGCGTACCCAAGCTCTTCTGCAAACTCTGCCAGAACTGAAATGTGAACCTCGTGTCTCTGTCAGACACGATACTCACGGGGACTCCATGAAGTCGTACGACCTCCTGCACGATTCACGTTACATCACTATCCAAACTAGGAAAAGGAAATAAAACAGAGAGTAAAAGAATTTTACCTCCATATATCTCCTCGCTAGCGCCTCAGTGGACTGTCCCACTCGGAACGGATTAAAGTGCGCGGATTTGGTCAATCGATCTACGATCACCCAAATCGCGTCATTCTGCTTCGGACTCCGAGGCAGTCCAGTCACGAAATCCATAGTGATGTGTTGCCATTTCCACTCCGGAATCGGAAGCGGTTGTAGCAACCCGGCCGTACGCTGATGCTCCGCCTTCACTTGCTGGCAAACCAAGCACTTGGCTACACTCCGAGCCACACTCCTCTTCATACCATGCCACCAATAATTCAGACGAAGATCCTGGTAAATCTTGGTGCCACCAGGATGCACAGAATACGGCGAACAGTGTGCCTCCACCATCAACTCCTCTCTAATATCCCCAGCTGGCACACACAACCTGGCTCCAAACCTCAGCGAGCCATCCTCATGAATCAAAAAGTCAGTCCGCAGACTGGCTTCCACCTGCTCCCGAATCTTCACCAGCTTCGGATCCTCAGCCTGGCCAGCCTTAATCCGATCCACAATCGTCGACTGTACCTGCATGTATATCAACGAAGAAGCCTCCCCAGGAAGGACAATCTCCACACCAGACTCGCAAAAATCATGCTGCTATCTCCACTGCGAGGTCAAAATCATCACCGCTGGAAGCCTACTCAGCGCATCAGGAACCACATTCACCTTGCCAGGGTGAAACTGCAAATCAATCTCATAATCTGCCATAAGCTCCAACCATCGACGCTGTCGCATGTTGAGCTCCTTCTGAGTGAAAATATACTTCAAGCTTTTGTGATCGGTGAAAATCTTCACTTTCTCACTCAGCAGGAAGTGCCTCCAAATCTTAAGAGCAAACACAACGGCAGCCAACTCCAAATCATGTGTCGGGTAATTCTTCTCATGAACCTTAAGCTGACGAGACGCATATGCCACAACGTGCCCATGCTGATGCAACACACAACCAAGACCCTTGCTAGAAGCATCGCAAAAGATCTCAAATCCACCGCTGCGATCAGGCACAACAAGAATAGGGGCGGTCGTCAACCTCTCCTTCAGAACGCCAAAAGCGTCCTCACAATCACCCGACCAAACAAAAGCAACATCCTTCCGCGTCAACCTGGTCATCGGCTCAGCAATACGAGAAAAGTCCTTAATAAATCGCCGATAATAACCAGCAAGTCCAAGGAAACTCCGAATCTCAGACGCAGACGACGGAACAGGCCACTCTCTGATGGCCCTAATCTTCTCGGGATCCACTGAAATACCATCTCCAGTCACCACATGCCCGAGAAATGCAACTCTATCCAGCCAGAACTCGCACTTTGAAAACTTAGCATACAACCGATGCTTCCTCAAAATCTCTAACACCGTCCTCAAGTGCGAGGCATGCTCTTCCTCTGACTTCGAATAGATCAGAATGTCGTCAATAAAGATAACGACAAACTTATCCAAAAAGTCGTAGAAAATTAGGTTCATCAGATTCATGAAAACTGCGGGCGCGTTAGTTACGCCAAAAGGCATAACCACGAACTCATAGTGTCCATACTTCGTCCTGAACGCTGTCTTCGGAACATCTCCCTTCTTCACCTTCAACTGATGGTAACCACTCCTCAAATCCAATTTAGAAAACACCCTCGAACCTCCAAGCTGATCAAAAATATCATCGATGCGAGGCAACAGGTATTTATTTTTAATGGTCACCGTATTCAACTCCCGATAGTCCACGCACATGCGACGCGAACCATCCTTCTTCTTTACTAGCAGCACTGGCGCTCCCCACGGAGACACGCTAGGATTGATATAACCCTTCTGCAAGAGCTCATCCAACTGCTTCCGCAACTCCTCCAATTCTGCAGGTGCCATACGATACGGCGCCTTCGAAATCGGCTGCGTACCTGGAACGAGATCAATAGAAAATTCCAGAGCTCGATCAGGTGGCAAACCAGACATCTCCTCGGGGAAGACGTCGCCAAAATCTCGCACCACAGCTGGCCACTCCAACTCCATCCGCATAGCCACAACCTCCACCGGCCTGGCCCGAAACCTGACAGGACCAAGCGAACTGCTACCACGGCTGAACTCAAATACTGGATGTCCGGGAATCTCGAACACCACCTTCTTCCTTCGACAGTCGATCGTAGCATAGAAGCTCGCAAGCCAGTCCATCCCAAGAACTGCATCATAGTTGATGATGTCGTGGACAATGAAATCAGCGAAAAGCTCATGTCCACAGACCACCAACGAGCAAGAATAGCAACCACGATGCACCGTGACCACGCCATTCCCTGTAACGATATTCCAACTCTTGGGAAGAGGGGACGTCGACAAGGAATGCCTCTCCACGAAGCTCCGAGAAATAATGCACATCGATGCACCAGAGTCAAAGAGGACTCGTGCAGGAAATGCGCAAACCAAAACCACACCTAACAAGCAATTTACAATCAAACCCTAGTCTAGCAAACAATCATGTTCAAGCAAACAATACAATATAACAATCAAAACCAGCTAGGAAAGTAACAGCTAGATTGAGGATTACCTGCGATAAACTCATCCACAGCCTCGCTCTCCACAGCGGTCATCAAAAAAGCCTGCCTCCTCGGTGGAACAGCCTGCTGAAAAGCCTGCCTCTGCGGAACAAGAGCTGCTCCACGACCAGCAGGAACAGACGCTCGCTGCTGCAACGGCTGAGCTGCAACAGGTGCCCTCCGCAGCGGACCCGCATGCCGACAATCCTTCGCGACATGGGAAGCATCACCACAAACCAGACACTGGCCCAAAAACTTCCGACACTGATCCTTGATGTGGCCAGGCTTACCGCAGAAATGGCAAGTCTTCAGAATAGGCCCTCTTGGCCTCTTAAACTGAGCAGACTGATTAGGCCTGAATCCAGGTCTAACCACAGCTCTCGCCTGTTCCACAGGCCTCTTCCCCGCACCAACAATAGACCCTCTCCTCTGGTTCACGAGCAGCTCCTGCCTCTTGGCTGCTATTAGAACCTTCTGATAAGACTCCCGGTCAGAAGAGGTCACAAAACTCTGGAGCTCCGAAGCAAGTCCCTGCAGGAATCTCTGAGCTCTCTCCTCAGCGTCCTGCACCATCTTTGGTACAAACCGACTCAGCCTCATGAACTCTTGGTGGTACTGGTTCATCCGACGAGCTCCCCTGCTTCAAATCGATAAAACACTGCAGCATCTCTTCCCTTGTAGCTTTCGGGAAGAACTCACCCTCAAATCTGGCCTTGAAGGTAGCCCAGACGATCGGCTCCACCAACATCTTCTCTTCCGCATCCCACCAATTCCGGGCATTATCCTTGAGTTGCCTCCTCGCCAAATCAACCCATCCAGCTGGGGTGATCTTGGCCATCTTCAGATTGTCCTCGATGTTCCGAATCCACTCATCGGCAGCCAGAGGACCCTCAGACCCATCAAAATACGTGGGACCCAGCTCCCGAAATTGCTTCGCTCCTGGCTCAGAGCGAGGGGCATCCGGAAGAGCCCGGGCAGCTCGAGCAAGTGGAGCATTTTGGACTTGCAGGAGCACGCCCTGCTGCACTTGCATCATCTGGAGCATCATCCGCATCATCTCCCCGTTGGTGGGTTCCCGCTCAGGCTCCTCATCATGAGGGAGCGCCCCACTGCCCCCACCACGGGTGGAACGCCTTCCTGCCATCTAATGAAACCGAAAACGAATCAGATTAGACTCATAGCTTATGACTCGGACGTCGAACTTAGTTTATTGGACATTCTAATATTATTATCGCTATTCCAAAAGTCGCAGTTACAGAAGGACCTTTATGGGCCACCAACAAAACCTGTCACGCCTCGCTTCCCTAAAATGGAGGCGAGACGTGAAAAGGTCCGCACGAGAGTGGAGCTGTGAAGCCCCAAACCCGATAAGCGTCAATAAAACATAAGCAGGTCCCTGTAACCACAACGGAACAACAATAATAACACAAGGAGAGACTGAAATAAAATCTCATATCTCATAAATTGTCCAACATGAAAATAAGTCCAACATCCAGAAAAACCACCAGGCTAAAAGAAAAGAGTCTAAGGCCCAGAACAAGGCCAACAAAAGCAACGACATAACAAAGTATAGGTGCTACGCACCGATAACAAAACAGCAGTCTAAAAACAAAAGGGATACACAATGAAAACACTAGGACTGGTCCCCAGTGTCCACGTACTCCCCGTCAAACACAAGCTCGGGCTCGGCGTCAGCAAACACCTCGTCCTCAACAAGGCACTCAGGCTCAGGATCTAACATGTGTCACCCAAAAGAGTAAAGGGGCACATGTCAGCAAGTCTAAAAGACTTGGGCAAGGAAACCGAAAGTAAGGCAACTAGCAACCTAGCAGTTTTAGTATGCATGACATGGCAGTTATAACATGAGTGCACAATTAAGACATGGCAAGACAATTTGTACAAGAGAACAATTATCGGGACAAGACAAGAGTAGCCAAGCTACTAACAATCTCAATCAATTCACGTTGTTTTGTAGATGTTTACGCCCTTCAGCTGAATGGTACATCATTCACACCGATCGGCACTAAACACTATTCACGTTTCACTGTTGTTTGTAGATGTTTACGCCATTCAGCTGAATGGTACATCAGTCACACCAATCGGCACTAAACACTACCCCACCCCAGAGTTTACGCCTTACAACTACAGTTGCTGATCGGGCAGACCCCCAGTTGAATGGCCGCTTAACCCTTACCCCATCCCACACGTTAACAAGCCAGGGTCCCTGCACATGAGCCCAGCAAGTGAGCCAGGGTTGCCCCGCACGGGAGCTTGTTTAACAAGTTCACAATTCAATATCGAGCGTTGGGGTTAGCAACTCATTATGCTCGCTTCTGGTCACGAGCCAGGAAACACAAGTATTGTAGCGATGCTACGCAATCACGGGATTCACTTGAAGAATGCAATGACATGACAATTAATTTGCGTACCGTTAATGGAAAGTAAACATGACATGGTAATTGTGCAACATGATATATGTCGGAACTAGCTTTGTTGTCAAGCTAGTTCCCCAAATTGCGCCTAGGCGAGTATCATTTCGTCGCCTAGCCTCTTTTACGCCTACAACAAGCAAAATGGCCTAAAACATGGCCTAAACCCTAAGTGGCAAGTTTCACTTGCCTAGCACCGGGGATGACGATTACGAAGGTTCGTCTCGCGGATGCTAATCTAGGGGGGAAATCGCTGTTATGGGGAAACAATCATCAAACAACATGAAATTTCATTAGGGTTTCATAAAAATATAAATAGGTTATGAAAATATCGAGAGATCGATTTCTTACCGAGAGGAGGCGGAGAAAACACTCCGGAGAACCCTAGGACCAGATCTGGAAACGAATGGAGAAGTTTGGGAAACTAGGGTTTTGGGGGATTTTGGGGATTTGATGGAGATTTGGGGAAAATGAGAGGTGGAATGAGTGGATGGAGGGTTTAGATGATGGATCTAGGGCTTGGGATGAAGGATTAAAGCTTGGAGGAAGATGGGGGCTCAAAGGGGGAGATTTTAGGGTTTTGGGTCGAGTGGAGGAAGAAGAAAACGTTTGGGAGGGGTATAAATAGGTTGGGCTGGCGGCTGCCCAGAAATTAGGGTTTTAACACAGATTAGTCGGTCAAAGAGCAACCACTGACCGACTAGTTTGGCAACTAGTCGGTCGGTCGACCAACGCAGACCGACTAAGTGTAAACAGTAACTTCTGAACGAAAATAGGATTTAGATTTAGTCGGTCCATGAACAAATACTGACCGACTAGTTTAACATCTAGTCGGTCGATGAACGTTCTTAGACCGACTAAGAGTGAACAGTATTGATACCAAAAATTAAGTTGAAGAGTTAGTCGGTTAAAGCAGCATTGCTGACCGACTAGTTTGCAACCTAGTCGGTCAACCAACGTTCTTAGACCGACTAACGATAAACAGTAACTTCTGAATAATTTAGAAAGCCAACTAGTCGGTCCAAGAAGGATTGCCGACCGACTGGATCGTCATCTAGTCGGTCGGTGCCCCTTTTTATACCGGCTAATGTGCACCAAAAGTTCCGATACGGAGCGCGGAGCTCCAGGATCGATTCCTAAGACTCCTAGGCTTGATCTAACAGTAAGATACGACCGTTATGAAGCCCGTCACGAATGACTTGCTTCGAAATCGACGATCCTAAGGAAGAAACGAGAAAACAAGACGAAACGATCGAAAATGAAAGTTACTGAGACGAAAACCACACGAGAGGAGAAAATCCACCAAAACATATATTATATTATAATAAATCCAGATACATGAAAAGCAGTCGTTACAGATAAGCTTGCGGGGGAGGATCCAATGATGTGTGAGAGAGTGACTACTTGACGATGCATGAGAACCTAGGCTAAGTAATCTTCTATACTCGGTGAGATTGCTAAAGTTTCACGAAATCCAGAAATCGACATTTAGCATTCATTTCATGAAAACCATACTTTTCTATTCTTGCTATTCCATATTGTGTGATATCTCTTATACTCCTTATAGAAAGCATTCAATTGAAAAGTGTGTGATCTATGGTTATGCATACCGCTTTAGATGCTTCAGACGATGTTAATCCTAGAATGATTCCATATTTCATGCTATTTCGATATTTTGGGGTTTTCTATTTCGAATGCATCATTATACTATGATATCGAGATAAAAGTCTGTGACATGTGTTTTATATTCGATGTATGCTATATGAGTAAGCAAACCACACGTCTTGAGAAGAATGATCTAGTACCCCCCTTCTTCGCTTTCTATTCTATTTTTATTTTATTTTCCTTCTTTTCCATTATTTTGCCCGTCGGGTTTGCTTTTTACTCATCTTCCTCGAGGACGAGTAAGAGGTAAGCTTGGGAGATTTTGATCACTCCATATTTTACACCCTTTTTCTGCATGTTTGCATGCCACTTTGATCGCTCATATCGCGTTTTTCACTATTATTCGACAATATTGCGATGCTTTTCACGATTTCATGTTTTTGTCGTATTTCAGGAGATATGGAGCGATTCGGAGTGATTTTGAGATCAAGAGGATTTGCACCCACTCCAGAGTGTCACCCAAGGCTCTTTTGAGGGCTATTCGGCGATGAAAGACAATTGGAAGAAGAAGGAACTACGTAGGAGCGACGAGGAGGCGAAATGATGAAGATTGGGCATCTACAGCATGTCACTCGGCCGAGGGAAGCACTCACTCCGCCGACCAGACCGGACACGCACCACAGAAGGAAATCAGCGTGCACTCGGCCGAGTGACGATAGTCCACTTGGCCGAGTATGGAGATCCCCTCGCCCGAGTGGCACGGGAAAATCCACCGACAGAAGGAGCCAACTTACTGGAATCCGTCAGTCGATTTCAGAGTTGTCACTCGGCCGAGCATGGAATGCCCCTCGGCCGAGTGAGTAAAGCCACTCAGCCGAGTCACCTCCGAAGACAGACCCCCGAAAATCCCCGACTTACTGGAAATGTACAGGGTTTGTCACTCGGCCGAGTGACATTTGTCACTCGGCCGAGTGAGCCGCTCCGCCTGCTGCGTAAAGTGCGATTTCTGGGCTGCGCATGGGCATTTTTGTCACGATTTTTTGGGCGATTTGAGGGGTATTTAAACCCAGTTTTTGCCCTAGTTTAGGAGGACTTTTTGATACTTTTTGCAGCCTTTTAAAGAGCTTTTTGGATCATTAGATTTAGCGTTTCCCTTGGAGATTAAAAGGTTATTTTTGTTGGATGCTATTGGATTCTCATTGGTTTGTCCCTCTTCTTATCAAAAAATCTATTTTTGTTGATAATTTCTCTATTGCAATGAATTGTGTTGATTTTGTTATTGATTTTCTTATGAATTGCATGATGATTAGTGAGTAGTTTTATCGTCTTAGGGCATAGGGATGAACCCTATGGACCCTATTTCTAAATTGTGATGAATTGGTGAAATTCTTGCTAGAATTGATTAGGGTTAGGTTGGGATTGATTAACTACGGATAGCTAGGGATTTATATTGATTGGGATTTGCAAGAGATTGGGTCCCAATTGATAGGAAGCCCTAGAAATTCGATTTAGATTTACGATTGGACTTCTCTAGAATTGGTTTGCAAGAGATTGTGCCAAAGCTAGGATTTTTAATCGTGTTTCTATACCAATATCCGTTTGCAAGAGATTGGTCGGGTAGGAACTATCTCAACCTAGGTCGTAGTTCGAGTTTGCACGAGAGTGTGCTCGAGATACGGTTGAACGATGATGTCGTTCTTCACGCTAGCGGCTTAGGTTAGGGTTTGCAAGAGATTGGACCCTACCCTAGGTTCGCTATAGACCGGCAATAGCGAGAGAGCGTGAGCTTGGTTCTACATTTAGTTCCGACTAGTTCACCTAAAATTCAAGTCTAGCAATGATGTAACCTACGAATCACAACGATGAGATACGGTCCATAGCTGGGATTACCTACCCCTAGGCGCTTTATTTTATTCATATTTCTATCGACATTCGAACGATTGTGACATTTTTACCCCAAATTATTCTCGACCATTTTGATAGCTAGGTGATTGGAAGGAGACACTGTCATTGTTCCTCCCTGAGTTCGATACCCGCTCGCTGCTACACCGTGCGCTTGCGGTAAGACTACGAGTCGCTTGTCCCAGGTGTGTGTACTCCCGGGGCGCGACCACTAACGGTAGTGGAGAGAGCCCGAAAATCTTCTCTAAGTCCACTCACCGTCCCCTCTAGAGCACGGAGGTGCTGAACTAAGGTGTCGAGGGGAGGCAGAGCAGAGGGTCAAGCAGGTCGAGCAGGTGAAGAGCGGGGCTGTCTCGCACAGCTACCGTAAAGGATAGGTGCGACCGTGGGGTGGTGCTGTGGTGCTGTGCTCGCGAAGTGACGCTCGGCCTCTGTGGGAGGCCGAGACGCAGGAAAGGTCGAAGAGGATGGAGCAGCAGCAGACGCTGAGGTGGTGGCATACGATGAGGCAGGCAGAGAGGTCAGAGACACAGACGTGGGGACAGACGTCACAACACTCTCAGAGAATACATCGGCAGTGGAGACATAAGAGTCGACGACTGGAGAGGCCGTGAAGTGCGAAGGAAATGACTCCCCTGGGGTCGAGAACAAGAATGAGGAAAGGGTCTCTACCGTGGAGGCAAAAGAAGGCTCACCACGCTCAACTATAGTGGGGGGGGCGCTCGGGGCTCACTGCAAAAATGGGATCTATGGACATGGGCACAATGGAGGAGGTGGTGGAGGTGGACTCAGTTAAAGTGCTCCGGCACTAACAGACGTGTGGACAGAGGTGTCGGGAGGTGCAGACGAAGCAGGTGCAGGCTGGGGTATCACGGGGTCAAGGGGTGGAAGGAAGGGCTACTACAGAGCACCCTCAGGCTCAAGCACGTATGCGGCGAGGATACGGAGATCCATCGCTGGAATCCACTCTCCGCCAGCAGGTCCAATATGCGTCCGAGCAGTGCTCGACAAAATCATATAATCGGCGCTGTGGGGATTGTGCAGCCACACCAAGTGGTGCTGACCAAGAGGACGAAGCATCCTCATCTGGGCCATAACATCTATGGAGAGTGAGGTGTGGCCTGGTGGTCGCAGCAAGCCAGCTGGGAGGCCAACTCCGCACAAAAGGGCCTAGAGGGTAATCAGACCGCTGCAACAGATGGGCGTACGAGCGCCGACAGAAATAATGATGCGGTCGATGTACCAACTGGCAATGTCTATCTCGACGGCGGGGACCAAAACGTCTCCTCCTCGGTCGAAGGCCCGCGATCGTGTCATCGTGTAGAGCATGTAGAGCTATAGCGTCAACATCGTCCTCGGCTCATACCTCGTAAGGAAAGTGGTCGCCATAAGGCGCTGTGCAATCCAGAGGCATGGGTGGAGGATCACGGAGGCCTTGGCCCGGCTAGGGTCAAAGGCGAGGGGAGAGCCCGTGATACGTGTCCAAAAAGCGTGCGTGTCGAATAACGGGGGTGGGATGTGCGTGGGACTGTAGGCTCGGTCAGGGTCCAGGATAGGGGGCCACTGGAAGAATGCTCTAAGCTTGTTGAGAGTGACCTCGCACTCTCGATCCATCAGACGAAAGGAGCATCCTCCAGGGGTCATGTCAATAGAACTAAGGACCTCAAGTGTCGGGCGGATGTAAGTGTCCGTCGACACCGACAAGAAATCACGCCACCCCACGTCATACAACTGGAGTAGCCCCTCTAGTACCCATAGGCGCTTAAAATCAGTGAGGTGCGCAAACCTAGTGGGTACAATCGAGCGATGGGAGATACGCTCAAATCTGGCGCGCTAAGCATCGTCTCTGAACATAATCCCCATCGCATCGATAGTGGGGGCAGGCGGTGCCTGTGGTGGAACAGGTGTGGCAGGAGGCGGCTGTGTAGGTGGTGGTGGGCTAGGTGAGGGGAATCCACCCTAGCAGAAGAGGAGCCAGGATCACCTGACCTCTTCTGCTTGGAAGCGGGCTCCCGAGTGCATGGCCTAAGACGCGGGGGCATGTAGCCTGGGATGCGTGCCCACCCAAGTGAAAATGCGAAGTGCTATAAAATGAAACGAGTATACCTGAGCACGACGCGAGAGAAAGTGAAGTGTGCGAAGAATCGCCTCCTCCGCGAAACTCTAAAGCGTCCTGAATCTCCCCCAAGCTCCCCCAAGCTAGCCTGAAAAACAAATAATCAAATCAACGATGTATATCAATATATATGGGGGAGATGGGGTATAGTATATGTATATAGGAATTCATTTGAATTTTGGGCATAATGGGCTTACGGATTGGGAGAATGGAGAAGAAGTAGGAGTTTTGGGGCGAAATGGGGGCAAAACGACGAAGGGGCGGGGGCGTCGGTGGGTGCAGTGACGGCGAATCGTCGGCGACCAGGAGCTGCGGTCGGCGACGGAGGTGGTGGGCGGATCGGGCGAGGAGGAACAGGGTTCAGGCGAGGGGGAGTCGAAGCGATGGGAATTCGAAGCGGCTCGGGGAAGAATTGGAAATTTTGCGTGCTCGAGATTCGATCTTCGTCCGCAGGGTTATATAAAGTTGGGTCACTCGGCCGAGTGACGCGTTCACTCGCTTGAATGGCTCAGCATTAAATTTTTTTTGTGAATTTCAGCCTATCCTTACGACTCGACCGAGCAGCTTTTCCCATTCGGCCGAATGGATAAGTTCCACTAGGCCGAGTAGTAAGGTCGCTCAGTGATAATGAAGCGTGTATGGTATCAGATTCACTCGGTCGAGTAACATAGTCATTCGGCCGAGTGGCAATAAACACTGTAAATCACAGAAAATAACAGAGAGTGGGTCTGTAGGATCTTCCCTGATTAGTACTCTACTCGGCCGAATAGAGTCTTCACTCGGCCGAATGAAAAGTTCATTCGGCCGAGTGGCTTGCTGCCTCGGCTCTCTGTTTTCGCTCCACTCTCTATTTTTCTTCCTCCCGTCAGTTTCTTCCTTCTCCTAGGTCCTTGGCGTGTTCCTGGAGCGCTCTCCCTTGCCATGGTCATCCTCCATATGGAGGATTTCTCGTTCTCCATCTACTGTCATGAAAAATAGAGCCCATTGTCACGATTTTTATTGACTCTAGACTCTAAACACTAAGAAAAATCTAAAAAAAATAAAATTCAACTAAAAATAATGTAAAAACGGTCGGGTTGCCTCCCGACAAGTGCTCGTTTAAGGTCTTGAGCTCAACCCCTTAAGATATATGTTTAGAGCGTGATATTCAGCGCATGTGAGATGCGTCCGTCAAACTTGCCAGGAAGGCCACTTGGATTTAATTGTTGAGGTTCTTGGGCTTTCCTCGGCTTCCCCTCATCATGGTTAGTGTTGGGGGATAAGTCCCCCAAGCTTGAACTTGTACCATTCTTTTTCTTCACCGGTGATGATACTTTCTTGTCCGGTGGAGCTTTCTTCAAATTGTTGGCTGTGGAGAGCTTGCATAGCTCCCTAATTCTTGCGACATCAGCATCGCCCTTGTCATCGACCATGGGATGGTCTGACGGGTCCTCCAACTTTTCTCCCTCACTAGAAAATTGGCCTTCTTCAAAGCTGTCATCGTGCAAGGCACCAATAGAATGCGGTATAGCTTCATCGATCACCTCATCTAAGAGGTCCACGTAATCCACTTCCTCTTGATAGGGATGTGCTTCATTGCTTTAGGGATATGGAGCTCAACCTCGATGTTTCTGACATTTAAAGACAAGGTGCCCTCTCTCACATCAACTATCACACCGGCGGTGGCTATGAAGGGGCGTCCAAGAATTAGCTATGTGTCGCCCTCCTCCTTGATGTCCATAATTACGAAATCGCACTGCAAGCAAATTCCTCCCGGTACTTGGAGCGGTATGTTCTCCGCAATTCCCATCGGCCTAGTAACCCGACCGTCCACTAGTTGTATTCACATATCTGTTGGCTTCAAGTCGGTCCCCGTATTCAATTTCTCAAACATACCTAGGGACATTAGGCTCACACTTGCTCCCAAATCTACAAAGCTTTTTGTAGCGGGACTCCTCCAAATGTGCATGGAATGCGGAAGCTTCCGGGATCTTTGAATTTCATGGGCTCCTTCTCCCTCCGGGTGAACCATGTGCCTTGCTCGGCGAGCACTATCTTTTCCTTTCCCTTCTTTCCTGAAATTAAATCTTTCAAGAACTTGGCATATGACGGGATCTCTACAATAGCGTCCAAGAAAGGTATATTGAGGCTTACTCCCCGCAAGTACTCAAGGAATTTGGCGAGACGCTTCTCACCATGGTGACAGTAGTGTCCTTCCCGCCCCTAGTAGTAACCGCCACCACCGCATTTCTGTGGCCAGTATTTTCCCGTGGGTTTGGCTCCGGTTGGGCCGGCAATTATTGAGTGTTTTTCTTAAGCAATGCAAGTTGCTCCGCTAGTTGAGCCACGACGGTATTGAGAGAGTCTTGTTGAGCCTTCAATTTAGCGTTTGTCTTCTTTTGCTCCACCATAAATTCTTCCACCCTAGCTTCATGATCCGACCTAGGTGGTGCTTGCGGTGTGTTTGGAGCTCTCAACCCTTGATTATAACCCGGTGGCCTATACGGTCCCGCTTGTTGCCTAGGCGGGTAGCTTTGTTATGGTGGACCTCTTGGTTGATATTGAGGTTGTGGAGGTGGAGGCCGATCTTGAGGTTGTTGCAGTGGTGGTGGGTTCAAAGCTCCATCATTATTAGCATATGAGAAGCCTAGATGATTTCTCTTGGCTGGGTTGGCCCAATAACCGGTGTTCCTCGCAACATATTAGACTTGTTCAATAGCACCATCTGCTTGCTCTCCTCCAACGAACATAACTTGAGATTGGTCTTGCCAATCGCTAATATTGCCTCCCGGTGTAAATGTGGCGGGAGTTCCATACGGCTCGGTGATCAACTTCTCCAATCTCTCCACGACCTTGTGGAGAGAGTCAAACTTCTTAGAAAGCTCCGCTACGGCCTTGGCTTCATATATGCTTGTTGGCTTCAAGGAGGATGAAGAATGTCCTCTCTCGTCGCCCCATTGTTGGTTGTTAGAGGCCATCTCCTCTAGTAGGGCCGTAGCTTCATTCGGTGTCTTAGATAATATGGCTCCATTAGCGGTTGCATCGATGATTTGCTTGGTGCCCGGTTGGAGTCCATTGTAAAATCTATGTACTAGCTCCCATGATTCAATGCTATGATTGGGGCATTGGTGTTGGAGATCTTTAAAGCGCTCCCATGCCTCAAATAGAGTCTCCTGTGGTCCTTACTTGAAGGACTTGAGCGCGCTCCTTATCTTGACGGTCTTGGATGGTGGGTAGAATTTGTTCACAAAAGCACTCGCCAACTCATCCCATGTAGTAAAGATCCCCTCCGCTTGCGTCCTCAACCAATACAAAGCTTTGTCTCTGAGAGTGATGGGAAGAGGCGTAGTCGGATAGCATCGACCGATACACCGGGCATCTGAAAGGTGGCACACTTGGACAAGAATAATTGAAGATGGTAGTGTGGATTCTCATGGGAGTTCCCATGGAGTGGGTCTTGTTGCATTAAGACCACAAGTCCTGTTTTGAGCTCGAAATTCTTGTCCGCTGCCAACTCCGGCATTGCAATGGATGAAGTAGTAGAAGTAGTCTTAGGCCGAAGCCTATCTCTGATAGATATTAGCCTAGCCATGTGTGCCGCTAACTCCTTCGGTGTCTCCCGTCAGTTCATACAATCGTCCTCTATATCAAGTCTTCTCTCCGCTCTAAGCCTCCTTTCGGTACGCTCGATCTCCGGGTCAAATAATAGATCTTCTTGATGCTTTGTCGATCTCCTGTACATGCACAGAAAAATAGAGCTTCGATGGAATTGTTAGCACGATAGAGGAATAAAAAGATAAAAATAATAAAACAAAAAGAAATAACTAAGTAAAAAAATAAAATATCATCGCCTCCCCAGCAACGGCGCCAAAAACTTGATCGCGTCTGGCTATACACCCGAAAAACGACTTGTAGTCTTACCGCAAGCGCACAGTGTAGTGGCGAGCGGGTATTGAACACAGGGAAGACAAATGACAGTATCTCACTTTGATTACTTAGCTATCAAGAGAATAAGAATAGTTTTGAGGTAATAGTCACAATCGTTCAAATAGTAAGAAATATCAATATAATAAAAGGCGTCTAGGGATAGGAAACTCCCACTACAGACCGTCTCTCATCCTTGTGAATCATAAATTTCATTGTTGCTAAGCTTGAATATAGGTGAATTAGTCGCAACTTAATGTAGAACCAAGCTCACGCTCTCGAGCTATTGTCGGTCTATAACAAACCTAAGATAGAGCCCACTCTCGTGCAAACCCTACCCAAAGCCGCTAGCGTGAAGATCGACATCATCATCCAATGGCATCTCGAGCCCACTCTCGTGCAAACTCGATCTACGATCTAGGTTATGATAGTTTGTATTCGTCCAATCTCTTGCAAACGAATATTAGTATAGATTAATAATTAAAAATCCCAGCTTTGGTCCAATCTCTTGCAAACCAAATCTAGAGAGCTTCAATTATCACTCTAAATCGAATATCTAGGCCTTCCTATCAATTGGGATCCAATTTCTTGCAAATCCCAATCGATATGAATTCCTAGCTACTCGAATTAATCAATCACAACCTAACCAATATCAATTCTAGCAACAAATCTACAAATTCATCACAATTCAAAGATTGGGTCCATAGGGTTCATCCACATGCCCGAGAACGACGGAACTACTCACTAATCATCATGAAAATCTCAGAAATAATAGATGGAATCATAGCACAATTCATTGCAAATAAGAAAAAATTCATAAAAATGAGTTTTTTTAACAAGAAAGAACAAACCAATGTCGTTGCCAATGATCTCCAGCTGAGATTTCTCCAAAGAATAGCCGTCAAAAACCTAATAGAAGTCTCTAAAAATAATTCAAGTCTCCCCTAAAACTAGGGTAAAAACTAGGCTTAAATACAAGCCAAAATCGTCCAAAAAATCGTGACAAAACTGCCCCTGCGCAGCCCAGAATTCGCATTCCTAGCAGCAGTCGGAGAGGGTCAGTCCGCCGAGTGACCCTTGTCACTCGCCCGAGTGACCCTTGTCACTCGCCCGAGTGACAAACCCGGTAAAATAACAGTAACTTTGGGGTTTTCAGGGGTTTGTCTCTCGGGTGACTCGGCCGAGTAGTCTTCTTCGTTCGGCCGAGCGAGCAATCATGCTCGGCCAAGTGAGCTTTCTCAGATTTTCCAATAACTTGGGCTCTTCTCTGTCTGAATTCTCTGTACCATCAGGTGTGTGCGATTTCTTACTCAGTCGAGTAGACGTCCTTACTCGACCGAGGAAACGTGGAAAATCTTCAGTTCATATCCATTTCACTCGGGCGAGTCTGAACCTTTACTCGACCGAATGAGTAGTCTTGCTCGGCCGAGTGAGGTGCTCCTGAGCTTCTTTCTTCTCCTTTTTGCATCCTCGTCGATCCTATGAAATTCCTTCTTCTTCCACTCATCCTCTATCGCTGATAAGTCCTCCAATAAGCCGTGGGTGACACTCCGAAGTGCGAGAAAATCCTCTAATCTCATTTTCGCTCCAAATCGCTCCATATTTCCTGAAATATGACAAAAACAAGAAATAGTGAAAAGCATCGCAATATCGTCGAATAATCGTGAAAAACACAATATTTGGCGATCAAAACGTCATGAAAACATGCAGAAAAAAGGTGTAAAATATGGAGTGATCAGTATGCCCCTACGCCCCAAATTTAATTTAATCCCTATATTTATCTAATATAACCCATCTCCCCCATATATATTGATATACATCGCTGAATTGATTATTTGTTTTTCAGGCTAGCTTGGGGGAGATTGGGGGAGATTCATGACGCTTTAGAGCTCTGCGAAGGAGGCGATTCTTCTCACACTACGCTTTTTTGCTCTCGCATCGTGCTCAGGTATACTCGTTCCATTTTGTAGCACTTTGCATATCATTTGGGTGGGCACGACTCACGAGCCACATGCCACCACGTCTTAGGCCACGCACTCGGGAGCCCGCTTCCAAGCAGAAGAGGTCAGGTGATCATGGCTCCTCTTCCGCTAGGGTGGACCCCCTCCACCTAGCCCACCACCACCCACACATCTGCCTCCTACCACACCCATTCCACCACCAGCACCACCCGCCCCGCTATCAATGTGATGGGGATTGTTCAGAGACGATGCTCAGCGCCCCAGATTTGAGCGTATCTCTAATCGCTCGATCGTACCCACTAGGTTCACGCACCTCGCTGACTTTGAGTGCCTGGGATACTAGAGGGGCTGCTCTAGTTGTATGACAAAGTGGGGTGGCGTGATTCCTTGTCAGTGTCGACAGACACTCACATCTGCCCGACACTAGAGGTCCTTAGTTCTATTGACTAGACCCCTGGAGGATGCTCCTTTCGTCTGATGGATCGAGAGTGCGAGGTCACTCTCGACATGCTTAGAGAATTCTTCCAGTGGCCCCCTGTCCCGGACCCTGACCGAGCCTATAGTCCCACGCACATCCCACCCCCGTCATTCGACACGCACGCTTGGACACATATCACGGGTTCTCCCCTCGCCTTTGACCCTAGTCGGGCCAAGGCCTCTGCCATCCTCCACCCTTGCCTCCACATTGCACAGCGCCTTATGGCAACCACTTTTCTTGCGAGATATGAGCCAGGGACGATGTCGACGCCAGAGCTCTACATGCTCTACGCGATGACACGATCGCGGGCCTATGAGCGAGGAGGAGACGTTTTGGTCCCCGCCGTCGAGATTGATATTGCCAGTTGGTACATCGACTGCATCATTATTTCTGTCGGTGCTCGGACGCCTATCTGTTGCAGCTGTCTGATTATCCTCTTGGCCCTTTTATGCGGAGTTGACCTCCCAGCTGGCTTGCTGAGACCACCGAGCCACACCTCACTCTCCATAGATGTTATGGCCCGGATGAGGATGCTTCGTCCTCATGGTCAGCACCACTGGGTGTGGCTGCACGGTCCCCATGGCACAGATTATATGATTCTTCTGAGCCCTGCTCGGACGCATATTGGACCCGCTGGCGGAGAGTGGATTCCAGCGATGGATCTCCTTATCCCCGCTGCGTACGTGCTTGAGCCTGAGGGTGCTCAGTAGGAGCCCCTCCTTCCACCCCTTAACCTCGTGATACTCCAGCCTGCTCCAGATCTGTCTGCACCTCCCGACACCTCTGTCCATACGTCTGTCAGGGTCAGAAGCACTTTAGCAAAGTCCACCGCCACCACTACCACCACTATGCCCATGTCCATAGATCACATTTCTGCGGCTAGCCCCGAGCGTCCCCCCACCATAGTTGAGTACGGCGAGCCCTCTTTTGCCTTCGCAGTGGAGACCCTTTCCTCTTTCTTGTTCTCGACCCCTAGAGAGTAATTTCCTGCACGGCCTCCCCAGCCGTCGACCCTTCTGTATACTCTGCCGTTGTATTCTCTGAGAGCGTTGTGACATCTGTCTCCACGTCTGTGTCACTGACCTCTCTGCCCGCCTTGTCGTCTGCCACCAATTTAGCTTCTGCTGCTGCTCCATCCTCTTCGACCTTGCCTACGTCTCGGCCTCCCACAGAGGCTGAGCGTCACTTCGTGAGCACATCACCACCGCACCATCCCACTGTTGCACATATCCTTTACGGTAGCCGCACGAGACAGCCCCGCTTTTCACCTGTTCTACCTGTTCAATCCTCAGCTCCACCTCCCCCGACACCTTAGTTCAGTACCTCCGTGCTCTAGAGGGGGCGGTGAGTGGACTTAGAGCAGATTTTCGGGCTCTCTCTTCTACTGTTAGCGTTGTCCAGCGTTACTTCCTGGTATTCAGGCTTGCTTGAACCAGATTCTTGAGCGTCTGCCTCAGCCACCCACCCCAACCAGTAGCCTCCATGACCACCACCTCCGCCACAGGACGGTGCTGGTGCCCCACCACCCACCTAGGCACACTCTGGATGCCTTCCATATTTTTGCTGCTGTTACGCTGGATATTTTGTGCATGCTGATTTTGCACACCCTCCTCCACACACGTTTTGGTCACTTTTGCACATATCTGTTTATATCCTTTTTTAGAGAAAGGGAGTACTTTTGGGGACACTTACATGGTACAATTTTGATCTCTGCATGCATCATTTGCATACCCATCTCATTTTTATTTTATTTTCATCATGTATGCATCCTCACCCACCCCACCCATATTTTGTCTCTCAGTATGCCACACTTTGCACATTGAGGACACTGTGCACTTTAGCTTGGGGGAGTGAGTTCTCACGCACTTTTTATTTTTTCGTCGCCTTTTATTTTTTTCATTTTCTCACTTTTCTTTGTTTCTACACTTATTTTCGCCCACTTTTTCAATTTTTTTCCATGCATCATGTTTTCTTACTTTTTGAGTGTGCGGCATTGTACAGTAGTTTTTATTTATCCTTATTTCTTTTATCATGTTTGCTAGAGATGAATTTGCTGTGATGACGACGAAGTGGTATTAGCTTATCTCATATGCATATTATCTTGTCATGACATAGTTTTTATTTCAGACATCATAGCAATGTCTTACTATGCATTTGAGATAGGAACCCGCCTTTTGTTATATGAAAATGGATGAAACTCTTTTATTAGATGAGTCTGATGATTTTTACTGTATACTCTTCATAGAAAACACACCAAGCTTCACGCATTGATTGCTTATATCTGGAGTACTGCTTTCTTATCTTATATCACTTCTTATTGCATGAAAATTGTACCCTTCACTTTCAGGTTGATTGAATGTATGCTAGGTTGATATAACTGGATTATTTTACTTTCTGAGATTAAACTGAGTAGATTACATTACTCTGCAGAAAGTTGTCGTGCACATTCTATAGAGTGAACAGAGTGTTACATATATTTCTTTCTCCACATATCTTGAGCATTATTTCTATACTTAGAGTCATTGGTGAATCTCCCTTCAGCGATTCTTATATTGGCATTTTTCCCCCGCTACAAAAGATCCATGCTCCTATACCCCAAAATCAAAAAGAAAAAAATTCTTGTATATCTTTCTATCTTTTGATTTGGGATCACAGTTGCATTTTTATGAAAAAAAAGAAAAAAAGAGAAGAAAAGAGAAAAGAAGTTTATACATGATCCCACTTCATATCCTTTCTCTCTTTCTTCCCTCTTTTATTTTTTATTTTTGTTCTTTGGAGATTTGATAATGGGGAATAAGCTTATTGATTTATCTTTTGCCACACGCTTATAGATAAGCTTGGGAGAGAGGATCCAATGATGTGTGTGTGTGTGACTACTTGATTGTGCATGATAACCTAAGCTAGGCAATTTTCTATACTCGGTGAGATTACTAAAAGTTTTACGAAATCCAAGAATTGAAACTTAGCATGCATTTTATGAAAACCACTCCTTTCTATTCTTATTGCTTCATATTGTGTGATATCTCTTATACACCAAATAGAAAGAATTCAATTGAAAAGTGTGTGGTCTATGATCATGTATACCACTTTAGATGCTTCAGACGATGTTAATTCTAGAATGATTCCATATTTAATATTGTTTTGCTATTCTCGGGTTTCTATTATGAATGCATCTTTATATGATCATGATATCGAGATAAAAATCTTTGGCATGTGTTTTATATTCGTCGTATGCTATTTGAGTAAGCAAATCCACGTCCTGAGGAAATGATCTAGCACCTCCATCTTTATTTTCTTGTCTATTTTCTATTTCCTTTTCCTTTTCCTTATTTTTATCCACCGGGTTCGCCTTTTACTCATCTTCCTCGAGGACGAGAAGAGGTAAGCTTGGGGGATTTTGATCACTCCATATTTTACACCTTTTTTCTGCATGTTTTCATGACGTTTTGATCGCCCATATTACATTTTTCACGATTATTCGACGATATCGCGTTACTTTTCACTATTTCTTGTTTTTGTCGTATTTCAGGAAATATGAAGCGATTTGGAGCGAAAATGAGATCAAAGGATTTTCACGCACTTCGGAGTGCCGCCACGGCTTATTGGAGGACTTATTAGCGATAGAGGATGAGCGGAAGAAGAAGAAAATCGATAGGAGCGACGAGGAGGCAAAAAGGAGAAGAAATGAGCTCAGGAGCACCTCACTCGGCCGAGCAAGACTGGTCATTCGGCCGAGTGAAGGATCACCCTCGCTCGAGTAAAACAGATACGCACTGAAGATTTTCCATGTTTCCTCGGCCGAGTAAGGAAGTCCACTCGGCCGAGTGAGAAAGCTCACTCGCCCGAGTGGTACAGAGAATTCGTCCAGAGAAGCTGCCAACTTACTAGAATTTCAGAGGAAGCCCACTCGGCCGAGCATGATTGCTCACTCGGCCGAATGAAGAAGACTACTCGGCCGAGCCATCCCGAGAGACAGACCCCTTAAAACACCGAATTACTGTTATTTTACAGGGTTTGTTACTCGGACGAGTGACAAGGGTTACTCAGCTGAGTGACCCTCTTCGACTGCTGCTATGGCTGCGAATTCTGGGCTGCGCAGGGGCAGTTTTGTCACGATTTTTTTGACGATTTTGGCTTGTATTTAAGCCTAGTTTTTACCCTAGTTTCAGGAGAGACTTGAATTATTTTTTAGAGACTTATATTAGGTTTTTGACGGCTATTCTTTTGGGAAATCTCAGCTGGAGATCATTGGCGACATCGTTGGTTTGTTCTTTCTTGCTAAAAAAACTCATTTTATGAATTGTTTCTTCTTTGCAATGAATTGTGCCATGATTAAATTTGTTATTTCTGATATTTTCATGATGATTAGTGAGTAGTTCCATCGTTCTAGGGCATGGGGGTGAACCCTATGGACCCGATCTTTGAATTGTGATGAATTTGTAGAATTGTTGCTAGAATTGATAATGGTTAGGTTGTGATCGATTTATTACTAGTAGCTAGAAATTCATATCGATTGGGATTTGCAAGAGATTGGATCCCAATTGCTAGGAATGCCTAGATATTCGATTTAGATTGATAATTGAAATTCTCTATATTTGGTTTGCAAGAGATTGGACCAAAGCTAGGATTTTTAATTATAAATCTATACTAATATTCGTTTGCAAGAGATTGGACGAATACAAACTATCATAACCTAGATCGTAGCTGAGTTTGCACGAGAGTGGGCTCGAGATGCGATTCGACGATGATGTTGATCTTCACGCCAGTGGATTAGGGTAGGGTTTGCACGAGAGTGGGCCCTAATCTAGGTTTGCTATAGACCGGCAATAGCGCGAGAGCGTGAGCTTGGTTCTATATTAAGTTGCGACTAGTTCACCTACATTCAAGCTTAGCAACAATGAAATTTATGATTCACAAGGATGAGAGACCGTCCGTAGTGGGGATTTCCTATCCCTAGACGCCTTTTATTATATTGCTATTTCTTGCTATTTGAACGATTGTGACTATTACATAAAAACTATTCTTATTCTCTTGATAGCTAGGTAATCGAAGTAAGATACTGTCATTTGTCCTCCCTGTGTTCGATACCCGCTCGCCACTACACCGTGCGCTTGCGGTAAGACTACAAGTCGTTTTTCGGGTGTATATCCGGCCGCGATCAGTGTTGCAGTCAGATTATCTTTTCAAGGATGCTATAAAAGCAACATAGTTGCCGGTGATTTCTTCATCTCCAGCACTCCCTTCAGACTCATCAGGAACTGACTAAGGACTTCTCTCTACACTGTATTCCTTTTCCTTTCTTCTTCTGATCATATCTCTGAGTAGGACAACTGACACCTTTCCCAGTGGTAAGATCACTAGGACGTGACCCACTGTTTCCTGATTTGAAGTTCTGCCCTTTGCTGCTAATCTTCTTCTTCATTCTGCTGAAATTTTTGGTCAACGATATAATGTCCTAATCAAGACCCGTCTCATCATCTTCTTTAGTGACTTCTTATGTTTCAGTTTTTAAAGCCACTCCTTTGTCCCTTTTATTCTGTTTGAGATTCATTTCAAAAGTTTGTAAGGACCCCATAAGTTCATCAAGTCTCATAGTAGATGTATTCATAGCTTCTTCAATGGCAGCAACTTTAGCAAAAAATCTGTCTGGTAGCAATCTTAGAGTTTTTCTGACCAACTTCACTTGTGAGATTTTTTGCCAAGTTGAAAAGCCTGATTAGATATGTCTCTTAACTTCCCATTAAATTCAGCAATAGTTTCATCATCACTCATCTCTAATTCTTTAAACGAGATGCAAGCATTTGAAGTTTAGAAATTTTTACCGCATTAGTTCCTTCATGAACGTTTTGAAGAATGTCCCATGATTCTTTAGCATACTCGCAAGTAGAGATGAGTTTAAATTGCTCTTCATCAATAGCTGTGAAAATGGCATTCACTGCTTTAGAATTCCTTAGGGCAGCATGATCTTCATCTTGACTCCAGTGTTTAGTCGGCTTGAGATATTCCTTGTCGTCTTTGTCAACTTCCATCGGAGGGGACCATCCTTCAACAACTGCGATCCATGCCTTCTCATCGAGAGATTTAATGAAGGCTCGCATCCTGGACTTCTAGTATGTGTAGTTAGTGCCAATAAGCAGTGGCGGACGAGTAGCAGAAGCACCCTCTCTTGTATTCATGATTCAAATACTGAAATCCCAAGATCACACCCGCTTTGACAAAAAAACAATGTAGCATGGATGATCTGCTCTAATACCAATTGAATTTCAGTACTCCTAGAAAATCAGATTACTCCACTATAATATATATGAATACAATCACTAATATCGGATTTCTAATAGGAGGAACATGCTCCCCCTCAATACAAACCACAGTGGGTGGTCTCAACCAAACCCATGGAGTAATCTATGCAAGCTCCCCTTGCATGCAAGATCCCCTTGCAAAACTGAATCGAATCAACTCCCTTTATCCCTACCCCAGGTAGCCGTCAGCTTCCCTTCCAGAGTTAACAAACACGATCTTCAAAATCGATAACCCTAGATCAATCCGCATGAAGCTTATATATTACGGTACTCCTTTAATCATATAAGATGTTATGGAAAACAACTGATTTAGAAACCATGCAGATCATCTCGGCCCGTAAATCTAGGAACCACCTAGGACAAGTGATCCTGCAATATCTTCAATAGATCTTTCAACCACTATTTGTGGGTTTATACCTTCCATCGCATCTTCAGTAGATCTTATGTACACCAGCATATAACATAATAACTGGAGAGAATCTAGATAATAATACAAGATCTGAACCCATTCAAATAATGAATCTTCAAGCCCCTGAAATCTGAACTTCTCTCTATTTAGTCAGAACAGCATGTTGCAACTCATGTTGCAACATGACTTACAACATGACTCATAACCAGTCCTTTTAAGAAGATGTATGTCCCAACAGATACTCTCTGGTTTTGAGAGTGTTTTAGTCTCAAGGTGTTAAATATGTGTTATGTAATTATCAGATGTTGTTTAGCAAGTTGCATAGTTTTACTCTAGCAGGTTTGCAAGGGGGAGATAATGAAAATCTTAAGTCGCAGGTATAGGGACTGAAGTAGGTTTGGAGGACCAAACCAGGATAAAGCCATCTATGTTTGTGATTGATCACATTGCTGGTTTTTTGTCTACTTTTTACATTCAGATTCATTCATTATTTTTTGCCACCAGTATACTGCTATTTGGTTATTTTACTTCATTGCACTAATAAATATTGTTAAGAATATAAGAATCCATTCATTGGGATCTAACAGGATGATATGATTGTTTTAGTCTTGATACATAGAGAATATGTTGAAACGATCTAACATGGAAAACTTCAAGTGAGATAATGCCCCCATTTGTCATAAAATAACTCTCTCTAAAGAAATATCTCCTAAGACCAATAAGGAGAAAGCACACATGCGTAAGGGTTATTACGCTTTGGCTATTTGATTGATCATGTACTTGATGTTGTATACTAGAAAAGATATAAGATATGTTCTTGGTGTTATCATTCGATATCCAACTAATCATGGAGAGACACTAGAATGTCATAAAATGTATATTCAAACACTTGAGAAGGACGGAAGATTAGTTCTTAGCTTATGCTTATGGTAATCTCTTGAAAGAGTGATATACTGATCGCAACTTGTAAAGTGGTATAGATGATAATAAATTAATTTTAGGATATGTTTTTACATTTAATGGAGGGGTTATGAGTAGTAATAGTTCTAAGATAGATACAAGGGAAGACTCTAAGATGGAAGCAGATTACATCATAGCAAATAATATAAAAAAGAGGCAGTTTGGATGAAGATATTCATTGTTGAGCTTGGAGGTGTCTCTTTGATTACTAGTCCAATACCTTTGTATTGCGACAACAATGCAACAATAATTTTATCTACGGAACCAAGGCCTCATAAACAATCCAGACACATCTTAAGAAAATTTCTTATCAAAACAATTATGATATAGAACTACAAAGAGTTATGCTAAGGTACAAATATGGGCTAAACTCATTAATCTCCACATTGGTATGATATTGTCCACTTCGGCCCACTGGCCCAAGTGGTTTTGTTCTTGGGCTCTCCCCAAAAGGCCTCATGCCAATGGAGATTCAATTCACATACTTATAACGCATCAACTCCCCTTGTCTAGCCAATGTGGGCCTATGTTTGATATTTATCTCATAATCTCCATCTCAAACATAGTCTCACATGGTCATCCTTTGTTTCATCAACTTGATCGGTTCATATGATGGAAGGGCAAGTCACATCATTTAACCAATCAAGTTCATCTCTCAACGAGTGACCCACATAATTTCTTCTGCTATGCACAACAAACTGGTATCCATTCCACATCGGTTAAGTCAGAGGTCCGGCTCTAATACCATTTGTTAGGGTTCAAATATGGGCTAAATTCATTAATCTCCACATTGGTATGATATAGTCCACTTCGGCACACTGGCCAAGTGGTTTTGTTCTTGGGCTTTTTCCAAAAGGCCTCATGCCAATGGAGATTCAATTCCCATATTTATAACCCATCAACTCCCCTTGTCTAGCCAATGTGGGATTATGATTGATATTTATCTCACAAGTTAATCCCACAATAAGGTAGTAGATCTACTCACAAAGGCACATCTACAAGAATGTTAAGAAATACTAGTGGATACTATCGGTATGAGATAATGAAATAATTAGCTTTGATTGCAAGTTAGAGATGTTGGAAAATGAGTGCCGTTAAGATAATTATTGTAACTAACCCACCTTGTTCAAAAAGTAGTATGCTATTTGGTACTCCATATCATTATAATTGCATATTGTGAATATATGAATGTGTTCATTAAATATAATAATTGCATTAATAAAGTTCTTGGATTGTGCAAGAAGATTAAAATTATAATGACATTATGATAATGAGGTCAATCAACCACTAAAGCATAATCTAGATTGTTTCCCATCATAAGAATGTCAAGATAAGACATTAATATTTTGGATAGACTAGTGTATAATAATCTTTACCAAATAAATGGTAATTATTAGTTTCATAACCATTCAATGTGAAGGCATCATGAAGTATTATCATATGCTTATTAGAGAATAAGTTCATTGAATGAGTTACCAAAAAGCTTTCGAATGGTAACATACTCTCACTATCTACAGAAGATCTCAAGTGACTGCTAATGTAGGTTAGTATTCATATATAAGATGTGCTAAAGAACATTGCTTATGGGATGACTATGTGTTGGCTTTTACAAATGAAAGTTGTTGCTACGTATTTGCCGTGTATGGTCTAAAGAATACAATACGGGGTGGTTGGCAAGATGGGATTCATTTCATCCAGTATAGAAGGTGAGTATCTTAAGAAATTAATATGTAGTCATAGTAAATCCTTGGCTAAGTTGAAAATAATCACTTATATAGAGTAATAAGTTGGATCCCTATTGATTACAGTTTCGCATAATTGACTAAAGTAATTTAGGTCTTTGTCTATTTTTATAGTTCACCATAACATAAACATCATAGAAATAGTTATAATGAAAAGACACGGATTACATAGTATCCTAATGTGTTTGGATGAGAACATAGTCTCACACCAGCTAAATAATTACAATTTTAAAGTAGATGGTCTTTACATGTAGATAGTGTTATGGTTGTATATGTGACTGTATCATAGGGTATGGTCAGTCACTATCAAAGTAAGAATCGAGCTTTTAGTGTCTCACATAGGTGATCGATCCAACATAATAAACAAGCGAAAAAATTTTAAATATATGAAATATATGGATGGTTAAATGATCAAAAAGAGTTTTGACAATGTATTAAAGTGTTCATAAAGCTTTATGATCACTTTGTTCAATGAAAAATTAAATAAACCTCATATAGACCTAACAAGAAGGGAAACAGATGAGATGACATGGCTTACTAGAGAGACTACTGGCAACCCTGGGATAGCATTAGTGGCTCTACTGGCAACCCTGGGATAGCATTAGTGGCTCTACTGGCAACCCTGGGATAGCATTAGTGGCTCTGCAACCCTGCCAACGTCACTTGCAGTTGTCTAAGGTTATTAAAGATATAACATGCATGCTAGTCCAGCCACCACCAGGTAATCGGTGGCCTCATCTTATCAGAGCTACTAAGTAACTAGTAGCAGCTACTAAGAAACATGTGGCCACCAACGATAGGTGGCTAGTAGGTAAGATGGAGCTCAGGCCATGAGGTCTAATGAATGATAAGTCATGGTCCAAGAGTTGGACCATAACTTAAACTTAGCATGATGACATTTTAAGTTGATTTTGGAATACTAACTTTATTTAGTCGCATATCAGATATGATAAAAATACTAAGAGGTGCTAACACTCTAAATAAATGTTTTCTTTTCGTCTCCAAAAATAAATAACAATATTCAAGGAAATTGAATAATATGAAAACTCACGATTTAAGGTAAAGTTCAATTTTCCCAAATGTAAAAGTTCTCTTCTTTATTTTTCTCAAGAGTTAGCAATGTTTGGAATAAAGTATGAGTTATGTGCTTGTGGATTGTAGTGTGTTCATCATCAAGGTAAAAGTATTATCACATTGGTAGGTAAGGAGATCATGAGTCTTTATCATCAAAATAGGTTTTCGGGTATCGCTTAAGTATATCATCACAAAAGTTTGATTTTGTGTATTAATTAATATCTAACTATGGTAGATTCTAGGTTTCATGAGCAAGGAATTTTTTTAAATTCTACTGCTTCTGCCTTCGCAATATGATTATAATTCCTAGCCAAGTAGACTTACATTCCTAACCCCACCTCCTTCCCTATGCTATGCTTCTTTGAGTTTCAGCCTTACAGAATTGACAGCTCTAGGGTCACAGCTTCTAAGCTATTTCTCGATCCATGGAATCCAACTCATTGATTTTCAAGAATAATATCCAACGATTGTTTTCCAATAGAAAATTTCTTTAATGACAATTCTAGACTAGTGACTTTGGATTTCAATAAAGCTTTCTCATTCACAATCAAAGTGCATTTACTAATAAAACTTTTTTATTGCCCTCTTCATCAATTATTTTTCTTTTAAGCTCATTATTTAGCATGCTCATCTTCTCGTTCAGCTCTCTAATCACATATTCACTTTTAGTTTTTAGTTTAATCAAATTTTGTTTATACATGCTAATCTCTTTTAGCAAAGTAGGAAAAATAAGAAATTCAACTTTTTCATGCAACCTAGATTTCTCTTTTTCCAACAAATTAATGGTAGAATCACATG
This sequence comes from Scilla litardierei, assembly GCA_030789695.1. Lineage (NCBI taxonomy): Eukaryota > Viridiplantae > Streptophyta > Magnoliopsida > Asparagales > Asparagaceae > Scilla > Scilla litardierei. The sequence goes on from CM061142.1 coordinate 46,960,286, forward strand.
CAACAATTTTTCCTTTTAGTTTCTTAATTTCTAATGACATGTTGTAAGTGTCTTGTTGTAGTTCATCATTGACATTTCTATACTCTTCTAATGTAGATTCACGTTTCTCTGAAGTAGATTCTAGGTTGTCAAATTCCTCTTGCATTTTGTTAATAGTACTCAGAAGTTGAGCTTTGGTAACCTCATCAAGTTTTCCATTAAGCAAAGGGATGTGTGGGCAGTCTCCTCGGTCTCATCCTCGCTATCCATATCCCACGTTAGTGCCAAAGCTTTTCCTTTCTTTTCAGCAAGGTAATTCTCTTCTTGTGTGTAATCCTTCTTAAAGTGTCCCTGCCTTTTGCATTTAAAACATTTAACTTTTTAAGCAGTATTTTGCTCAGATGAATTTCTAGAAGGATTAAATTTGGAGCGATTAAACCTGTTTGACATTTCAGCTCTTCCAAAGGAGTCTTGATGTATCTTCTGAAATTTCTCGCCATCAGTGATTGCTCCTCATCAAGATCATCGTCATCTACTCTAGCTTGAAGAGCTAGTGGTTTTGGAGTTTAATCTCTGGTTTCTCTCTTTCTTCGATGCTCTGCAGCTCAAGCTCGTGTGACATCAAGTTACCTATCAAGTCATCCACTCTCATTTATGAGAAATTTTTAGCTTCTTGAGTGGCTGTGACTTTGGAATGGTACGAGCTTGGTAGCACCCTCAAGATTTTCCTCACATGCTCAAGACTAGAGTATGTCTTACCAAGAGAGCTGGACTTGTATACGATGTCTGTAAATCTCGCAAATATCTCTTTAATGGACTCAGATGGCAGCATGCGGAAGCTTTCATATTCAGTGCTCAGCAACGCAAGTCTAGATTCCTTCACCTGTGATGTTCCCTTATGCGTCACCTGATGTGTCCATATTTTACATCATTTTCATATCATATTTCCATCGCATTGCATGTCATCCCCGCGTCCAAATCCCACTTTTTACTGCGATTTTGGTATTTCTGACGATATTTCGAGTTTCGCAGTGTATTTTGAGTTTTCAGGGATTTTGGAGCGATTTGGACCCCCGCCTGGGTTTGGACACATCCGACATGCTCATAAGCCTGTTGGCGGGGCTCTGCAGGAGTCCGTCGCGTTCTCGAGTTGTTGGAGGAGAGAAAGAGGAGAAGGAGGAGAAAAGAGAGGCAGACAGAAAGAGAGGCAGCTGCTGCTGCATCAGCATTTTCCCAGGAAATGCTCGGCCCGAGCAGCTGCAGCTCGGCCCGAGCCATGACACAAGCTGCAGACACGTCCAACTCAGGCCGAGCAGTTCATCTGCTCGGCCAGATGGCGCGCCCCGAGCAGCACCCGAGTAGACGCTGAGCAGCCGATCGAGTCACCCATCCTGAGCCCGAGCGAGATGTGACGCGGGCCGAGTTCCTGACCGAGTAGCTCCCACTCGGGCCGAGTCATATACTCAGCCGACGACACCTGGGGCATTTTTGTAAGTTTTGTGGATCGTGCAGATCGCGCGATTGGGGGCTGCTGGAGCTCGCGATGCGGGCTCGGCTGAGGGAGGAGTTCACAGTACTGGTTTTTTAGGGAGATTAGAAAAGAGTTTTGAGAGAGCGATTTTTTGGAGAAGAATTTTTGGATTGATTTTTGTAGCAAATTCTGGATTGTTTATCGAATACTATTGTTTTCTGCTTTCTCTGGCTTTGTTCTTCGCTCACTTTCATTGTAAGTAATTATTAGCTCTAGTCTCTTTTGTTGCAAGAAATGATTTCCTACGCAATTTCGATATTTTAGTGCTTCCCGACCACCATGAGTGAGTAGATTCCCTCTAGGGCCGATGGGTGAACCCTAGGATTTTAGGGGAAAATGTAGATCTGGATCCGTACATCGGATTGGGGATCTATGGTTGTATTTCGATAGATCCTATCGAATCCGTAGATAACCCATACTGAGATCGTGCCCACGGTCTGTGGAATCGATGTGCTTAAGGGGTATCTAGGGATTCAAATAGGGAAATCGACGGATCCAATCAAGGCACGCGACCATGCCCGGCTTGCGCCTTGAGGGAATCCGTCGACGAACTATATTGCTACGTCGAGGGCTACCGCCATTGCATCGACGAGAGCCACCGAAATACCCCGCAATTTCAACCCACGAGAGTGGTACGAATTGGGGGATTAATTCCCTAGCCCTAATGCGATGTGAGGAACCTATCCAACATCAACCCCAACGATCCTAGCAGCGATCCCTAAAGCCCTAGTTCCTCTTATTAAATTACACAACAACAATCATTAACCCAACCCTTTTACTCCGACCGCTACCTTGCTTCTAGATTTAGAAATTGACTGAGATTACCAAGGACACTATCACCGTCCCTGTGGGATTCGACTATCTTATATACTATAACTCGACACCGTCCGCTTGCGGATTGAGCCCGTAACCGTAGCCTAGGAGCCATATTACGCCTGGCGATCGTGACACCGCCAGGTGGATTCTACGTGTACATTACGGGCATGTCAAGTTTTTGGCGCCGTTGTCGGGGACGGCAATAGTGTTTTCATCTTAGTTTATTTTTATATTGAGAAGTTTGCTAGCATTCTGATCATCTCTCACCTTTCCGCAATTTTATTCTCTTTAATTATTTCGGTGCTCCTGACAGTATCTTTTCTGAGCTTTGTTGGTGCATGAACACCCATTTCAAGGCGTCTACCAGAGAATTATTGTTCGATCCTAAGATCGAAAAGACCGCCAGAGCCTTGAGAGCTTCTAGCAGAAGTTCATCCCCATCAACTCAGATGGGAGAGAATCCTCCTCTTCCTCCATGCACCGGGTCCATCAGGGACCATATGAAGTCGACATTTTGGAATAATTCCTCGGTGCTTAGACCGCAGCTGACGGCAGCAACCTTCGAGCTAAATGTTGAGTATTGGACTCCCCGGATTTGGTTTTGGATGATGAGCAAACATAAATATATCATGAACTAACAATTTGTGAGCGCAGTTTTGGAGATCGTCGCCAAATTCACGAGAACATTCAAAGCAACATCTCAACTCTTCACAAAGCTCGTATTCATGCCTAAAGCTTCGTTGAAGCTCTTGCGCCGTTTTGGAAGTCATGAAGAATTAATTGAAGCTTTGAAGACGGATCGTTAAGGTTTATTTCATAGTCTTTTAGCTTTGATTTATAGAATGTTAAGCCTTGAGTAATTCTTACATTTCTATCTTCATAACGCTCATGACGTAGCTCTAGGATCTTAGTTGAAGTCCATTCTAACTTCCCCGAAGCATCGCGCTTCGATTCGGACTTCTAGTGCATGTTAGTTGGTACAAGAACAAGTACTGACCGACTAGATGGTGATCTAGTCGGTCGGCAACTGTTCTTGGACCGACTAGTTTGATTCTCTAATTTCTTGGACTTTACTGTTTACAGTTAGTCGGTCTACGTTGACTCACCGACCGACTAGTTTGTGAACTAGTCGGTCAGTGATGCTTCTTTGACCGACTAGTTGTAACTTACTGTTCATACTAAATTTCTCCTAAGCTACTGTTTATCGCTTAGTCGGTCTAAGAACGTTTGGCGACCGACTAGTTGTTGATCTAGTCGGTCAACATTTGTTCTTGGACCGACTAAATCATTTGTATTCAGACTACTTGTTTTTGACTCTTAGTCGGTCTAAGTTTACTGACCGACCGACTAGTTGTGAAACTAGTCGGTCAGAAAGTCTTCTTGGACCGACTAGTTATCTAGGTCTGAAATCTTCATCTGTTCACTGTTCACCTCTTAGTCGGTTCATGTTGTTTCACCGACCGACTAGTTGATGAACTAGTCGGTCAGTGGTTGTTCTTTGACCGACTAGTCTGCTTCAGATTTAGATCCGTTGGAGTTTTGAAAGCGACGTTTCTCTCTCCCTTTTCCCTTGATCCTTTAAATACCTGAAGGGGTTATTTCATAGGATCCAAGGCTGCTATTCCAGAGCTCTATTGATTCAAAGAGAAGTTCTTTCAACTCTCATCTTCAAGCTCTCCCATTCTCAAGAATCTCTCCTTCACTCTTATTCTTCAAGAGAGATTCATTGGTTGTGAGCCTTCCAAGCCAAGGGCTTGATTCTAGGTCATCAATCTCATCCCTAGGCTTCCATTGCTGGTCATCTACTTGAAGCTAGGGTTTGGTGACATCCTCTTCCTCAAAATCCATCATTGCCCTAATTTGGTAAGTATACTCAAGGCATAGGATTTTGTAAGGTAAGAGTTTATTTCATTTCAATCGTATTTGAATTGTGTCTCTCGGTTGTGAGAGAGGTTGTGATCCCGGTTTGTGGGAGTCACATGTCTTTTGTATGATTTGACTTGTGAAGGTTTTTCACAAGTATTTCATAGTGGAAATCTTGAGTTAGGGTTGCTAACTCAAGTATCCGGAGGGGATCCGGGTGGTTGGGACGTAGGATCACCGGGAACAAGTCGGGGAGACTTGGGTGGATCCGAACCCATTAAACCATTGTGTTTGCGTTTGTTTTAATTCTTGTTGATAGTTGTTTAATTCCGCATTGTCGTTTGTTTCTTGCACAATAATTAGGAATAACTATCTTGATTATTTTAAGTACTATTCACCCCCCCTCTAGTACGTGTGCAGTAGCTTCCCAGGGCACTACAATTGGTATCAGAGCCAAGGTTAAAGCTACGAGTTCAAAGCTATGACGAACAACGACTACAACGTCTTCAAGAACCGCGATGGAGCTTCTTCAGTTATGGAAGGACTATCCTCCGTCAGGCCTCCACACTTCAACGGTACCAACTATGGGTACTGGAAATGCCGGATGCAAATTTTCCTCCGGAGCGCTTCACTATGGAGAGCCACCATGACGGAGTATGTCGAGCCTTCCCAAGAAGATTTCGCGAAGTGGACTCCCGCGGAGGTCGCCGCGGAAGTAGCAAATGCCAAGGCAATGAATGCCTTGAATTGTGCGTTGGAGCCCGAGGACTTCAACAAGATATGCACATGTAAGAGTGCATATCAAATATGGAACCAACTCCTCATATTGCACGAAGGATCGAGTGCGGTAAAAGATTCTAAACTCGTCGTTGCTAATAAAGAATTTGAGTTGTTTCATATGGAGCAGGGCGAAACCATGAAGGAATATTACGCTCGCTTCGTGGATATATCAAACGACTTGGAAGCTCTTGGGAAGGTCTATACCCAAAAGGAGAAAGTCGCGAAGATTATCGATGGTCTTCCATCATGTTGGGAAAAGCGTACCTACGCCATCGAGGAAGGTAATGACATGAATAAATATACCGTCGTACAACTAATGGGTACCTTGTTGTCTTACGAGGTACGCAAGGATAGTAAGATCCGAATGAAGGAAAAGATGAAGACGTACTTGAAGCAAGACGAGCCAAAGAAAAAGGGAATTGCATTCAAGGCCGCTCCATCTACCGATGATGAAGATTCAGAAGAAGAAGAGGACGAAGAATTGGACATGGAAGCATTGGCCAATATGGCAAAGAAATTCATCCGATTCTTCCGACAAGGTAAGTTGAATCGTAAATCTAAATTTATTTCGACTAATGTTTCTACTCCCGTGTGTTACAAATGCAACAAGCCAGGACATATCAAGCCGGATTGTCCTCTCTACAAACACAAGGGGAAGTGGAAGGCATCCAAGCACGACAAGTCAAGAAAGCACAAGAAAGGACTTGTCGGGACATTCACCGACTCTGAGGACTCCTCTAGTGGAGAGTCGGATGATGAACGTGTGGAGAAAGCACACACGTGCTTCATGGGAAGAGAGGATCGTGATGAAGACACATCCTCCGATGAAAGCGAGGATGGAAGCGAGGATGAAGGCGGAGAGGTAACCAATGATGAACTTAGAATAGCCAATGAACAACTTTGGAATAAATTTTCTAATATGGCTACTAAGCTTATGAAGACTAAAAATGAATTAGATAGTCTTAAAAACTCGCCTAAGCCTTTCATCATCAACAACGACACCGTTGTTGATGGGTTGAGAAATGAGATTGAAAATCTCAAGTCTCAACTTGAGCATGTTCATATCGAGGATTCGGATGAACATGTGATAGCGGATTTGACGTCTCAAATCTCAACTTTGAGTATTGAGAATAAAAATCTCAAGTCACGTGTTTGTGCTCTCGCATCGCAAGTGTCCACTTTGGATGCTTCTTTGCATTCTCTCACCGAGAAGCATGAGAGCACATTAGGCCGAATTCATGAATTCAACAAAGGTAAGGGCAAGTTGGATGATATCCTAAATGACTTACTTCCGGCCAATCATCACATTGGTTTGGGGTATGAGATGGGAGAGTCATCCAAATCGTTCGCCACCTTTGTTAGGCCATCTTCCGATGCTTCTACTAGTGGAAGTAAACACGTCATGGGTAGATCTTCTACCAATGGTGCTTCCGCTAGGAACACGCCCCCTTTTGGAAAGAAACCCACTTTGGGTGGACCTCCAAAGAAGGGTCATGCTTACATGTATACCATGCCACGTAGGAACACACAACCTACCCCACATGTTAGCACAAATGATGATTTTTATGCTCCGCACCCACGAGCACGTGCACACCATGTGAGACACACTCATGCACGTGTTCCTCCACATTCATATGTTCATCCTCATTCTCATATGAATAATTATCATCATGCACCATTGCATCGAATTCCATATGCTTACCCACGACATGCATCACATAGAAACCAACAACATATGCATGTTCCCAATAGGATTAGGACTCCCAAGACATACACCATTTGGGGTCCGAAGAACACAAGCATGCATAATAAGAATTTGTATGTGAAATCGTTTATTAATGATGTTATCTTGAATGATGATTATGTTGGGAAATCAAGTTCCTCTTGGACTTGGTTTCCGAAGGGTTAGTTTCCTTTGACCCTTCATTGCTTGGTACCATAAGTTTAATTTCATTTTTTTTGGGTACCAAAGCAATTGTGGTAAGAATGGGTTACATTTATTTTGAATTTAGTTCTCTAAATTTATTGCCTAACCCATTGGATCCAAATAGATTTTTTTTTTTGGATACCAAAATAAAATTCTCTAGGTTAACTTCACCATGGGATACCAACCCTACCAACTCCGTGATTTGCAAGGATTTTCATTCAAATGGAGTTGTTGGTGCTTAAGTGATGCACCAAAGTAGGGGGAGCTTAATGTTGTAAGTATGTTCATACTTTTGATTCATATTGGTATCCATTGGTAGAATATATTACATTTGGTATCATTTTGCTACACTTGGTATGCACATCGGATTATTTTTGTCTCTGATGTTGATTTCGTCGTTCGACGATTTTATGGATTTAATAGATTTCTTTCTATGGAAACATAGAATTGTTTTCCATGCATTCTATTGATTTTGGAGAGTATGTTCCAAAACTCAATAAGTGAAATTGATTTGAGTTTTGATGATTTCGGATTTCGTTTTTCGCCTATGGAGTGATGATTTCGTATTTCGATTTTCGCCTATGGCTTGGTGATTTCGTTTTCCGATTTTCGCCGATGAGTTTATGATTTCGGATTTCGTATTTCGCCTATGGATTGATGATTTCGTATTTCGATTTTCGCCTATGGCTTGGTGATTTCGTTTTCCGATTTTTACCGATGATTTTATGATTTCGGTTTCCGATTTTCGACTTTGGTCTCCTTGACACGCTTTGCATTTATTCGGTATTTTGAATTTGATATTTTGCATTGGTGTTATTTTGGGCTTTGGTCGTATTCCTAGACTCCCATGCTTAATGAATTATTTGGCCATGATCTATTCTTTTTGATTTCCTCCCGCTCTTTTTGGATTATGCCAAAGGGGGAGAGATATATAATGATAATGGCATGTGCTAAATGATAATTTACCATGAATCTAATTTGATATGTTAGATTCAGGGGGAGTTAAGATATAAAAAATGGATTACAAATCCTAAATCTCAAATATTGGATTTGAATTTTTACTTTCCTCGTCTGCTTGATGTATGTGCTTATTATTTCATATGGAACTAATGTGTCATCAATGCAGGGGGAGTAAGTATATTCCATTTAGTTCATTATTTTTGATTATTATTTATGTTGGTTAGTCATCACCAAAAAGGGGGAGAATGTTGAGTATTGGACTCCCCGGATTTGGTTTTGGATGATGAGCAAACATAAATATATCATGAACTAACAATTTGTGAGCGCAGTTTTGGAGATCGTCGCCAAATTCACGAGAACATTCAAAGCAACATCTCAACTCTTCACAAAGCTCGTATTCATGCCTAAAGCTTCGTTGAAGCTCTTGCGCCGTTTTGGAAGTCATGAAGAATTAATTGAAGCTTTGAAGACGGATCGTTAAGGTTTATTTCATAGTCTTTTAGCTTTGATTTATAGAATGTTAAGCCTTGAGTAATTCTTACATTTCTATCTTCATAACGCTCATGTCGTAGCTCTAGGATCTTAGTTGAAGTCCATTCTAACTTCCCCGAAGCATCGCGCTTCGATTCGGACTTCTAGTGCATGTTAGTTGGTACAAGAACAAGTACTGACCGACTAGATGGTGATCTAGTCGGTCGGCAACTGTTCTTGGACCGACTAGTTTGATTCTCTAATTTCTTGGACTTTACTGTTTACAGTTAGTCGGTCTACGTTGACTCACCGACCGACTAGTTTGTGAACTAGTCGGTCAGTGATGCTTCTTTGACCGACTAGTTGTAACTTACTGTTCATACTAAATTTCTCCTAAGCTACTGTTTATCGCTTAGTCGGTCTAAGAACGTTTGGCGACCGACTAGTTGTTGATCTAGTCGGTCAACATTTGTTCTTGGACCGACTAAATCATTTGTATTCAGACTACTTGTTTTTGACTCTTAGTCGGTCTAAGTTTACTGACCGACCGACTAGTTGTGAAACTAGTCGGTCAGAAAGTCTTCTTGGACCGACTAGTTATCTAGGTCTGAAATCTTCATCTGTTCACTGTTCACCTCTTAGTCGGTTCATGTTGTTTCACCGACCGACTAGTTGATGAACTAGTCGGTCAGTGGTTGTTCTTTGACCGACTAGTCTGCTTCAGATTTAGATCCGTTGGAGTTTTGAAAGCGACGTTTCTCTCTCCCTTTTCCCTTGATCCTTTAAATAGCTGAAGGGGTTATTTCATAGGATCCAAGGCTGCTATTCCAGAGCTCTATTGATTCAAAGAGAAGTTCTTTCAACTCTCATCTTCAAGCTCTCCCATTCTCAAGAATCTCTCCTTCACTCTTATTCTTCAAGAGAGATTCATTGGTTGTGAGCCTTCCAAGCCAAGGGCTTGATTCTAGGTCATCAATCTCATCCCTAGGCTTCCATTGCTGGTCATCTACTTGAAGCTAGGGTTTGGTGACATCCTCTTCCTCAAAATCCATCATTGCCCTAATTTGGTAAGTATACTCAAGGCATAGGATTTTGTAAGGTAAGAGTTTATTTCATTTCAATCGTATTTGAATTGTGTCTCTCGGTTGTGAGAGAGGTTGTGATCCCGGTTTGTGGGAGTCACATGTCTTTTGTATGATTTGACTTGTGAAGGTTTTTCACAAGTATTTCATAGTGGAAATCTTGAGTTAGGGTTGCTAACTCAAGTATCCGGAGGGGATCCGGGTGGTTGGGACGTAGGATCACCGGGAACAAGTCGGGGAGACTTGGGTGGATCCGAACCCATTAAACCATTGTGTTTGCGTTTGTTTTAATTCTTGTTGATAGTTGTTTAATTCCGCATTGTCGTTTGTTTCTTGCACAATAATTAGGAATAACTATCTTGATTATTTTAAGTACTATTCACCCCCCCCCCCCTCTAGTACGTGTGCAGTAGCTTCCCAGGGCA